>OY856413.1:156740000-157340000 GCA_963693085.1 Alisma plantago-aquatica
GGCCGATCGACAGAAGGTCAACACGCAGCAGTTTACCGTCCGGCGAGTCATTCTCCAGAGCCCGTCACAGAGAAACGATGGAACCGAGACGAAAAAGAAAAGAGGAGAAGCAGAATAAGCTCACTTACCCCGCACCCAGTGTCGACGGCCGTCCTGATAGATCCATCCCCGATCGGAATCAACTTCGCCAAATCATCAATATACGCGTTGGCGCCGCGGGGGAACATGGTGCCTCCACCAGGGAACCGGAACTTATCCCCTTCGACACGAACCCAGTTCTGGACGGCTTTCTCGACGACGAGCTCCTTATGCGGCACGTTGGCGAACCAGGCCGTGTCCCTTGACCTCGGCCAGGGAAAAGGGTTGCGGTACCCGGCGGGAGCAGGGATGAGGCACCTCAACAGCTCCTCCTTCTTCGCCGGGCAGTGGCGCTCGCGGTAGATGAGACGGTCGCGGGGGAACTGCAGCGACCGGTCGCGGTCCTCGCATGGGGTGTACTCGCTGTAGGAGGCCGGGCAGGATGGAAAGGTGAGGGCGGTGGGTTGGGATGCGGAGTCTTCGTCGGCGGTATGGTGGGCTGTAAAGTCGAGTGTCGCGTTGGTGTGGCGAGAGGCGTGGGTGGTGTGAGCTGAGGTAGATTGGTGCTGCTTGCAAGGGAGGGAGGATGAAGAGACGAGGGAGGTCGACGTCGTTGAGCCACGGGAGTGTTGGTAGATGCCGACGAAGTAGGAGGCTGAGCAGAGGAAGGCGACCAAGACGAGGGTTAGCATGTTGGATTGGCTCCACTTCCACATCGAAGAGTACATGGATGGATGGAGCATCTTCTTGGGCGAGAACTTGGCGCCGTTGCCGGAACTCAGAGGTCCGGCCATGGCTAAGCTCCGGCCTTCTTCCCTTCTCACCACTGATTCTTTCCCTGATCACCTCAACCAGCCCACTCCTCCACAACCCCTTGCCTCTCCCTCTGCTTTTGTCCCGATCTAAAACGGCCTCACCTCGATCATCGCTGGCCCGCGTCCTCTTCCTTTCTCCCTTCAACGCAAGGAACAAAACAAAGCGGGAAACAAGTCGCTTTCCAACCTCTACTCAGATCACACGCACCTCACCATCTTTATATATCTATATACACACACTATATTCTACATCACTCGCCGCTATACCTATATATCATTAGCTGGCTCCATGTTGTGTAGTGGCCTCCTCTCGTGACGTGTGGTGAGCCACTGCTCGATAGTGATTCTCTCTGACTTGCTTGCCACATCTTATTACAAAAAGTTATATTTTAATTATAAGCCGTCGGTATAGTATACATACAAGGAAGGCATATCTAGCTCGGTCCATCCATCACCATACTGAAACAGCAATTCCTTTTTGGAAGCAGGCGGCATTGCTTCCGTACACACATCACGTGGTCATTCTACGATTCACGGCAGAGCTGGGCAAGTCATATATGCATGCTATGGGAGGGTAACACTCCAAGGCTCGCCAACAAAAACAAAAACAAAAACTTAAAAATCACAACAAGGTAACAACTTCCTTCCCCTTGCTCTGAAAGCTACTCTGGTGACCAAATCATAAACTTAAATCAAACAGAATTACGATCATGGCCGTTGCAAACAATTTAGAGGCCCCGAGGCGAAGATAAAAAATGGGCCCTCTATATATATTCGTATTTAACAAATTTAAGTAAACATAAGTTTAGTCATAATTGTCAAAACTGTCATATAAAAAAATAGAACATGTTCTTACAAATCAAACTAAAAAAAACGTAAAAATCAAATATAGATATTTCCTTATCAAGCTTCACTCATCATATAAAACGACTTCTTCGAGCCTTTCTAGATGCAAAATCTTGAATAACAGTGTCAACATCAATACTTTCCCAACATATCCTTCTCAATACATAATATTGCCAAACCGTTCAATCTTTCTTGAGACATTGATGATGTAAGGTAGTTTTTCAGCAACTTTAGCTTGGAAAAACTCCTTTCTGCAGACGCTACTGTCACTGGCATTGTCAACATAATACGATAAGCAATTGAAATATGAGGGAAACAATCTACATCTTTCACAAATTCAAGAACTTCTATAGCTGACTTTTCTCTTCTGGCAAACTCATCTGCAATACTTTCAACTCAGAAAAAAAAGTCATCCAAGTTTATATCCGATGAACTTTCATGAGAAAAAGTAGTATGAAACTTAGTACAACATGTCTTTAGGGTAGCTTCATCCAATGATTTTAAAATCTCTTAGTTATATAAGAATCCAAAAGTATCTTCAAATATCTTCACTTGTTCAAATCTATCCTTCAAAGAAGAGATTGCCATATCCACAACCACTAGAAAGTAATTCACTCGAAAAGACTCTTTCTCTAATTGAATAATATCATCATCATTATCATTCTCGTCAAATTTTCTTTTCCTAACAATGCGACACTTAACTTGAAAAGTTGTTGCAACATTCATCTCAGAGGCAATCTCAGTAGCAACAACGATACTAGAAGTAAATCCTTCATCTCTATATCTCTCAAGAAAAGACACCATATCTTTCAATAACTTAACAGTAGCATCAATGCAAATAGATTTGGATTGCAACTTCTTACTTACTGTATTAACAATATATAAAATATCATGCCAAAAAACAATACCCAACAAAAACTCGAAACTCTCGACTGAGTAAATCAGGCTATTTGCTTCACTTTGTGTCTTAGCATCATCACGAGACTTGGATAATTCTAATAGAGTCAACCTGATTTGAGGAGCTTGAAATCTAATAGCTTTCACACTTTTAATACGACTCTCCCAACGAGTATTGGATAATGATTTAACAGTCAAACCTGAGATATTGTCAAGCAAACACTTCCATCTTTTCGGAGAACTTGCAAATAATGTATATATGCGTTGTATAATTCCAAAAAAAGAAACAGTCAAAACAAAAGAATGAGCCATATCACTAATAGTGAGATTAAGACTATGACAAGCACAAGGCATATATAACCCTCTGGGATTTACCTCGAGTAACTGCTTTTGCACACCTTGGTGTTTTCCCTTCATATTAGAACCGTTGTCATAACCTTGACCTCTCACATCCTCCACATTAAGATCAAGAGACTCAAGAGCATTTATAAGTTCATTAAAAAGCCCCAATCCAGTCGTATCATCAACTTTCAAAAACTCTAAAAAGAACTCCTCTATTTTTATTTTCTAACTAGACATGTTCACACATCGTACAATGAGAGTCATTTGTTCTTGGTGGCTCACATCAGGAGTACAATCAAGAATTATGGAAAAATATTTAGCCCCTCTAATGATGTTCAATATAGAACTCTTAATATTATCGGCTAAAAGAGATATCAACTCATTTTGAATTGAATGGCCAAGATAATGATGGTGAATCTCATGATCTTGAATACGTCGGACATGATCTTGCATTACCAAATCAAATTCTTCAAGCATTTCAATTATCCCCAAAAAGTTTCCATTGCTATCTTGGAAAAGTTTGTCATTTGATCCTCGAAAAGCCAAATTACATTTAATAAGAAACTTAACAACATACACTATTCTTAATAAAACTTGTCTCCAACACTCTTTCTCCTTTGAAATTTCTTTCTGTAATTCTTTATCAACAGTTTGCTCCTTGCTAAATCTTGCTTTTAATTCATGTCAAGTGCTCATATTAGTGAGATGCTCGATGCTATTCTCATGCTCTTTGAGTCTCTCACTAACACGTTTCCAGTCTTTGAACCCATTATGAGCTAGTGTACTTTTATTGTTCTCAGACTTGAACAACTTACAACAAAAACAATAAATTTTATCAACATGTTTTGAGTAAACTAGCCACTTCCTATCACGAGTCTCTCGATTACTCAATTTTCGAGAATAATATGCATATGAGAAGTGTCTCTTATTATCATCTAAAGGAAACACAAGATTTCGTTCTCTTTTAGGACCTTTTTTCAACTAAAATATCCCTAACTTTGTTGTCAAGATTATCCCAATTTAAGGGATCATAAATATCCAAAGGAGGGAGAAGTTGTTTAAAATAGTCTAAGTTGCCAACATTTAAATCAGGGACGTCAGTATCATCCTCAACCGCATCAACATTTTCATTTCCAATTATATTTTCGACTTCTATAGTAACATGATCATCATCATTCACTTTTTGATTAGATTGATCAGGGTTATCAACATCTTCAGAAGTCTGTAGAATAATGGAAATAAATTTATCAAGCGCACCTTTCTGAGTAGCTAGAAATTGCTCATCTTCCTTCTTCTTTCTTCTTTTCTCGCTTCCGGATAGATATTTTTTCAGAGGCATGTTGAGTAAACCCCACTGTCAAACATAGAGGACAATAAAAGTAAAAAATTAGTGATGATCTTTTTGTGTCATTTTAAAAAATCATGTATTATCATTGCAACGTCATTGTTTAAAAAGGAAAACACGTGACAAGAAGCAAAGATTAGTGATGTAAAATCTAAGAATATAAAGTGTTCTACCTAAAACTGAAAATATAATATTTTTTTAAACATAGTATGATTGTCTCTACAACCAGCAGTGTGATATATCAAAATACAAATCAAGTTACATATAGGACAGAATGTTACCCAAAGTATAAATAATTTAAAGCATGTATATGAAAACATGCTATGGAATGAAACTTTATTGTAAGTGTAACGCAGTGAATCAAACTTCAAAGAGGAAAATATATCATATTAGATAAACGATCAGATGATACCAATCTTGCAAAGATGAACAAGGTGACTTTTTATAGGATAAATTATCATATGGTATGTACCGACATACATGCATTAACTATATTTCCTAAACTCAATCTAGCAGTCGGTAATTGCAGCCGCAAGCACATTGAAAAAGGTATCGTCGATGGCATATGGATAGAGCTAAGAATCGAAGGAGTAGTTGACGTGCCGACTAAAGTCTAAAGGCACATAATGGTGTACGATGGAAAACCTTGTGGTAGATCGGCCAATATAAAAGTCTCCGCCGTTGGACTTCTCGCTGCCGTCGAGGTTTTCACGATTGCTGCTGAACACATATACACACAGGAAGGGTGTGGGCGCCAGATGGAAATTGTTTTCCGTGTGTTTTGTTGGGGAAGTCGGCTTCGAGATTCTATTTATATGCCTGGAAGTCGGGGGAAAATATGGGAAAGTGAATTTCGGATTTACCGTAAACCAATCGTGAATAAATAAGATGTTAACTCGACTTCCTCAGTTTTTTAGATGAGTTACGTTAAACCAATAGAAGCGGAAGTCAAAAATTATGGGCCCCCTTTTTTATTGGGCCCATGGCCGTCGCCCAGGTTGGCCCCCCTAATGGGCCGACCCTAATTACGATGACCATCTTAGCTTTGTTTTAGCTCCATATATTGACTTCCAAAAATTGTTGTCCTTTGGATTGCTCCGTCCATCAACTCTAAAGTAGGTCAAGACCCTTATGTCTCGACAAGATACCATATACTCTTATGATCTGAGGAAACTTCAAACTAAACACCATAAAGGTAGCGTCGTCGAATGTTTAGAGCACACATCATGGAAGCTAGATCAAAGTCGTATGTGGGTCAATTTTCTTCATTTGGATTCATTTAGCAAGGAAGCATGCGAGATTACTTTCCATTCTTACATCAAAAACCAATCCAAACCTTGCTTGGAAGCACTGGTCAAATATGATGTAGGGTTTTTACTCAACTAGTTGGGAAAGAATGGAAGTACATGTCAAACTCTCTTACAACTCCAAAAACTTGACTCGCCCTCATGAGTAGAAAAAATTGACCTCTTTGCAAGATAGCTTTGTCAGAGGGAGAGCCAACTCTAAGAAATTCCAGATGAACTTCTTGTAGCAGTTGATGAGGTAAAGGAGGAAGCTATGTATGTTAGAAGGATTCTTCGGGTACTGACACTTTGTTACAATCTTGACCGTGGTTGGACTAACTTTAGATATCATCTTAGCCAGTGTACATGACTTTCTTAAGCCAGTACTCGCACTTAGAGAAGTGTGCATATAGTTGATGAAGATGTAATGATTGTATCACAATCCACAAGGCTCGTTTTGTTGTGCCACTAACTCACATTAGATGACTGCATAATCGATAAAAACCATTACCAAAACATTGAGGTAGGGGCATAAGACTCAAGACATCAAGTACATGAAGGCGGTAGGGGAATTTATTAAGCCAAAAAGACATGAGCATGAACTCATCATCTGTAAACAATGTACATGGCATATTTTGGACATCCTCATCCATCACCTACTTTTGGTAATAGAACTATGTGCATCCATTTTGGAAAATTTGGTGGTAGACTTTAGATGTTTGAATAGACCATTGCTGCACAAAAAAGGGAAAGATATCTTCTCCATTACTGGGCTTAACATATATCACTCAATGCACATACACATTGAATTGTCTATTTCCATCAGGAACAAGATTGGAGATCCATAGGAAGATACACAGGGGCAATGAATCCCAAGTCTAAAATCTCCTAAACCTACTTCTTGAGCTTGCCAGACTTATCATGTGCCATGTCATACGACTTCTTTGAGATAGCATCCATGACAAGAACTAGGTGAATAGAGAATTCCACTTCTCAAGTAGATGGAATAGAATGTCGGGGTCAAACCCAAGGAAGAGAGGGGGGGATAGAGCTAAGATTAATTTAATAGGTTCCTATTGCAGAGTGTAGGGTATCTAAAGTTCAATTAGGGGGTTTGATTACATTAAGATAAACAAGCAACAAAAAGGAGCAAGAATCAAACCTAATTTAACCCTACACAAATAATGTCACCTGACTAAGGAAGGAAGGAAATTACACTAGATTCAACTTCAAACTAACACTACACTAACCAAATGAATCTTAATTAACACTAAAATAGGCTATTAGCTAAGTAAGGCAAGAAGAAGAGAAACTAGTTACACTAGGCTAGAAATTACACTAAGACAGAAAATACTAAATGGAACTAGCAAAATCTAGCTCTAGAGACTAGAGATAAGAGCTAACTACTCTAGCAAGTGCAAAATAACATGAGCAAGGAAATTATCTAAGTAAACAAGTAAGGAAGATAACTAGGATAACATTAGCTAAGGAAAAGAGCAATCATGATTTTGAGAAATTAATGAGGGAAGTGGGACGTTTGGAGATAAATATAACTATCAACCTAGCTAGGGTCATGGCATGCAATACATCCAGTCAAACCATGGTATCTAACCAAGAAACATAGTGGGATGATGGTGAATTATCCTATAGTACTAGTTGAACATGGGTAGCATAGGGTGTACATCAAGGAACTAGTCTCTATTACCCTCATCCAACCTTATGAGGTTGACTAGGGTATATGTATAACTCAATCACATTAACACTATTCTAGGCCACTAAGAGTGATTCTCCTAATATACTTAGTGGCAAATGGAAACATAGAGTGTAGGAGAAGGGTATATCGCCTCTGTTTACACTCTAATCAACCTACCTATATAGACATGCTTAGGCCTAAAAATGGGCTGGGTTTCACTGCACCCGGTCCGAAATGGAACCAAACCCAGACAGATCTGATTTGAATTGGATTCAGACCCAAATGGACCCAGACCCAAACATACCTCATGCAAAACCAACCGGACCCGATTGGACCTCAAAATAATAAAAAAATGCTCTATTAAAAATATCAGATAAAAAATTACTACAAACCCATAACCTGACTCAAACCAAACTAGATAAGACTCGGCCTGACCCAGCCCAGAACAAAATATATCTGACCCAACTAGATGAAAAGCCTAGACAGATCTAGAAAACCCCAAACCAGCCCAGAACAAAATAGATCTGACCCAACCGGACCCAAAAACTAGACAAATCCTAAAATCCTCAAATGTTATGGTAGGGTCGGGTCGGGTCGGGTTTTTTTTCTAGCCTTAGACATGCTCTTTACTAAGTACACTAAGTAAGGCACTACTAGCTACTTAAATCTCACACCTAGGAGTGGAATAGTAGATGAATATGTAGGAAGAGGAGTAGCTATCTAAGAATCCATTCGTTGGACATAGGAGCTTCCCTCAAATAGGCACATATACCACATTCTTTTTTGCTGAGGTGTTTTCAAGAACCAATCACCATAGAAAGAGATGGGAAAGAAGAGAGAAGCATAAAAATATTTCCAAACAAAATTGTAGTGTTTCTAAATAATAATTCCCCAGTATATCATCAAAGTCACTATTATTACCTCAAACAACTCGCAAGGTGATTAGCTACTCATGACCATGAAAAATATAAAAATGAAGAAGAAAACAATAGAAGAAGCCATGGATTTCGATGTAGGGGTTGAATCCTTCTTATTCAATAGTTGCAAGCTTGAGTACTTCCCTTTTCCAAGGTGGAATGGCATGGAAATAAAATATATAGGGGCCAAAACTCAAAAGGCTAGGGTTTTAGGGTGGAAGATGGTGGAATGAGAGTGGAGTGAGGTAGGTAGGTGGTAGGAGAGTAGAATGAATTCCCAAGCGAGCTAACCTCTTTCTCCCAACTTACATCAATGCTTATATAGTGGCTGGGGAAGAAAAGGATTAAGTGGGGCATTTACGGCAATAGTGAAGTTGTAGGATTTGGGTGGTAGCGTGGTTGTTTTGGGTATAACAACTATGGTGGGTTGATTGTGGAATGGGTGAAATAATAAAAAATGGTTGTGGTGGAGATGGAAAAATTTCAAGTTGATTGTGGGCTTTTAGGGCTGGTAGCATGGTCGTACTGGGCAACAAAGTTGTGGTGGTAGTGAGGTAGAACATTCATGTTGGGAAGTACAACTGTTGTGTTAAAGGGGTTGAACAAGTTGTGTTGGACAACAAGGTCATGATGGCCCAGTTAGACTTGGGTCATTTTTCTTTAAATGGATGTCTTGGATGCTTGGCAGCACGACGATGCTAGTTGTAATGGTTGTGTTGGGGTCTTCTTGGCATGGCCATTCTGGTTGTCAATAGAATGCTATTGGGCTTCTTGACCATGTGATTTTGCACTTGGTGGCATGGTTGTTTTTCTCCACCATGGTCGTACTAGGAGATTTTTTTTACACTTCGCTCTTCAATTTTATTATATGTATTGTGTTAACTTGATATTTTTCCACTTGGGGTATATTGGGGTAGTTCTTGGGCTCACTTTGGGCTCATCCATGGGTGAAGGAACCCTAGGATCCTCCTGTCATGTCCTTCCAAAGTATGGTCACAGTACCTGAAAATTATGCAAAGAATCCATAAGTGCATTTGATTGTGATCCATTTATTAGGGGAATAACATGCATTCTAACATGTCTGGATGTGAGTAAAGAGAAAAATATCACAAGACAAAGCCTTAAACTAGGGTTACATCAGTGAGATGTCAAGAAAAAAATGCCCAATAAGCTCTACAACTAGACGAGATGAATTTCTTATCCTTAATTGCAAAGATGAAAAAGTGTCAATCATCTTATTTTACCCCTTCGAAGAAAACACATCTACCATAATGTTGCATTAAGATGAATTTCATTTTCCCCACAAAATTCATGGTGTGTTGAACTACTTTATCCAATCCATTGCTAAAATGGTGTTGAAAGAGATCATTTCTAGAAGAATGAAGTATGACTCAAATGTCTTTCCAGAAAAAATATAAGTAAAAGAAAGGAATCAAAATATGTGATGTCATATCCTACAATATGGGTGTATACATCCAAAATGTGATTCATATACAAATTTTCTATTTATAGTATTATTACACTTTTGGACTTTATAAAAATATGAGATGATCCAAAATCAAAGAGTGTTATGATGGAAAATATGGTTCAAGTGCATGATATCTTTGATCACTTCATTATCATCTCCAGAATCCTTTGTGTGGGTGGAATAAAAGTTTTGTGTACATCTCAAATTGGGGCTTGTCATCGTTGACTGTTACTATTTTTTCATGTAGTTGGTAGTGTACTACTGCAACTACCATTGTTACAACTACAGTTGTTATTCATCATGTGTCTGATGGGCTAGTGGGTGAACCGGGACTAGTCCTCTCTAAAACTATGGTCATTAAAATTGCATGTGCCTAGATTAGATATAGTGGTGACAAACTATATACCTATTACCCCTTTGGGCAACCATATTCCTCAATTGGCATCTCTTGGGGATATTGTATCAATGATAGCTAATTCACCTCACATGCCTCTATTCATCAGTAGTGTTATTACTCTTGTTGTTGCGGTAATTTGGGGCATGGAACTAGGTAATCCTTGACTTATAATATCCAATATATGTTAGAGCATTATGGGGTTAACAGACAAAGGGGCATATAACATTGTATTTTAGGTCCTTCAAGAAGAGGATGGATTGATTGTCCTCCTCTAGACAAGTGTCATAGCGCACCAACAACATATCTAAAGATATAATCGGACTTTGAAGTGCTATGAAATTTTGAGTTGTAGAAATAGCATCCAATGTCTTTGTGCCACATAAGACACTTATTTCTCAAATAGTGTGAGAAACTACCACCATTACATTGTGGAGGCATCCTAGATGTGTGCAACATTATTCAAATACATGTGGGTGCGTAAGAGGACCTTCTACTAAGGAGGGCACTTCATGTCCTAAAAAACTCCCTATAGGTCCAACACCTAATTATCTCCTTTTACTCACCATTTTCACCTCACTCTCATCATTGAAGTAGGTTGGTTACTTATCTATGAAGTCTATTAAGTCAAACTCTATTGTCTTGTTAGTTGAAGGAATGATATTGATCATCCCCACCATCACATCATTGAGGAGGACCAAGGAGGGATAAGACCTTCTCGAGAGGGATGAAACTATATGGCCCAGTTGTGGTGTAGGCAGTAAGGAGTTGACTCTCATGTTTGACCTAGGAGGTTAGGTACTCAATAGGGAATCTGCATTGTGATCTTATACAATGGATTGTATTGAGTGTTGAAATGTACTTTCATAAAATTGTTTATTACCCTAAGTCCACACGCCTAATGGCTACATAAAGGTGAGTGTGCTTGGGTGTCCGTCCCTAGAATGATACAAATATTTCATACAAGCAATATATATGTAAAATCAATAACAAAAAGATATGACAAGATACTAAAAATAGATAGAGAAGCATGTACCAATTTCTACTTCTAGCATCACATTGGTGTTCATGGAGCCTTGAGTGCAGTAGATCTTCATTTGGCAACTAAAATTCGATAAACAAAATATATTAATGCTAAAGCATTAAGTGCTCTATGAAAAGGCATGTAACCAATCCAAGACTAATACAAAACTTTCTGGGCTAGAAATGTGATCATAGTCAAAAAGAAGAAATAAAGCAAGAACACTTAATGATATTGTTTTATACAAAGAATGTTTTAGGTTCCTTTATCCATTATGTCAACATTAGGTTGCATAATGGATTTTGGTATATTATATTCAAGGTTTTTCAACGTAAAATACTCAAACATGGAAGTAGTAATCATAGGAACAATAGATCAACCAAGTAAGTAAGTAGCCAAGCATTCATACGAGCATATGTACAAGCAAGCCAATATCATAGTAGGGTCAAGAGGAAAACATACCTTGTGAGTAGTGTACAAGTTATGATGCGATCTCTAGAGATGGTACATCACAAGGGGACCTAGATGCAAAAGATATAACATAGGGTCTAAGATCAAACATGGCATTGATAATCTAAACATCATATGAGTCATGTGGATGTTTCCCTAGACCTAGGTTCCACTTAGTTTAAACATACTTTCCAAAGTTCCACACATGCATGTAATGAATCCATATAGCCCAAGTATCAACATTAAGTCCTAGATCTAGGTGAACCATCCACATTAGATTACATATATACATGTGATCATTTCTAATTTGGAGTTAAGGAAACATGATATTCAGACTTCCATCATAGTTTGATCATATGATTTTCATGACTAGTCATTCTAGATCAAATTTCATGTAACAGATTCACATTTGAAGTCATAAGATCATAAAAGATCCTAAGATAGATCAAGTTGATATTAGTTCTACAATGTTATAAGTTCACTGATTTAGACAAGATAAAGCATGGTATTGTCGCAAGAGTCATATTTCATAATATGGAAACAACTAGGTCAACTAAGTCATTTTGTGCACATAAAAGGTACTCAGGGTGTCAAGAGTTAGAAGTGGGCCACTTATCATGAGATCTTAGTTCATTATGTCACCAAGCATAATAAAAGTCATTGATTTCAAGATTTCAAGAGTGGATGATGACAAATTAAGCCAAACTCCCAATTTTGATCAAGTTATAGCATGCAATTACATAAATAGGTCACCTTTTAGGTCATTGGTGAACATAGAAGGTCAAAGGGATCCTTGGGGTAAATATATATGGTCCAAGACAATATCACAATAAAAGGTGAGCTAATATTATATATTTCAATGATTAGTGTAGACATAGATCATTAAGGACACATGCAGCACATGATTGAGGTTTCTCAATAAATCAAAGATCATAAATGAACCATCTTTACTAAAACAAGGGTAAGTTCTATAAAACTAGAAAGAGATAACAAGATCATTAGAAATATGATGAATTTTTCATCAAAATGAGATATAACGTCACTAGAATTGGTTTAGGAACCAAGGAGATAAAGGTATTTGAAGATTAATCCCTTGATTAGGGTTTTTGGTAGGTTTTTACCTCTGTTGGGCTGAGAATAAGTCACCGGGGAGGTGGCCGTCACGCCTCTAGGCCCACACGAGAGAGGGGAGAGAACGTAGGGGTTACAGTCACACGTCTAGCTATGGCATTTGGTGGCACTAGAGGGTGATGACGTTCATTGGAGTACTTTGAGACCAGGAGTAGCTATCAACCATCTGACGTATCACAGAGCATCTATGAGTAGCCGGGGGGAGGCGTCGCCTCACGAGGAGGTTGGGGCCCAAGGATGGCAAGGCATACCTGGATTGGGTCGGTGACACGTGTGGCAGAGAGAGGGAAAACTGAGAGAGAGCTTGAAGAGGGAGAACAAGCACGTGAAAGGGGAAGGATCTGAGCCACCTGTTCTTGATCTGACACCTCGTGCATCATCATCAACCTTGTATCTAGGATTTTCAGCCGTAGGCAAGTGACAGAGGCCAGAATAGAGGACAATGGATGGGTTTTAAGGGATAGGGTGCGAAACGAAAAAGGAAGGGGGAAGGTTGGCCAATAGGAGGGTGGTTTTTATAGGTGCAAGGGATGAGCATGGTGGCGGATAGGGCTCGTCAATGGCTGATGGCCATTGGAGGTGGAAAAGGGGAAAATCAATGGTAGAGCCTACCAACTACAATTGGGGCTCACCTCGTCCCATTAGCCTCAATCGCAAGTCATTCAGATAAAGGAGTGGGGACCCTCGCGGGTGAGCATTTGTCATGGTAGAGCTGCTTCATTACTGCTCTTTGATAGTGGTTGATGTGAGGAAGGTGATTCCCTCATTACCGTTAGATCTCCTCCTGATCCCCATCCTATGATGATCCAAGGGCTCACATGGCCCGACGCTGAGGAAGTAGAAGGAAAAAGTGAAGAGAGGGAGAGAAGAGGGGAAATGGGCCGGGCGATCTGGGCCCATTCAGATGAAAAAAAATGTTTAAAAGAGCCAAAATAAGGTTTAATCCATAAGATTTTCAATCGGGCCTAACTTTCACATCATAGCTCAGATTTGAATGAAATTAGGTTAATTGAAAATGTGAGAACGAGCTCTCCTTCATGAAAACAAGAATAAGGTACCAAATTCACCAGGATATCATTAAAATTCAAGGGTAAGTTATTGATGTGAGATATGTAAGTGGACTTTATTTTTGTCAATTTGAGTATCACCAAGGTGATACGCGCAAACTACATGGATCAATTGTGCATCAATACACATACCAAAAAGAAATTGACTTCAAGAACAAGAGATAGGTAAAAAATATAACTTATAATCAAAGTGTGAATTTCCAGATTATCACATCCTCCCCTCCTTAAAAGAATTTTTTTCCCTCAAATTAAATCATGTCATGGATTACAACTGGGTTTTCCTACTCCATAATCAACTTGGTATCCTTAAAATGATTTTAAGATCGATCCATTGAGCATCAAGATCATAGCATGTCACATTGATCATTGAGTTGGAAAGATCATCATACGAGTCATAGATTTGGAGAGAATATCATATAGTTTCCAAATTTGAAGAAATCACATTTTAGTTCATGCAAATAGAGCTCTTGAATCAAGAGTACAACATGGATTTCCATCCCAAAGTTTAGGGTTCTGACTTCCTCAATGGCCTAGGTGGGGCTATACATCCATGATCTACTTTTTGTATTTCAACAATTCAAGACATACATCTTCTTTTTTCCATATTGTGATTCGTGTTCACTATCTGATTTCATGTTCAAGATTAATGAAAGGTCATAACCTACTCTCAAGGGCTTATCCCTTAGTCATTTGGGAACATGATAGTCATTAGTAATATATGTTGGATAAATTGGATATTATGATAAATCCCTTTGTTTCGATGATGACAAACATTTCATTCTTATTAATCTAACGAGCTACTTGAGTGTGCAGGATGACAAAGCAACAAGGGAAAATCTACAAGCTTACATATTTATATTTTCATGCAATGTAATAACTGTTGTAAAAACTTGTACAAAAATATAATGTACAAGTACTTAGAATTGCATGTAAATCAAGCGTTAGATTCTCCCTAGCTAAACACCACAGTTAGACAAGTCATCCCATTCAAATAGGATTACTTTTGCACACTCACACACATAATTAGTGCCTAAATTGAAACCTTGAAACAGGATCAATCTCGGTCGACAAACTCCTCGACCGAGACACTCTCGGTCGACAATCTTCTCGACCGAGAAAGATCCAAAGTAGCCGTTAGACACAACAGACAAGTTAGTTGGTAGTTGAAGAAAGACGTTGCAAATCACTTGTTCCAGAGAGCCTGTCGGTCGACAAAAGTTCGACCGAGTAGGTGTCTCGGTCGACCATTTGTCGACCGAGATGGTCTCTGACAGCAACTGCAGAATAAAGTAATTAGCCGTTGTTAAAGCAACAACTTTGTACCTAACGGCTAGTTAAGCACTTAGAAACCCCTAGAAGTTGTCTAGAACGTCCTTAAGCATACTTAGGCCATTCCTATAAATAGGACAAGCCATAGGACACTAGAATTCACTTGTTACACTTGAGAATACACTTGAGCATACTTGAGCAATCTTTTGCAAGCAATTCGAGCACTGTGATCATTGGCCTACATTCTTCTTAGATCAATCTCGCGTCCTATAGGCTAGATTCTCCTACCCACAGCAATCACAAGTTCACATACTTGGTTAGGAGATCGATACGCTTGATATAGGCAAATCAAGCCTTGTGCTTCAAAGGATAAGTTGTAATTTCTATTTTCCTTCTTGTTCCTTTTATCCTTTGTATTCTCCTTGCTACTCCTAGGGTTGGAGGCTGCTGATTGGAGAAGGTTCTTCTCAGAGGAGAAGGTGGACTTCAAGCTACTTCAAGAAGGCTATCGCACGGGAAGCTACTTCAAGAAGGCTATTGCAACGGGAAGCTACTTCAGGAGGAAGGCTGCTTCAAGGTGGTGCAATTACTTCTAGGTGAAGGCTGCTTCAAGGTTGGGCGATTACTTCTAGGTGAAGGCTGCTTGAAGGGTTTAGGGAGAGAATTGTAATTTTATGTAAAGTCCTTGCGAGGTAATAAAATTAAATTCTTTCCAAATCCCGGTTGGGTAAGCAACCGGGTAGTGGACTGACAACTTTAGTATTTGCTAAAGTTGGAACCACTCTAAATCCTTGTCCCCTTGTCCAATATTTTGTGGTTGGTTGTTTAAGTTTCAATAATTGTTAAAATTATATTTAAAACTCTATTCACCCCCCCTCTAGTAGTTTTTCAATTGGTATCAGAGCAGGCTTCAAGGAACCCTAACCAGGTCTTGAAGAATGAAGGGTGGAGGTGACTACAACCGCAGGCAAAGGAGCAACTTGGACCAACTTTCAACAAGCTGCAATTGGTGTTTAGGAACAAACCATACAACAATCGGTTGTCCATGGAGAGAAAAGAAGAAAGAGGTCCACAAAAATTGTCTCATTGCTACAACCAATGAAGAAGAAGAAGAAGAGGTAAGCCTTCTTGATTTATCAAAAGAAGAGCTAATTTCTAGTCTTGAATAAACACACAATAAGTATATTGAGTGCAAGAAGAAATTAAAGAAATCTAGTAAAACAAACGATGAGTTAAATGCTAGACTTCTTGCTCTTACATCCGAAAATGAAGATTTGTATGCTAAATTGAATAATCTTGTTTTTGAAAAAGATAGCATTATTTCTGAAAATCGTACTTTGAAATCATCTCTAAGTAGTAGTGATGTGAAGATTTTTACTCTAGAAACAAATTATGATCTTCTATATCAAGAAAAGGTTGAATTACTTGCAAAGTTAAATGATTTTAAAAAACAACCTGTTTTGTGTACACATCTAGATTATGATAATATAGTGAAAGAAAGGAATTCTTTATCATCTAATCTAGATCAAGCAAAACTAGATATTAAGAAAAGAATGGATGAGATCGCTAAGTTACAACAAGAAGTTAGTAGGTTAAGCAACAATGGAATCCTTGATAGAATATTGGATAATTCCTATCATCAAATTGGGAGAAGAGGACTAGGTTATAAGCCCAAAGGGAAATATCATCAACAACCTAGTTGGAGAAAGACACGAGCACATCAAGCTACATTTGTACCAAAGAACAACCTAGAACAAAACCATAGAAAAAGACTTGAGGTTGATTCTATATGTTGCCATTATTGCTCACGTCTTGGACATTACTCTTTTTCATGCCCATACAAGAAAAAGAATGTTGAGTTAGTATGGGTTCCAAAACCCCCAAACTAAATGGATAAAATTAAGTTGAGATATGACCAAAGACTCTAAGTGGTATATCTCTATGTCTATCTCAACTTAACATAATAGGACACCAAGTTAATCCAAGAAATTAAATTTCCAAATATACATCTTAAACTACTTGTTTAGTTTGGATTCACAAAATGTATATGATTAGTTGAGATTTAACCTAAATGTTGCTTTGATATTTAAATATCTCAACTAAATCGAGATTTAAATTTCATACTTTTGCTTTTAATTATAAACAATATTTGAAAACAGGTTTGAAACAACACAGAACCTTTCTCGGTCGAGACACTGTCGACCAAGGGATCTGTCGGTCGAGAAATGGTCGACCGAGCAGGCTTCTGTTGTCAAGTCTGACATAAATCTTCTGAAATGGTTTTTCAATCAACCTAGTTTGCTATCAAATTGTTATTGATGATTGAATTAACATGCAAATCAAGAATAAAATCTTGGAAGACAATTTTTGTAGCAAGACATATTGATTGTTTACATTATATGACATTATGAGTAGAAAATCCTTAAACATATTGCAAAAGTGCTGTGAAAAGACTAATCTTGAACAAACCTTATTCATTGTTTGAAAAGTTTCTTCGGCATGATCAGTTATAAAAGTTTGTCTTAAAATTGAAAACTTATATGAGACTATTTTGGTTTACTCTCAATGGTTGGATTTAAAACTGAAAAATCATGATTGGCTTAACCGAGGAAATTACTATTTTATCATAGATATGCTTCATCATGATCATTATGTTTCATTGGTTTAAAATAAGCTTTGATTCATATATACAAACTATGAATGATCATTGTGATTCAGAAAATTGCAAATGTCATTAGCATAAAAGCATCTTGACATAATAGATAATGCTTGTGGACACATCTTGTAATGATGATGTTGCTATGACAAGCCAAACGGTGCCTCTTAGAACAAAATATTAATGTTTTTATCTATTTGCTTATTCTAAGAAATCAAAAGCAAAATTCTTGACTTTAAGATATTAATCTTGCTTTCAAAATATATGTTTCTAAAGGATCTTATGATAAGGGTATAAGAAGAAATGGGATTTAATATTTATGTACCCATAGCAAAGCATATGAAACATCTTTTACAATGAATGTAAAACATGCATTCTAGAAAAATCAAGGTCAAAGACTTCACTATGATGCTCATATTAAGTCTTCATAATAGGTATATCTTAATGTGCTTCAAAATTGATAATTATAGCTATCTGCAGAAATTATACTTCACATATGAATGTTTATCTTGGAAATCTGCAGAATTTGCCTCTTGGTTAAAATTAAAATTGACCAAGGGGCGCCATGGTCGTAGTCAAGGGCGACCTAAAATAAGCTTTGACAAAATGCTTATTTGGACATCATTTTATTGCACTTAATCTTAGTATATTTTTGATAAAGGTCAAAATCAAAATTTAAAATTATTTGTGACCTTAGAAGCATCAAACTGCTTAAATTGTAAGATTAAGGGGGAGCTCATAACAACAAATTGGTTTAATTGATTAAGAAGCTTAGAAAAACATTGTAAACATCATTTGAAGCTTGTTACGACCTTAGTATTTTTACTCTTGATTATGAAGAAATCCATGAATTTCATAAAAATGATATAGCTTGTACTTAAAGGAACTCTCTAAACAAATCAGGGCTTAACATCCCTTGCATTTGGTTGGAGACATTTTTATGTACTCTAAGATTAAAGGATTCTCATTTAATTTAGGGCTTAACATCCCTTGATAAATGAGAAATAAATATACATTCATCATAAGCTTAAGGGAATCTCATATCATTTCAAGGCTTAACATCCTTTGCAAATGATTGAGAAACAAATTGTGGATAAATTAGACAAAAATCCATGTTCCTAATAGGATATCTATTTAAAGGGGAGCATAATATAAAATTAAGGGGGAGAAGAAAAATAAAATATTCAACTTGGATATCTTTTTGAAATGACAAAGGGGGAGAAAGAATATAAAATCAAAAATATAAATGAGTTTCATAACATCTTGGCCAGCACTCACTTGCAAAACATAAATGGCTACAAAAGGTAATTTTCAGGTATGAAACTCACATGCTTTATATTTCCTTATTTCATATTTAGGAAATGTTTGTCATCTTCAAAAAGGGGGAGATTGTTGGATAAATTGGATATTATGATAAATCCCTTTGTTTCGATGATGACAAACATTTCATTCTTATTAATCTAACGAGCTACTTGAGTGTGCAGGATGACAAAGCAACAAGGGAAAATCTACAAGCTTACATATTTATATTTTCATGCAATGTAATAACTGTTGTAAAAACTTGTACAAAAATATAATGTACAAGTACTTAGAATTGCATGTAAATCAAGCGTTAGATTCTCCCTAGCTAAACACCACAGTTAGACAAGTCATCCCATTCAAATAGGATTACTTTTGCACACTCACACACATAATTAGTGCCTAAATTGAAACCTTGAAACAGGATCAATCTCGGTCGACAAACTCCTCGACCGAGACACTCTCGGTCGACAATCTTCTCGACCGAGAAAGATCCAAAGTAGTCGTTAGACACAACAGACAAGTTAGTTGGTAGTTGAAGAAAGACGTTGCAAATCACTTGTTCCAGAGAGCCTGTCGGTCGACAAAAGTTCGACCGAGTAGGTGTCTCGGTCGACCATTTGTCGACCGAGATGGTCTCTGACAGCAACTGCAGAATAAAGTAATTAGCCGTTGTTAAAGCAACAACTTTGTACCTAACGGCTAGTTAAGCACTTAGAAACCCCTAAAAGTTGTCTAGAACGTCCTTAAGCATACTTAGGCCATTCCTATAAATAGGACAAGCCATAGGACACTAGAATTCACTTGTTACACTTGAGAATACACTTGAGCATACTTGAGCAATCTTTTGCAAGCAATTCGAGCACTGTGATCATTGGCCTACATTCTTCTTAGCTCAATCTCGTGTCCTATAGGCTAGATTCTCCTACCCACAGCAATCACAAGTTCACATACTTGGTTAGGAGATCGATACGCTTGATATAGGCAAATCAAGCCTTGTGCTTCAAAGGATAAGTTGTAATTTCTATTTTCCTTCTTGTTCCTTTTATCCTTTGTATTCTCCTTGCTACTCCTAGGGTTGGAGGCTGCTGATTGGAGAAGGTTCTTCTCGGAGGAGAAGGTGGACTTCAAGCTACTTCAAGAAGGCTATCGCACGGGAAGCTACTTCAAGAAGGCTATTGCAACGGGAAGCTACTCCAGGAGGAAGGCTGCTTCAAGGTGGTGCAATTACTTCTAGGTGAAGGCTGCTTCAAGGTTGGGTGATTACTTCTAGGTGAAGGCTGCTTGAAGGGTTTAGGGAGAGAATTGTAATTTTATGTAAAGTCCTTGCGAGGTAATAAAATTAAATTCTTTCCAAATCCCGGTTGGGTAAGCAACCGGGTAGTGGACTGACAACTTTAGTATTTGCTAAAGTTGGAACCACTCTAAATCCTTGTCCCCTTGTCCAATATTTTGTGGTTGGTTGTTTGAGTTTCAATAATTGTTAAAATTATATTTAAAACTCTATTCACCCCCCCTCTAGTAGTTTTTCAATATATTTAGATGATCTCAATATCCGAATAGGATGATCATAGGAGTTGAATCAAGATCATTAATCATGAGTCAAGATTTTGTTATTCAATATCGAGAGTCAAGTTTGGACATCAAAGTCACCGTCTAAACATTTCCAAGATAGGGTTTAGATTCTTGTTTTAGACCTTAGGGGTGACTTAGTGCTCTACCCTTCCTAAGGTCTTTATTTAGATGTCATTCTCGTTTTTCTTGAATTTTATCTAAAAACATTCGAGCGCATTATTTTCTACATAATTCTTTAGCCTAGATTTTTTCCATCTCTTAGAGTGCACATCATTTGCTTTATGTCCCAACATTGGGCTAATGGCGGCCTTCCCTCTGAGGCTTGGACTTCTCAATGACCTTTCCTCCTGGGCTTGGTCTTCATGTTGGCCTTACCTCCTGGGCTTGACATCTTGGTGACCTTCCCTCCTAGGCTTGACCTTCATGTTAGCCTTCCCTCATGGGCTTGGTCTCTTGGTGACCTTCCCTCCTGGGCTTGGTCACCTACTATCATCCACTTTTATAGTGACTTTTCCTTATGTCCCTTAGAGATGGCATTGTTGGGCTTAATGAATTATACTCAATATATGTTCTTTCATGCTTTGTATACTTAACCCCATTAGGTGACATTCAAGATAATCTCAATTCTTAAACTGATTGGTTAACTCACCTTTCTAGGGGTGATCATTCATCTATATACAACAATCGATCAACAATCCAACAATATTTCGAGCATTATTTAACATTTCTTGGCATTAATATCCAGTTTATTTTCATGTTATTCATGGTTGATGAATGATCTGGGCCTAGGTCTTTCTAGGGACTTGACCACTAGCTATAGTCAACACCATCATATTCTAAGATCATCATTAAATAAATATTTTGATATCGAGTATCAATATCATCATAGTCATAACCTATTAGGGACTTAGATTAAGAAATTGAAGTCATGTGGAAGGGGTCACCTTTCCAAACCTAGTTTAGGGGGGTCATAAGTAAATTACTACCCTAATCTAACATATTAATCTACATTAGTCAGGAGCCCTCAGACATATCCAAATAGTGAGAGTATCAGTTATTGGATCATATTTCGTAAGGTAATGAGATCAAAGATCAAGATCATACTAGGGCAATCATTGTCTCAAGATTTTTCATGATCAAGGTCAAAAGTGTGCTTCGTTCCTTTTATGATCAAGGTTAGGGGATATCTTGGAAATTGAGAAGTCAAATTGATAACTCTAGAGTTTGATCATAATTGAGTGACATTGAGGTCTAGCTCCATCTTATTGTTTGAAATTGAATTTACACAGAGGAATAATAGTCAATATGGAATTTTCCTCTTGTAACAAGTCCTCAAGTCATGATCTAGGGTTTCGAAGGCATGGTCATATAAGAGTATGAGGATGATACATATCAATAGGATGGGTTTTGCTTAGATATGTTTGAGGTTTGATTAAAAATAGGGACAACATAGGTTTAATCAATAGGGACCCCATTAGCTTTAGAATATAAGTACCACCTTATATCACCAACATCAAGTATTTACCTCAAACATAGAAGGCACTTATATCTAATTGGTAACATTGAGTTTGAATGAACTTTACACACAAGTACATCACTTTTTAAGAGTACTTTCATTTATCAAATAAGGTCTTTCATTTAGAATCATATCATGGCATCGTCATCTTAATCAACTTTCATGAATTCAAATGAAGTTTAGTTTTCCCATGTATAAGCTACCCATAATTGAGATTTCA
This sequence comes from Alisma plantago-aquatica, assembly GCA_963693085.1. Lineage (NCBI taxonomy): Eukaryota > Viridiplantae > Streptophyta > Magnoliopsida > Alismatales > Alismataceae > Alisma > Alisma plantago-aquatica. The sequence goes on from OY856413.1 coordinate 156,762,286, forward strand.
TGTGATTAATAGTCAAGAGGGAAGAAAAATAAGAGTAACTAATCATCTACTTGGGTGGCTTAGGTGGTCATTAAAGAATAGATGAGATGCTAGAAGACTCTCTAAGATTTAAGGAAAGGATTTTAGTCCTCCCTGTGCTCTTAAGATGTGTTATGCCTTAAACATATATAGAGGCCTATGTGTTTAATTAAGATACCATATGTCATGGAACCATTTATTACCATAAGTCCAAACTCCTAATGGCTACATAGATAAAAGGCAAGTGGGCTTGGGCGTCCGTCCCTAGAATGGTACAAATATTTCATGCATGCAATATATATGTAAAAGCAATAACAATGAGATATGACAAGTACTAACAAGAGATAGAGAAGCATGTACCCATTTATACTTCTATAATCCCATTGGTGTTTCATTTCATAGACTGGAGCCTTGAGTGTAGTAGATCTTCATATGACAACTAAAAATTCGATAAACAAAACATATTAATGCTAAAGCATTAAGTACGCTATGAAAAGGCATGTAAATAGTTTAAGGGTAATACAAAACTTGCTTGTCTAGAAGCATGATCATAGTCAAGAAGAAGAAACAAAGTGAGAACACTTACCGACATTGTTTTATACAAAGTATGTTTCAGGTTCCTTTATCCATTATGTCAACATTAGGCTCAATAATGGATTTTTGTATATTATATTCAAGGTTTGTTAATGAAGAATACTCAAACATGGAAGTAGTAATCATAGAACAATAGATCAACCAAATAAGTAAGTAGCCAAGAATTCATACAAGCATACATACAAGCAAGCCAGTATCATAGTAGGGTCAAGAGAAAAATGTACCTTGTGAGTAGAGTACAAGTTATGATAAGATATCTAGAGATAGTCTAGCCCAAGCAGACCTAGATGCAAAAAATATAACATAGGATCTTAGATCAAATAGGGAATTTATAATCTAAACATCATATGATTCATGTGGATGTTTCAGGTTTCACTTAGTTCAAACATATTTTTCAAAGTTCCACATGCATGCAATGAATCCATATAGCCCAAGCATCAACATTAAGTCCAAGATCTAGGTGTGAACTATCCACATTAGATTAGATATAAATCTGATATCATTTCTGATTTGTAGTTAAGGAAACATGATATTTAGACTTCCATCAAGATTTAGTCATATGAGTTCATTACTAGTCATTCTAGATAAATTTCATGCAGTACATTCACATTTTCAAGTCATAACATTATAAAAGAGCCTAGGATAGATCTAGTTGATATTTTTTCTACAAGTGTGATAAGTTCATTGATTTGAACAAGATATAACATGGCATTATCACAAGAGTCATATTTCATCATATGGAAACAACTAGGTTAACTAAGCCATTTAGTGCAGATTAAAGTTACTAAGGGTGTCAAGAGATATATGTGGGCCACTTAGCATGAGATCTTAGTTCATTATGTCACCAAGCATAACTAAAGTCACTGATTTCAAGATTGAAAGATTAGATGATGACAAATTAATCCAAACTCCCATACTTAATCAAGTTATAGCATGCAACTACATAAATAGGTCATCGTTTTGGTCAAGGGTGAACATAGAAGGTCAAAAGGTTCCTTGGGGTACATATAGATGGTCCAAGATAACATCACAGTAAAAGGTGAGCTAATATTATTGATTTGGGTGATTAGTGTAGCTGGAGATCATTAAGGGAACATGTAGCACATGATTGTGGCTGCTTAATAAACCTACTAAAATAAGGGTAAGTTGTGCAAAACTAGCAAGAGAGAACAACATCATTAGAAAGATAACAATTTTTTGGTCGAAATGATATATAACATCACTAGATTTGGTGTAGGAATGAAGGAGATAATGGTATTTGTAGATGAATCCCTTAATTAGGGTTTTTTGGGAGGTTTTTACCTCTGTTGGACTGAGAACACACCACCTAGAAGGTAGACTTCCTGCCTCTAGGCCCACATAAGAGAGGAGTGGGGGCAGGGGTTGCGGTAGCGCGTCTTATTGTGGTGTTCGGTGGCACTGGAGGGTGATGGCATCTGTCAATGTACTATGAAATTAGGAGTAGCTAGTAACCACCCGACATGGCACAGAGCGACTACGAGTGGCTGGGGGGAGGCATTATCATGTGAGCAAGGAGGTAGGGGGCCAAGGACGGCGTGGCACACTCTGATTGGGTTAGCGGTGCACTCGTGGCCGAGAGAGCAAACCGAGAGAGAGAGAGAGAGTGTGTGTATGTGAAGAGGGGGAAAAAGCACCTGAGAGGGCAATGATCTGAGTCAGCTATTCTTGATCTAACACCTCACGCATCATCATCAACCTTACATCTAGGATTTTCAGCCTTAGGCAAGTCACGCGGCTAGAATAGGGAGCGATTGATGGGTTTTTAGGGTTGTGGTGTGAACCGGAAAAGGATAGGGGAAGGCTAGTGAATAGGAGGGTGGTTTTATATGTGTAAGGTATGAGAATGGTGGAGGCTAGGGCTCATCGATGGTTGATGGCCATTGGAGGTGGAAAAGGGAAAACCAATGGTAGAGACTACCAATCACAACTGAGGCTCGCCTCGCCCCATTGGGCTCGACTGCGGGTTGTGTAGCTAAAGGAGGGATGGGGGCCCTCACAGGTGAGCGTTGGTCGTGGTAGGGTAGCTTCACTACTACTCTTCGACATTGGCTGACGCGAGGAAGGTGATGCCCTCATTACCGTTAGATCCCCTCCTGATCTATGTCCTATGATGATCCAAGGGCTCGCTTGGCCCAAGGTTGAGGAAGCAGAAGAAAAAAGTGAAGATAGGGAAATAAAAGGGGAAATGGGTCACGTGATCTGGGCCTGTTTAGAGGGAAAGAAGATCCAAAATAAGGTTTATTCCATACGATTTTCAATTGGGCCTATCTTTCACATCATAGCTCTGATTTGAATGAAATTAGGTGTGTTGGAAATGTGAGAGAGAGCTCTACTACATGAGAACAAGGATAAGGTACCAAATTCACCATGATATCATTAAAATTCAAGGGTATGGTAATTATGTGTGATATGAAAGTAGACTTGATTTTTGTCAATTTGAGTATCACCAAGGTGTTACACGCAAACTAGATGGATCATTTGTGCATCAATACACATACCAAAAAGAAATTGACTTCAATAACAAGATCTAGGTCAAAAATAGAAGTTATATCAAAGTATGAATTTCCATGTTATCACACGTATAGTGTCCCCATGTGACTGGGAGGATCATTCATCTATTTCCTTAATGTTGTCACTTACCCTATAAAGAGATCAACTACACAAGAAATGGGTAGGATATTATGAGATAGTCAATCTACTGACATCTACGAATCTAATGCTATAATTTTAGTAAGTAGGAACCAATATTGTATGCACTTATTCTAGTTGGGTAAATAAGGATCACTTGATTCAAACAATCATTAAAAAATTGATATAAAAGGTAAGGTTCCACATCACCTCAAAAAGTATGAATGGAGACATAATGTATATAGTAGTGGAAAATTTTAAAAATAATTGTCACATAATACATTCAACTTAATAACCCACATGAGTGGCATAACACAAATAAAATTAGCAGTATGACTAAATCTAGGACCGATCACAAAGGGGCTTGTCATCGTTGATTGTTACTATTTTTCCAATGCAGTTGGTAGTGTACTACCGCAAATACCATTGTTACAACTACATTTGTTATGGATCATGTGTCAGATGGGCTAGTGGGTGAGCCGGGACCAGCCGTCTCTCAAACTATGGTCACTAAAACTGCATGTTCCTAGCTTAGATATAATGGTGACAGACTAGGTAGCTATTACCCCTTTGGGCAACCATATTCCTCAATTAGCATCTCTTCAGGATATTGTATCAATGACAACTATGTTGTTCCTCTTGTTGTTGTGGTGATTTAGGGCATGGAACTAGGTAATCCTAGAGTTATAATGTCGAATATATGTTGGAACATGGGGGGTTCTATAGGAAAAAGGTGCATGTAACATTGTATTTTAGGTCCTTCAAGAAGAGGATGGATTGCTTGGCCTCCTCTAGATAAGTGTCTTAGCGCCAACAACATATCTAAAGACATAGTTAAACTTTAAAGTGCTATGAAATTTTGAGTTGTCGAAATTGCATCCAATGCCTTTGTGCCACATAAGACACTTATTTCTCAGATAGTGTGAGCAGCTACTACCATGACATTATGGAGGTGTCCTTGTGACAACTCGATGCCACACGAGTGAGATTGCTAAAAACAAATCGTGGAACAAACACTAAACATCCAGAATACCAAAAAACATGGTAAATTAAAATTGAATTATATATAGCCACAAAAGTGGAGCATATTACATCCAAGTCCACAACATGTGCCACCTATATCACATATCATGCCATAAAGGTAGCTTCATCACTGTACATTGGTCATCTTGCCACAAACCTATAATAAAAGATAATATGTTTATATATACACAAGCCATACATGTACAACCATGGCATACTACCAAAAATCTTGTATCAATGTACAACATATACAAACACCCCCAAGGATTCGAGAGTACATGGATGACACATTGGACTTTACTACAAAAAACTAACAACATATCCAACCTTTAAAAGCTACTGCTCTCCTTGCTACTCTTCCTCAATCACACGATTTCTACTGTGTCATGCATGACCACCTCAAAAGATGTAAAAACCCACAGGGTGAGACCAACATCCCAACAAGAGATATAACTCTCTACCAAAAACTATTATTAATACAGATAAATATATACAAGAAATAAATACTATTAACATGATAAGAAGAATCAGTTAAATGAATAATTAATACTGATAAAAAAAATTAATTAGTTCAAGCAGCTACAACTGATCAATAGAACTTCATATGCTTTTACAAAGAATATGAAGAACATGTATAACCGTTATCAACTCAATAGTATAAGAAAAAGGAAAATGGTCATCTAACATGAATCATATTTAAACCTAAGAAAATATACTACACGGATGTATTACATCTTTTATTATGCCCTTTGGATATGAGGTATACCACTCATACTCCAACTGACCATTGTTAAGTTGAAATCAATTCCATACACGATCTAGGAGGACTGGAGTCCTATGATTTGTCACACCCTCGGTCAGTCGAAGTTCGATGTAGTGATATATAGAGTCAAATTGTAAATCAACCTAGTCCACCTTGGTATATAGGCATGACACTAGTGAGATGTGACTGCAGTCGTTCTCCTTCCAGGGTATGATCACAACCATCCCTAAAAACATATCATCTAAGATACGACCTCAACCGTTCTCCTGCTGAGGTATGACCATAGACATCAAACTAGTGATTTTGGATGCAAGGATACATCCTCAACTTGCACCCCCCATATATTCAATAATATGCGCTCTGAGTTACCTACAGGAATTACTCGTTTCACCATCTAGCAAGTACTGACGCTGAAGATGGATCTATGTCTCAGGGAAACCTACATGATTCGGGTTTCACTTGATTAATATTTTCAATTGGGTATCTTTTAATGCATCAATAAAGTTACAACGTATAAACCATAAATAAATTCTACAAAAATTAGGATAGATTACAACTTCAGAAGATATAAAATGTATGAGGTATAAACTTGTCACATCATCACATCATATTACTACCGTACAAGGTCATCATCATATCACATCATCCTAGGATAACCGTCCCTCATCTCACCACTGGAGATATCTCCTCAAACTAGGCACAAAGCCTCTGCCACGTCATATGACCCAATCACATAGTTCATGACATCATCATTATTTCATCATGCCTCATAAAGGCTCATAATCATCACTCTGTGATATATAAGAAATACCATAGCTATCACAAGCTATGATGTGTATTCAACCCACAACATTAGGGTTACACAAGTAGGAGAGAGAAAACATAATTACATGCTAATCACTTCAAGAAAGATAGGAAATTACATAATATGCCCAAAATAGGGTTAGGGTTTCTCATAGATAGCCGATTAGGGTTTCCGTAACAACCTTCAACATCAAACCCTTGGTACATTACTTCCCACATTCTTGGAACACATTAGGTTAGGAATTATTATCATCATATTCAACTCCATGTTGACCATTGATCTACACCAATGAACACTGAAAATTTAGGTAGTTGGCCACTGAAGGTCATGCACATAGTTGACCGTAGAACACTAGGGTTGATCGCTGAAAACAGAAGTGTATGGTCGCTGAAAAAGTATGCTATCATGTGATCATCGATTGTTGAAGATCATGCACCCAACTGATCAGTGAAGGCGGTCATTTTAGTGACCATTCATGAGGGAAGATCAGCGACCAATCAACATGGCTAAGGGTCATCGTCCGTAGAGAAAAACACCCAACTTAAGCGACCAAAACAATAACAAGGTCATCCATCGAATAACATCGAAGTCAGTGACCAAAAGCATTCTCATCAACCAAGAACCACCTTCAAGCCTTCGACCACTTGGACCACAATATAAAGGACATCAAGGGAGAGGAAACCACTCGTCAGAACAAGATCAAAACAAGTGGTTTATCAACATAAAACCAAAATATCAACGAGTAGAGTTCACTAAGGAATCCATCCTTCAAAACACTAGAATCCGATCATCCAAAACATAGGGATCATCAAACCATGATTCTGAAATGGAAACCAACATTCCAAACCATCACATGCATTCAAAAATCTCCATCACCAAAAGAGAGAAACTGATCCATATCCATGATGAGAAACCAACGTTCAAGATGTATGCCCAAACATCACCTCCGCCATCCATAAGATTCAGGTACAAGAATTAGGGTTTAGGATAAAGAGCTAATCTATGCAAGATTATTATAAAATCATAGACCCTAAAACAAGGTATCATCATCAAGAAACATATAATCACATTTTAGAGTTAAAATAAACTTTGCATGTAAGATCAAAGTGAAACAATAGTAGAGAGGAAAGTTATACAACCCGCATTGAGGTGAAGATCACTCCAAAAGCTAAGAAGCTCCAAGAGAGAGAACCACATCTTAGATTAACTCCATGGCCAAGCAAGATCACCTCGAGAGAAGAAGAGAAAACCAAGGTCAAAGGAAAACTCAAGAGTAGAGGGTAAAACCCTAAGATAAAAATGTAAAGGGAAAGAGGATATCTCCATCTCACAAAGGTACTACCATGGAAAAACATGATTTTGACCTCTATTGGAGAGAAGTTCCTCAATCTCAACACAAGCAACACCATGGAAAGTTCATGGGTTCAACCAAGAGAAGAAAAGAGAGTTAAGTTTCATGAAAAACGAGATCATGAAGGTTAGATCACTTACCAAGGACAAGAATCACCAAAGGATCAACAAAGGTAGATGCTCCAACCCTAGCTCACCACATGCAAGGTTCATCCTCCTTTCTCTAAGGTTGAGATCCTTCTTTCCAAGAACCAAAGGGGACAAGCTCCAAAGATGAGAGACAAAACATAGGATGCAAAAGGATCATATACATGCAAAGAGGGAGGTATATATACCCAAGGGTAGGAGAGAGATGTGGAAGGATAGGTGTCCACTATACATGCTACTTGTCCACCATAGAGCAACCATGCAACCACTAAAACCATGCATCCAAGAAGGGTCATGAAAAACAAGGAAATTTGGCAACCTCACTTGGCTTTGAAGGCCATCGGTCAAAGGGAACCAAGGGAACAAAGGTCCATCGGCCGAAGACACTTCAGCGATCCAAAACACATGAAACCCTAGGTTTCTCATTGACCAAAGATGAGGGGGAAAGTTCTTAAACCGAAGAGAACTCAACAATAACCAAAAACCTCTTTGACCACAGAGGTTAGGATCAATAAACATAAAGGGTGGTCATTGAAAGACCAAGAACTCAAACGGTCATCACATGGTCAACACCAAACTAGGGCATCCAAGCAAAACCCTAGAAACAACACTCAAGGTGTTACCACTTCCCTCCTCATCAAACCAACCCATAACAAGATGCCACTAAGAATCATTTTATCTCTCATGATGCTAAAAAATAAGAGGCACATCCAACATGTGACAAATTACAAGGTACACCCTCAACATGGGAAAATTTCAACTTGGTCCAAAACAAGCACACATGTAGCATAACTATCTCAAACATCAGGCAAACTAGACCAGACTAAAAGCATACGCAACTCTCATGTTATTAAAGCATATGAAGAGATTAGATTAAGGTCTAGGCATCTTATTAAGAAAAATCAAGAAAGATCAAACATTAAGCTAGGTTCAGGGTCTTACAGTCGTAGTTGTGTGCAATATTATTCAAATACATATCAGTGCGTAAGAGGATCTTCTACCGAGGAGGGAACTTCATGTCCTAAAAAGTGTCCTATAGGTCCAACACCTAATTGTGTCCTTTTCTCACCATGATAACTTCACTCTCACCATTGAAGTAGGGTGATTACTCATCTATGAAGTCTATTAAGTCAAACTCTTTTGTCTTGTCAGTAGGAGGAATGACATTGATCTTCCCCACCATCACACCAGTGAGGAGGAGCAAGGAGGGACAAGACCTTCTCAAGAGGGATGCACCTATATGACCTAGTTGTAGTGTGGGAAGCAAGGAGATGGCTCTCATGTTTGACCTCGAAGGTTAGGTACTCAATAGGTAATCTACATTGGGATCTTATACAATGGGTTTTGTTGAGTGTTGAAACCTACAATGTCCCATGTGACTGGGAGGATGGATCATCTATTCCCTCAATGTTGTCACTTATCCTAAAAAGAGATTAACTAAATAAGAAATGGGTAGAATATTATGAGATAGTCATTATCCTAACATCTATGGCTCTAATTTTTTGATTTTAGTAAGTGGGAACCAAGTTTGTATGCCTTATTTCTAATTGGGTAAATAAGCATCATTTGATCTAAACAATCATTAAAAAATTGATATAAAAGGGAAGGGTCCATATCACCTCAAAAGTATGAATAGAGACACAATGTATATAGTAGTAAAAATTTTGAAAACTATTTTTAACATAATACATTCAACTTAATCACCCATACATGTGGCATAACACAAAGAAAATTAGCACTATGACTAAAGCTATGACCGGTCATAAAGGGAGCCATTTCCATCTCATAAATACTTTGTTCACTAAATTGAAGCATGTCCTTATTGGATATTCTCCATTGATTTCTTGGCTCATGGGTGGTTGGGAACAACACAAATAAATTGGGAAAGGAAACCAAGTATATGCATTAGAATAATTTGGTATGTGAAATGTGAGAGATAACTAGGCATTTTCGGAATAAGCATAATTACAGTTGTACAGTCCAAAAGTTAATGAATGAATAAGTAGGTAAGCAATAAAGGATCGGGATGTCATCAAGCAATTGATGGATTTTGTAAATAAGTATGATGAAAAAATAATATTTATTTCCTTAAAAGCATTTCATAATAATAAATAACAATATGTATCATGGATATTATGATATAGACTAGTTATATCTAAAAGAAGGGCTAGAACACCACCATAGTCTAAATCATGACTTGATGACTAAACCCTTAGTGCCTAATATATAAAACATGGTAGGATGACTTCAAACATCAACATTTTTCTGGGGGAGTTGTGAAAACACAAAGAACATGTATGTTGTGCAATAGATCCAAATGCTAGGTTTCATAGTGCTCCTTGATATTACTAGTCAAAAATCACACCACAAAAGAATAGAAAAGTTACATAAATTAATCATTTTCACATCTCATACACATAAACATAATTGAAATCTACAAGACATGGCAGTTGAGGTAAAAGGACCCATATGTAAGAGATGCAATATTTTTAGTAACAAACAATAGTTAAGTAAGAATAATAAGTCATATTCAAAAGTATTTCTAATGATTCCTAAAGGGTATTCATTTAGTATTTGTCCCTCATTATAAAGATATAGATGGTTAATGTCTTATTTCAATATGAAAGATGTGCATACCTATAAATTTGAGGCTAATTAATAATCAATAGTGTTAGTGGTCTAAGATGAGGGTTCAAATGTATGTATTTGTTAAATCATAAATTGGCATTACTATTTCACATTGATTACCAAATCCTAAATGTAAATTTCTACAAGGCTCATGATTGATCTCTAATAACATGCTAGATAAGTAATGCACATTTATACGATTACAAAACATATTCATTTGTGTTTTATACTCCAATAATCAGATATGAATTTTACCACATAAAATAATTTATTGTCTTCTACTACATAAAAGTGACTTTGAATGGGCAAATATGCCCTTGCGACTCGTTATTAACTAATGATGCATAATAGGGAATTCATGTCACTCAAAAACCCACACAGAAGAAACAAAAAGAGGAAAATAAAAAAAAAACATGCTATCAACTCAAAGATCATTGGTAATATTTCTTATGAGAGTAGTCATGAGAAATCAGAGAGTAGGACATTCCCCTCCTTAACAAAATGACTGTGGACATTGAGTTGAGCTCTAGGACCAAGAACCGTGTACGTTGGGCCTCATACATGGGAGTCCATCTTGATGTGTTCTTGGGATTATCATGAAACTAGAGATCCCTTGCTTATGTTCAGTTGTCATGGGGTAGAGAGAAATGAATTATAACATAACCACATAGATATGTGGATGTTGTAGGTGGATACAAATGAAATCTATCTACAAAACAAGGACACAAATAAATCCAGATAGACCTTGCAAAGGTCATCATGCAAGAATCAAGGTAAGATACCACCAAAGTTGGTCAATTTAGTTCTCACTTCAAAATAGATGTTATGAGTAGGAAAAAGGGGAAATCAAGTTTGTACCTTCACAAGATGAATTGGATGCTTTAGATGGTGTCTTGTAAGGTTTTGAAGTTGTCTTCACACTCATTTAGGTCCAAGGAACACAAAAACACCCTCAATTAGGTGCAATGACAGTCTATGGGTAAATGTCTTGTGTAGTGGTACTCGTGGAAGAAATGGTGGATACCATTTCTTGTCTGATATCGAGAAACTTTGTCGATACAAAAGGGTAATATATATGTGGGAGGGTACCGACTATGTTGACAACATTCAGTTTCAAGAGGAGAAAAAAAATAGGGTTGAAGGTTTGATAGAACATTAGATAGATGGTTGACTTAGAACATTTAAGATGATTAGGTGTGGATTGATAAGAGAATTTGAACGAGAGAAAAACTTCATGAGAGGATTGGGTAAACGACGACAAGGAAGAGAATTTGCATTGTAGTGTGAGAAAAAATGAAAGTTGGGAGTAAGAAGACCACTCCATTTTCATTGGATTGTGAATACACGACAGAATAATCGATATACAACAATATCTGGTAAACAAGAAGAAAGCAAGTGTGATACTCATGTACTTTCGTCTCGATTATCAACTAAATCAAATTAAATATTTTTTATTTCTCTGTTGCTCATTTTCTTTCCTAAATTGGTTTACGTGTCTAGAAGAGTCAAACTTTGATAAAAATTGACACCTTGATCAAATAAGGCTCTAACTATCGTCTTCATTTCAATTTTTGAGGACTTTTACTTATCAACTCAACAACTTCATGATCATATATTTTAATGGTTATGTACCACATTTCACTGGTTAGTAACTTGCATATTAATCACCACTTAATGCCATATGTGAATTGTTTACACTAAAACCTCTTAGTTATGATCAATTAACTAGACAACTACATGTCTAAGCTCTTGATTCACCTCTCCTTGTCAAATTAAAGGAAAAGAAACGGGGGTCACTTCACTTCATTAACATGCTTGCTGTTGGATTCTATATCGAAATTATGAAATCGTTCTAAAATATGTAGCCGTATCCATTTAACTGTTTTATAGGATTACTCAATTACTGAAAAGTATCTCACGGTTGTACTTATTTCTAAACTGCCGATTTTTCGGATTGATCACAACTGCTTGATCTAATCCACGGTCCAGCCTAGCGAGGTACGTACAAGTAGTTCTCCTATGTGGATACTACCATTATAGGGTGTTGGTCAGTCACTTGGAAGCAGAGCAGAGACAAGAAAGCGGGACGTGCGCCATCACGGCGACTGTTCATCATTACTCGTCGGCATGTAGCGCACAATAGTACTCTTTAACTACTACAATTACTATCAAAGGGAATGATTAAAGGGCATTACTGTGTATGTTCCATAAGCTAATCACCACCGTGGTCGAGTGTAGTACTGTGGGCGCGTGGCCTACACGGTCCATTCTTATTTTATGTCTATCTTTTTGCTTGGTCAAACCTGAGTCGGTAGCACGATTATAGTTATCAAATCCGTATTCGGAACTCACTGACTTGCTTGCATGGCGAGGGAGCAAACCAGCTAAGAATCCGTCACTGGCGGTGATTTATAAGATTCACGCACATGAAGTTGCAACCTTTGGCAGAGAGGAGGGACTCCGCGAGGCTGGAATTGGGCCGCCGCACATGTCCGAGACGGATGATCAAGGCCGGCCTGCCATTCTTGATGGTAGTGGTGCACATGCCAGCCAGCCAGCCAACAAACCAACGAACCAACCAGGGCGGCCAGATCTCAACTGCAGTAGTGGACTAATGAAGCCCACGATGCCAGCAACAAAGGCAGCCACCATTTGGTACAATCCCTTCCAGTGTCGGTTTTTCGTTGGCTAAGATGGTTTCCCTGAATTAGACCATTGGCAAGATGTGGTGTGTGCCTTCGGAGATCTGACTACCCTTAACACCAATACTATCGGGCCATGCCACGCGGCCAGCGTAACCAACAGTTGACACATTCTGCAAATCGATGGCCCACAGGCAAGTATGGGGATTCGACCGTCTCCGAAGTCTATATAGTAAATCAAAAGCCATTAAAATCTAACATATACACCTTTTAAGGCAATTATGCTGATTAGATTAGGTGAGGAAAATCATTAGCGTCTTCCCATTCCTTGTACGTGAGGAAGACCCGAGCACAATAGGAAGAGAAATAAGGAAGGATCATAAAAGATCCATGAAAGTGAGAAGCGGGAAGGAAAAGAAATCTACAAAAAGACCAAACTAGGCCATTACAATGGAAATCAAGTAGAGGGAAAAACTGAGGGGGAAGGTCCGGTCCAATATTCAATCCAGTGGGAGTTCCATTCCAAAATTAATTGACAATAGGAGGAGTGGCCCAATGTCTTGTATTTAGGCACACATCTTCACATACAAGCAATGTGAGATTAGTTTCATTCACACGTGACTTAACAATCTCCCCCTCATGTGTGAGCCCAAAGCCTCTCCTTCAAAAGGCAATCAACTGCACCACACTACATAGGCCCATGGCACAACCTATAGTGTATTTCACAAAGGTGCAAATCCCCAAGCCTAAACCGGGCTTTGATACCACTTGAAAGGTGTTTAGAAAATCAAAATGTGTGTATCCGGCATGCACTATAACAACAGAAATACTTGCACGTATGGACTAGGCAAACAAAAATAATCTATAAAATAATCAACCACAAGAACACCAATATTTATGTGGAAAACCCTCACGATGTATGAGGGAAAAATCATGGGATCAAAGCCCGACGAAGAAATCTACTAATCAACATATTATAATGTTCGTCTCAAATTTAACTCCAAAACTTGAGGAATACAGTGCAAAAGAAGAGATACACATAATATTGAATGTACGTTACCACACTAAAAGACCTCCCAGGAAAACACTCACTTGAAGAGAATACTCAGATGGAACATGAATATAGTTTGTGACGGAAAACTCGGTGTAGACCATAGGAGAGAACCAAAGCGGTGCCATCTTCTTTCCTTTTTCTCATTTCTTCTTTCTTCCTTTGCTTCTATTTCTTTCTATCGCGCAACAGATCTGGAACAAAAGGCACCTGCCTTGTTTTCAGCTTGCGGTTGTAGCCCCTCTCATATGTCAAGGTCATGGGTTTATATAACCCTTTTCACGACATCACACCATGCCCTAATGGGCTTTCCAAGACTAGTTTGGAAATAACATGTCGTTGGCCCAACAATCTCCCCCCACCCCCAGCCCAAAGGAGAAACTCTCCTCATGACTCCTCAGATAGAGTCCAATCTGGCAAGCTCCTTACAAGTAGCAAGCTTCTTTATAGGAACAACCATTGTCAGCATGTCAGAAAGACTATCGTTGGTGTGGACCTTCTTCATCTTCAACTGGTCATCACTGATAGCTTCATGCAACTTGTTAATATTTAAGATCAATATGCTTTGTCTAGGAGTGAAAAGAAGAATTCTTATTGAAATCCATGACACTCTGACTGTCATAGTAGATAACATATTCATCTTGTGTCAAACCCAATACTTATAAGAAATGTTTGAGCCAAACCATTTCTTTCCCTGCTTCACAAGCTCTGATATATTCTATCTCAGAAGTACATAAAGAAACGTACTTTTACAACTTACACTGTCAACTAATAGCTCCCCCTTTAAAAGTGAATAGAAAACCTAAAGTAGACTTCTTGTGATCAAAGTCACCTGCCAAATCTGCATCTGTGAAACTTGTAAGAACTGGTTTCCCCTCCAAAGCATAAACAAACACTAGATGTACCTCTCAAATATTTGAGTATCCATTTAACAACATTCCAATGCTCTTTATCAGGGTCAAATAAAAATCTGCTAGTCACACCAACTACATGCGCAATATCAAGCCTAGTGCACACCATAGTTGTGACACCCCACACCACACAAAAGAGAGATTACTCAAAACAAAACCGCGGAAGAAGATTAACGAATAAATTACTAGAAAAATTTAAAAACTAAAATTGTTTTCATAAAACTTCCAAAAAGCAAGAACCTTTACATACGTGTGCTTTCATGCCTCAAAGTACTTACTAGGTGTGCCACCAACCTATTACTAGGGAGCATGTTCCAGAACATATATATATGTATCCATTACAGATGTATACAAAAGGGCACACAAGCCAAACATGTATCGAAAACACATCCACAAAGCATCTACAAAACATCCCCAAAGACCCGAGTGTACATGGACTACTCTAGGACTCTATCAGCAAGAGACATCTAACAACACTTCCATGTCAGCTACTTCTCTTCTTGTTGCTTCTCAACCTCAGTTGCACGATCTCTATCTCTTCGTGCCCGTCCACTTAAAAAGGGTGTGGGAAACCCACAGGGTGAGATTCCAAATCTGAATGGGAGATATAACTCTCCACCAACTCTATTATTATCACAGATAAGATAAATTAAGAAGTAGTATAATTACAACTATGTGAAGCATGTATCCATTATTAGAAGGAAGAATAATTACTATAGAATTATGAAATATCTTAATCATTTAAAAGGAATATGAAAAACATGTATAATCCCTATCAACAATATTATATAAAAATCAGGCAAGCCTTCATCCAATGTTTTTATATTTTGATCCTATAAAATTATACTACATGGATGATTACATATTTTATTGTTCCCCGAGGATTTGAGACCACCCAAATCCAACTGACCACTTGATAATTCAAAGTCAGTGTCAAACAAGGACTAATGGAAGATATAGAATCCATGACCTCACGCCCTCAGTCAGTACAAGTGAACATGTAGTGACATCGTAAGTCAGACTGCTATCAACGACATATAGTCCATCTGTACATATCTATCCCACCTTGGTACATGTCACGTCGCTAGTGAGTTACGACCGCAACCGTACTTTTATTAGGGTATGACCACAGCCAATCATATATCATATATTGTTGAGCTACGACCGCAACCATACTCTTATCAAGGTATGACTGCAGCCAATCCTGCCTCACATTTTACTGAGCTATGACTGTCGTCGTACTCTTATAGGGTATGACCGCATCTAATTCCATATATACATTCAGTATACAAGGAGATACATCAACTTGCACCCCACATATTCAACAATATGTGTTTTGAGTTAAACTCGTTTCACCATTCAGTAAGTACTGACACTGAATGGATCTATGGCACATGGAAAAATACAAGATTGAGTTCCAATTGATTAATTAGTTTACTTAAGAATCTTTCAGCATCAAACAAGTTACAACGTGCAACTTCTAAAAAAATTCTATATAAATAAGGGCATAACACATCACCAGACATATTTGAGTACTTAGGGTGTGATCTCAACACATCATCACTTGATACTTGTCATTCACCATAATTCTCATCACAAGGATCACATATCTTGGGGTAACAACCCCTCCTCTTATCACTGAGGAAATCATCATCACATACAATGCAATAAGCCATCAATAGGTCATACAACCATTCACTTCTTCTTTTGATGATACAAACATCACATATGCCTCACAAGGCTGATTCAATCATATCATAACCACCATTGCTCATCACTGGCTATGTACATCAATTGGTGTTAGCTGCATTGTTAGAAACTTGTAACAAGAAGAGCAATACATCCTTAACACTATCATATTATAAGATCCAGGGCATACACTAAGATCCATGTCATACACATTACATATTAGGGTTAGGGTTTCTCTTTACCTGATTAGGGTTTACAAGGTTGGATCAACAACCACCCTTAGATCATCACTTCCATCATCATTATAAGATATGTTATGAGATAAAGACTATAGAAAACAACACTCCCTTTTTATTCACGCAACCATCCCATAGGGTGTCACATATTAACATGTAACCCTATCATTAACATGGCATCACATACCTACCACCATCAAAATCTTAATTAAAGCTAGCATATGGTGAAACGTATTAGATCAACTTCATAGGGTATCAGTTTAGCACCATAGGTGTGTCATATAACCACACCATGTGAGGTTTATCGGGGCAGCAACACTTACGGAGGGTGTGTCAACCAAGCACCATCTCCAAATCCTATTGAGCAACATCATCTCCAAGGTGTAACGGGAAACCTATGCCTGGGTGTGAAGGGAAGTAAGTCATATCGGGCAATGCATTCCCAAGGCATGACGAGTGTCACATATTGTGACAGGATGTTAGGGTTAGCTAGGTGTCATGAGTTGGGAATGTTGGGCATTATAGCTAAGGATCGATCGGGCAACGCCGTCCTAGGGTGTGATGGCCTCTGCCCAAGTAGGACATCATCGTTGCCCACGACACAAACCAACCCCAATAGGTCCAACCACAGTCGTGACGGCTAACACCCTTGTATACTGATTGGATATAGTATAATGGTTAAACATCATATTGGTTAACAACCACAGGCCAAGATAACCATCTCGATTCACAATAGGCTATTCATGCACAAGGCATGATGACCTAGATGTTACCAAGGAGTGTTGATCTAGGCCTCCCCAAGGTCATGACGACTTGTCCCTATGTGTGATGGTCTGTGGCATCACAAGCCGTTATAGCCACCCACCAGGACATATTGACCAATTCATCTTCAACTTAAGGTCACTTGTCTCCAGCAAAGCAAGAAGGTGTAACACAAGGGCAACAACTAAACATAACTCCTTTCTTCAAAACAGATCTCAAAACATCAAGAAGAACTACTAACATGCAAGATGTAACATTCTAGAGATAAAGAATAAGATATCATGTAAGGAGTAATAATAACAAAGAAGGTTTAGAGTTATATAACCCGCCTCAAAGATCACCACCAAGATCCAAGCTCCACGAGCTCAAGGTAGAAGGTGATCTTCCAAGCTTGATCACCACAACACCTCCAAGGAAGAAGATGGAAGCAAGATTAGGAGGATTTGGGATGGAAAGAAGGGAACCAAGATCCATGACCAAGAAGAAGAAAGAAAGAGAGCTAGAAACCATGGCTTACCAAGGTAGAAGATAAAGGGAACACCACAAGCTTGGGACTCATCCACCCATCTTCCAAGAGATATCTTCTAGCTCAAGGTCGTCCACCAAGGAGAGAAAGCAAAGATGGCCAAAAGGATTCTCTTTCATGGAGAGAAAGGGGTATATATACAAGGGATGAGAAGAGATCATGGAAGAGGTATCACCACCTAAGGAAGTTAGGTTCCACTTGTCCATGAGAAAGAGCCATGTGCACAACACCATACAAATGAGGTGATAAGGTCTAGTCAAGGTCTCACCCACTAGGTCACCCATCATGGTCATCCCCGATACCACATCTCCATATACCCATAAACTGAGAGGGTGTGACTCAAGACACCCACAAACCAATAGGATGTAACTGAAGACACCCAAAAATTGATTGGGTGTAACTCAAGACACCCAAAAACTAATACAAGGCCTCTCCAAGGCTCTCAAGCTCAAGATAACACTTCTAGGTGCAAGACACACCTCAAACATGTGTCCAAAACATCTCCAAAGATGTCACTACACAACCAAGACCCAAGCAAGGTGTCCATCTCTCTTTCTATCCTCAAGATGATGCTAAGAGAGAGAAGGAACACACTAGAGGTGGCAAACTTGCACATCAACCCTTATCCTGGGTAAATTGCAATTTGCAGTAAAACCTCACCACAAAACACAAGCATCAACCAAACAAGATCAAGCAAGAAACTTTAAGCTTCCAACATGTCCTAAGTACATCTTAGATGATTAGAGCAAGGTGCTAAGAAACATGCTTAAGAAAAACAAACAAGGTTATCCCAAAACATGGGTCAGGGTCCTTACAAGTCATAAACCCCTAACATTGATTTTGCCCCCAAAATTCTAAGAGAAAAGGGAGGGGTACTTCCTGCTCATCTCTTCCTTGAGCTCCCACATGGCTTCCTCAACACCATGATGATGAACCTTCACAAGCACAAGGTTCTTCCTCTTCAGCTTCTTCACTCGCCTGTCAATGATCAACACTAGACCTTCCACATAGGTCATGTCCTCATCAAGCTCTACCTCTATAGGTTGTAGCATCAACTCTGTATCCGTATGGCACTTTCTTAGCATACTCACATGAAACACTGGATGCAACTTGTGCAACTCAAGTGGCAACTCCAACCTGTAGGCTACCTTTCCAACACATGCCATCATCGGGTAAGGTCCCATAAACATGGGAGACAACTTATCCTTCTTCCCAAATCTTAAAAAACCTTTCTAAAGAGAGACCTTCAAGTATACCTTGTCTCCCACTTGGAGCTCCAAGGATCTACGATGATTATCTGCATATGACTTCTGTCTTTCATGTGCTACCTTCAAATGTTGTTGTATCACTTTGATCTTTTTTGTCGTCTGCTGCAAAAACTCAGAACCAAGAAGTTGATACTCAGCTATATCATACCAACATAAAAGAGATCTATAATGTCTCCCATACATCGCCTCATAAGGTGCCATATCAATGCTACTCTGATAGTTGTTATTGTAAGTGAACTCTATCAAACTGAGGTGTATATACCAATTTCCTGAAAACTAAATAACAAGCCCTCAACAAATCCTCTAAGGTCTGAATGGTCTTTTCAGATCGACCATATGTCTATGGGTGAAAACTAGTACTAAACTTTAACTGCGTACCCAAAGTTGTGTGCATTCTCTCCCAAAAGTGACTCATGAACTGAGACCTCTATCATACATGATCGTAGCTGCAACACTGTGCAAATACACTATCTCATCCACATAGATCTGGGTAAGCTTCTCTATTGTGAATGTTGTCTTCACGGGAAGGAAATATGTTGACTTGGTCAACCTCTCAATGATCAGCCAAATGGAATCATGGCCTTTGACTATCCTAGGCAGACCAACCACGAAGTCCATAGTCACATGATCCCATTTCCACTATGGTATAGGCAACGGTTGCAAAATCCATGTAGGCTTCTAATCCTCTACTTTAACTTGTTGACATACAAAACACCTTGCAATGAACTCAGCCACATCCTTCTTCAAACCTGGCCATCAATACATATCCTTCAGGTTATGATACATCTTGGTGCTACCTGGATGCATAGCATACATGGAAGAATGTCCTTATACATCACCATCTTCTTTAGGTTATTAGCATCAAGAACCACTATCCTTTCATGGTAACAAACTGTCCCATCATCCGACTCATGGAAGCCATCATGCTTCTCACTGTCGAACTCTAATCGAATATGTTGTATCACAGTATCCATCTATTATGCCTCTCTGATCTGATGTCTCAACATAGGATTCACTTGTATATGTGCCAACAAACTAGCTAGCAAGGAGATCTCCAACTTAACATTCATTTGGCGCAAAGAGATAAGCATGTCTAGCTTGTGGAACATCAAAGAACTCAACTGGGCTTTATCCATAGAAGAAGATGAAGACTTCTTGCTCAATGTGTCTACCATGATATTCACCTTACCCAGATGATAATCAATCGTGCAATCATAGTCTTTGGCCAAATCCATCCAATGAAGTTGTCTCATATTCAACTCCAATAGCGAAAAGTGTACTTCAAGTTCTTGTGATTTGTGAAGATTTGACACTTCTCCCCATATAGGTAGTATCTCTAAATCTTCAAAGCATGGACTACTACTACTAACTCCAGATCATGGGTCGTATAATTCTCCTCATGTTTCTTAAGTTGTCAGGAAGAAAAACATACCACTTGCTTGTCCTGCATCAACACGCATCCCAAACCATTCCTAGACGCATCACAAAAGACAATGTATCATTTCCCTTACTCAGAAAAGACCAGAACTGGTGCACTTATCAAATTCTCCTTCAATGTTTGAAAGTCACATTGCCATTTGTCATCCCAAACGAATGACACATCCTTCCTCATTAACTTAGTTAGGGGTAGGGCGATAGCACTGAAGTCCTTGATGAACCTCCTATAATAACCTGCCAAACTTAGAAAACTATGCACTTCTGTCTACATCTTAGAGTGTTCCCACTCTATCACAAACTCCACTTTCTTAGGATCCATACATACTCCTTTGGCAGAAACAACATGCTCCAAGAAAGCTAATGTCTCCAACCAGAACTCGCACTTGCTAAACTTAGCATACAGTTGGTGATGTCTCAACATGGTCAATGCCCCGTGAAGATGTTGTTCATGTTGTTGACTATCACGATTGTATATCAAGATGTCATCTATAAATACCACCACAAACTGATCAATAAATGACCAAAACATGTTGTTTATTAGATCCATAAATTCTACTTGTGCATTGGTTAGCCCAAACGACATAACCAAAAATTCATAGTGACCATACCTTGTCCTGAAGGTTGACTTAGGTATATCATCCTCCTTGATCCTCAATTGATGATATCTTGATCTTAGATCTATCTTTGACAACACCATTGCACCACACAATTGATCAAATAGATCATCTATCCTTGGAAAGGGATACTTATTATTTATCATCACCTTGTTCATCTGTCTGTAGTCTATACCCAACCTCATAGACCCATCTTTCTTCTTCACGAACAACACTAGAGAACCCCATGGTGACATACTCATCCTGATGAAACCTTCATCAAGTAGTTCTTGCAACTGTCTCTTCAACTCTACCATCTCTATCGGTGTCATCATGTATGGTGTCTGAGCTATCAGTTGCATGTTGGGAACCTGATTGATCTCAAAATCAATCTCTTGGGGTGGGGGAACACCTGGAAACTCCTCAGAAATCACATCCTCAAACTCTCTAACAACCGACACCTCCTAAATACTAGGAATCCTTGCCTTAGTATCCATCACATGTGCCAAGAATGCCTCACAACCTTGTCTCAAAATCTTCCTCACCACCATGGTCGATACTATACATGCCAGAAGAATCTTCCTATCTCCTTATAAGATCCACATCTCACCACCATCAACAAACATCACTTTTTTGGAACTACAATCCCAGACCACTTTGTACTTATCGAAGGTGTCCATTCCAAGAATCAGATCAAATCCATGCATGTCAAGTGGTATGAGATCCAATTGTATGTTGTGTCCCAAAAAGGAGAGAACACAGGGAGGACACACATCCTATAACACTGCATAACTGACTAATGAGGTTTCTAACAACAAACTATTCTTATTACGACTACCAAGCAAAGGACAACTACTAAGCACTTCATAAGCAATAAAAGAGTGCATTGCACCCGGGTCAACCAAAATAGATATAAGGCAAGAAGAAGACAAATTAGACTGAAATAACTCCATCTGACATGTCACCACTCGCAAGTTGACTACCGCCTTCGGCTGACTCATAGCGTAGAATCTAGTCATTTTCTATTGTCACCCTCATCCTCTACTTCCCTGAGCAGACGATCTGGCTTGTGATGCTTGTCCACGTCCTTGTCCTCCTGCATCATTATTCTAATGTCCCTACAAGCCCTACTGGCTCTGTCTCGGTTGCTGGGTCACTTCATCATCCCTCACTGGACACTCCCACTTTAGATATCCTACCTGCCTGTACTGGTGGAAAGCTCAGGTTTCATATTGCGGCCTAGATGGCCTTGTCACTGATGCTGATGTGGACTCTGGGCTCCCGCAGGTGGAAAACTATGACTTATGTCCTTACTCAGAGACCACTGTGTTGAAGCACTAAACCTCAATGATGCTAGTGGTGCAGAAAACCTCGACTTCTCAAAGCCTCTAGAAGACTACCCCTATGACTGTATATACCTCTTCTTGGTACTTGCCTCACTCTTCTCCTTCATAGACTACTATATCCTTCAAACATATTCCACAAATGTGGCAAACCTTTCTCTGTTCTCCAAGGCAATAGTAGGGGCAGACAACTCAGCATTCAACCCCTTCTCAAAATGTCAAATACACTCATCATCCATGGCAGCCATGTGAGAAAAGAACCTCAACAACTCCATAAACCTTACTTCATAGTCGTTGATCATCATGGATCCCTATCGAATCCTCTCAAACTGGCTGATCTTCTCATCAAGGTACATCTGAGGAAAGTACCGACTAATCGTAATTCCTCCCAATTGATCACAATACCAAACCTCTTCTCCTCCTCTATGGCCCACCAATGGCCAACACTCCCCCTCAGAAGGTACACTATATGCTTCACCTTATCCTCTTTAGGGATACTCAGGATCTTGAAGGCCTTCTCAATATTGATAAGCCACAGATCCGCATCTTCTAGATCAGCCATCCCAACATACTCCACTGCCCTAACACAGCGAAACCGCTCAAAAGTCTTCCCGGTACCCAAAGATCCAACATGGGGAACTGATGCCCTAGGATGAGGTACATGCATCATGTCTGCCATCTGAGTTATAGTAACTATAAACTGCCCAAAAAGAGATTGAAAGGAAGGGTTTCCAACCATGTCTGGGTCAAAATGGGGGACTTCAGGTACCCGATATTCTTGTACCTGGTTCCTTGCACCACAAATTGGTACGACAACACTACTCTCAGCAGCATGCTCTTTGTGTTCTCCAGACATCTTTAAGTTTAATCTTATTCTTCTTCATAAGAAGAAGCCATTATAAGATAGATTGGAGGATACTAGAATAGACAAAAACCCTAGTCCTAGGTTCCTGTAGACTCAGTGCACCTAAATCTCTGATACCAACTTGATTGTGATGCCTACACCACACAAAAGCGAGATTACTCAAAACAAAACCGTGGAAGATGATTAATGAATGATGTCTAGAAAACACTAAAAATTATAACTATTTTCATAAAACTGCCAAATAGTAAGAACATTTACATATAGTTGCTTTCATTCCTCAAATCACATACTAGGTGTGCCACCAACCTGTTACCAGGGAACCTATTCAAGAACATATATACATGTATCCATTACAGTTGTATACAAAAGTGTGACACAGGCCAAACGTGTATCGAAAGCACATTCACAAAACATCTACAAAACATCCCCAAGGACCTAAGTGTACAGGGATGACTCTAGGACTCTATAAGCAAGAGACATCCATCAACACTTATAATCTGTCAGCTACTACTCTTCCTGCTGCTCAACCTTAGTTGTACGATCTCTACCTCTTTGTTCTAACCCATGGGGTGAGATTCCAAATCTTAGCGGGAGATATAACTCTCCACCAACTCTATTATTATCACAAATAAGATAAACTAAGCAGTAATATAATTACAACTATGTGAAGCAAGTATTCATTATTAGCAAGAAGAACAATTACTGTTGAATTATGAAACATCTTAATAATTTAAAAGGAATATGAAGAACATGTATAATCCCTATCAACAACATTGTATAAATATCAAACAAGGCCTCATCCAATGTTTCTTTATTTTGATCCTATACAATTATACTACATGACTTATTACTTATTTTATTATGCCCCAAGGATTTGAGTCGTACCACCCAAATCCAACTGACCACTTGATAAGTCAAAATTGGTGCCATACAAGGTCTAATGGAAGAGCCAAAATCCATGACCGCACCCCCTCGGTCAATACGAGTGAACATGAAGTGACATAGTAAGTTAGACTGTTATCAATGACATATAGTCTAGATGTACTTATCCAGCCCTCCTTGGTATAGGTCATGACTCTAGTGAGTTACGGCCGCAGCCCTATTCTTATCAGGGTACGACCATAGCCAATCATCTATCATATATTGCTGAGCTACGATCACAGCCATACTTTTATCAGGGTATGACCACAGCCAATCATGTATCACATTTTACTGGGCTACGACCACAGTCATACTCTTATAGGGTATGACCACAACAATCACATATATACATTTAAGATACAATGAGATACCTCAACTTGCACCCCGGATATTCAACAATATGCGTTTCAAGTTAACCTCGTTACACCATTCAACAAGTACTGACACTAAATGGATCTATGGGATAGGGTAAACTACATTATTAAGTTCCACTTGATTGATTAGGTTATTTAAGCATCTTTCAACACCAAACAAGTTATAATATACAACTTCTAAACAAATTCTATCTAAATAAGGGCATAACACATCACCAGACATATTTGAATACTTAGGGTGTAATCTCATCACATCATCACTTGATACTTGTAATTTACCATAATTCTCATCACAAGGATCACATAAATTGAGGTAACAACCCCTCCTCTTATCAATGAGGAAATCATCATCACATATAAGGAAATAAGCCATCAATAGGTCATATGACCATTCACTTCTTCTTTAACTGATACCAACATCACATATGCCTCACAAGGCTCATTTAATCATATCATAACCACCATAGCTCATCCCTAGCTATGTACATCAATTTGTGTTACCTGTATGATTAGAAACTTGTAACAAGAAGAGCAATACATCCTTAACACTATCATCTTATAAGATCCATGTCATACACATTACATTTTAGGGTTAGGGTTTCTCTTTACGCAATTAGGGTTTACAAGGTTGGATCAACAACCACCCTTAGATCATCACTTCCATCATAATTATTAGATATGTTATGAGATAAAGACTATAGAAAATGACACTCCCTTTTAATCGCACAACCATCCCATATGGTGTCACATATTAACATGTAACCCTATCATCATCATGGTGTAGCATAACTACCACCATCAAAATTTCAGTTAAAGCTAGAATATGGTTTAACATATTAGATCAACTTTAGAGGGTATTGGTTTAGCACCATAGGTGTGTCACATAACCACACCATGTGAGGTGTATCGGGCAGCAACACTTATAGAGGGTGTGTCAGCCAAGCACTAGCTCCAAAGCCTGTCAGGCAACATCATCTCCAAGGTGTAATGGGCAACCTATGCTTGGGTGTGACAGACAAGAAGGCATATCGGGAAATGCTAGCCCAAGGCATGACGGGTGTCACATATTGTGATAGGCTGTTAGGGTTAGTTGGGCGTCACGAGTTGGGTATGTCGGGCATCACAACTAAGGATGGAACGGGAAACACCATCCTAGGGCATGTTGGCCTTTGCCCAAGTAGGTTGTCACCGTTTCCCTCAACACAAACCAACCCCACTAGGTTCAATCATAGTCGTGACATATAACACCCTTGTATAAAGATTGGATATAGCATAACAATTAATCACCATATCGGTTAGAAACCATAGGGCAAGATAACCATCTCGACTCATAACATCCTATTCATGTACAAGGCATGATGACCTAGACGTTACCAAGGCGTGTTGATCTAGGCCTCCCCAAGGTCGTGATGACCTGTCACAATGTGTGACAGACCATGGCATCACAAGCCGTGACGACAACCCACCAGGACATATCGACCAAGTCATCTTCAACCTAAGGTCACTCATATCTAAAAAAGCAAGAAGGTGTAATATAAGGGTAAAAACTAAACTTAACTCCTTTCTTCAAAATAGATCTCAAAACCATCAAGAAGAACTACTAACATGCAAGAGGTAACGTTCTAGAGATAAAGAACAAGATATCATGTAAGGAGTAATAATAACAAAGAAGGTTTACAGCTATATAACCTATCTCAAAGATCACCATAGCTCCAAGGTCAAAATCCAAGCTCCACAAGCTCAAGGTAGAAGGTGATCTTCCAAGATTGGTCACCATAACACCTCCAAGGAAGAAGATGGAACCAATATTAGGAGGGTTCAAGATGGAAAGAAGGTAACCAAGATCCATGTCTAAGAAGAAGAAATAAAGAGAGAAAGAAAGAAAGAGATCTAGAAAACATGGCTTACCAAGGTAGAAGATGAAGGGAACACCACAAGCTTGGGACTCGTCTACCAATCTTCCAAGAGAGATCTTCTAGCTCAAGGTCATCCACCAAGGAGAGAAAGCAAAGATGGATAAAAGGATTCTCTTGCATTGAGAGAAAGGGGTACATATACAAGAGGTATGAGAGAAAGATCATGGAAGAGGTGTCACCACCTAAGGAACTTAGGTGCCACTTGTCCACAAGAAAGAGCCATATGCACAACACCATGCAAATGAGGTGACAAGGTATAGGCAAACTCTCACCCACTAGATCACCCATCATGTCCATGTCCGATACCACATCTCCATGTACCCATAAACTGAGAGGGTGTGACTCAAGACACCCACAAACTGATAGGGTGTAACTTAAGACACCCACAAACTGATAGGGTGTAACTCAAGACACCCAGAAACCAATACAAGGCTTCGCCAAGGCTCTCAATCCTAAGACAACACTTTTAGATGCCAGGCACACCTCAAACATGTGTCCAAAACATCACCAAAGATGTCACTGCACAACCAAAACCCAAGAAAGCTGACAATCTCTCTCTCTCTATCCCCAAGATGATACCAAGAGAGAGAAGGAACACACTAGAGGTGGCAAACTTGCACGTCAGCCCTTATCCTGGGTAAATTGCAATTTGTGCCAAAAGCTCACCACAAAACACAAGCATCAAGCAAACATGCTCAAGAAAGAAACTTCAAGCTTCCAACATGATCTATTTACATCTCAGATGATTAGACCAAGGTGCTATGCAACATGCTTAAGTAAAACAAATAGGGTTATCCCAAAATGTGGGTCAAGGTCCTTACAATAGCATACATCAGAATTCCTACTATAGAAGATTAGGGCATGTGAGACATCTCTTGCTTTTCATACGTAGTAGAAGGAGATTGTTTTCTACTATGTATGAAGTGACTAGCTAAGGGAGTCTCAACTAGGTTTGCCCCCTTCATGTTGAACATGTCAAGTACATGCGCAACATATTCCTGTTGTGACAACCAAGGTGTCTTTACTTTCCTATCATGCATGATGTCCATGCCAAGAATCTGTTTGGCTGGTCCCAAGTCTTTCATATCAAAAGGCTTAAACAATTCCTTCTTCATCTTGGCATCTGAGCATCTTTGGCCACAATCAACATACCATCAACATAAAATAAGAGAATAATGAAACTATCACCTAAAAATCTCCTCAAGTAAATGTAATGATCTGTCTCTGTCATGTTGTAACTACAACATATGAAATTTTAAATAAAATAAGTTTAGGGTCTTAATTACAAAATTTCTAATATAAAATTTAAAATTATACTTTAGTGCAAGTTATCTGAAATCTTAAATAATTTATATGAAGATTGATATAGGAATATAATGAAATTTGTTTCCTTTATTTTCTTTATAATTACATGATTTGCACTATAAGGAAAACTAGCATTTTCTCTCTCATTGCTATGATAATCCTTCAAATATATATAAAAGATAGTGAATAGGCATTATATTGTATAATAACCCCAAATCTTGAATTTGACTCAAAGTATAACTCACTAAGGAAATTTCACTTTATCGCATCCTTTAATTATATGTACTAGGATAATATCCAAAATGCATTTCATAGGAAAAAGGTAGGTGAAAACCTAAATCTAATCATGTAGGAAGAATCTAGACTCCTTGATTAACATGTGATCCAAATTTGAAGTCAATAGGACTTTGTTTGACCCTCTAAAACAATTAGTAGAGTTAGTATATAGTTTTGATTAATGATTTATTCAATATCATCAGATAATTTTAAACTAACCCATAGTTCGCATTTTCTTCTATCACACTCTTTTCCTGTAACATCCCTGGCCTGGGATAAGGCCAAACCCTAGAAGTTTTACTTAAGTAAGTCATTTAGATTCTTGTATTTATCTTTTGAAAAGTAATTAAGACTAAAGGAGAGCTTATGTTTCAATTTTGGTCCTATTTGTATAATGTTGAAACAATATTTTACATATTTTAGACTAAAGTGCAATTTACCCAACTTAAGGGGGTTACCTTGCAAATATTACATGATAAATGTTCTTCAAGTGTTATAGCATCATAACAATGAGAATGATGCTGATGTATGGCTTGTGGAAGTCTAAGTTCTAAGAAGGAGCTTGTTTGAATATTGCTTGACTATTGAATGCTAGTTTTGGAGTCATTTGCAATTTACCCAAAACCTAAGGTTGGAAATGTAAAATACCACTTCAAGAGTGTCCCTATTTTTTCTTGGTATCATTTATAGAAAAGAAAAATAAAGGGGCGTCTTGTTTGAACCACATTTGAGGAGAGATAATCTTGATAATAACATAATTAAGATTTAAGCATAATTGAAACCCTAACTTAATTTGAAGCAAAAATAAATATATTAATTGAAGTGCCCATCAACTAAAAAGTCCATGGTTGAAATCCTATAGTGCAAGTACGTCCAAATGCCTAGAGTTGCACCAAAATATCCTAAGTAGGTGAAGAAATCCACTCACATTTGTTAATTAAAAAGTAATGTCCACTAAAAATGGATAATAGTATTATAATGATTAAGGTGCTTATGTAGTTGATTTTAATTCACGAATAATTGAGAGGATTTTTAGATCAAGGAAGATGACTTCGAAGGCAAGGAAGGGAGGGGGCATGTGGAAAGCAAGTGGATGAATTTTCTCCTACTTTCTCTCTCCTAGAAAATCAATTACATATACTTGATTTTCTCCTTACTTGAAAGGCTATTTTGCAAACCACTGTCTTTCCCTTGCTTTGGCTGACGACCAAGGAGCTTAGGAGTAGGAGGAAAGCATTACTCAAGCTGAAGGTAAGCTACATGATCATCTTCAACCTTGAATTGATGGTTGAAATCGGATTTCAACACTCATTTTCTTCTCTCTTCCATCCAATGCTCAACCTTGGTTATCTTTTGCATCCAAATAGTTGGAAACGAACCTTGGATAGTTGAAGGAGCTTCTTTCACCATTAAAGACGAGAAGCTTGAAGCTTTGAAGCTACTTTGAAGGTGGGTTATATAACTTGAACCCATAAATGTTATTATTGTTTTCAATTCCTCATCAAATGTTGATCTTTTATTTCTTCTTGAAATATTAACGATTTCATCATATATATGACAGTAGAATTTAGAGGTCTGAAGCTTGATGATGATGATATCATCTTAGCACACACCTCAAGAACATTAAGAACAAACATTTTTGTTTTATGGTCAAACGGTTTTAAAACCGTTTAGAGACCAAACGGTTTCAAACTGTTTGGTGACCAAATGGTTTCAAAACCATTAGAGGTCAAATGGTTTCAAACCATTAGAGACCAAACAACTTCAATGGATTCAAGGATCAATTGGTCTTATGACCTAATAACTTCAAACAAATCAAATTCAATTGATTTCAAAACCCTATATCAATTAATGTCAAATCCCTATATCAATTAATGTCAAATCCCTAATTTTGGGTTAAACAATTTCAAGTTGATTTGATCAAACAATTTCAATTCTGATTTTACAAAACGATCTCAGACCGTTTGAGGACTAAACTGTCTCAAACCGTTTGAGGGTCTTGGGTTAAAACTGTTTCAAAACTGTTTGATGAGAAAAGGCTCAAGACCGTTTGGAGGTTTGGTCCAAGACCGTTTGGAGGTTTGCTCCAAGACCGTTGGAGGTTTGGTCCAAGACCGTTTGAAGGTTAAATTGGTCCAAGATCGTTTGAAGGTTCAATTGGTCCAAACCGTTTGAAGGTCCAATTGATTCAAATCATGCAAGTATTAATAATTCCATAAGTGGTTGAAGAGTATAACAAGGTTGATTTTAAGGGAAGTACTTCTAAAGTATTTAGGTGATTAATACATTTAGAGTGATTATCCCTTGATGCATATGAAAGTAATAAATGCAATACACTATGATAAGAATAGATGCATATACATAGTAAAAGGTTAAATCAACTAAATAAGACATGATGGTGATGTGTGTTCCTAGTACATGGAACAATGATAAGTATGATATAATATTTAAATAATGTTATGTGCTTCAAGATATGTGAAAGCACTGACTTAGGGTTTGGATTATTGAGGTAATCATAAAACCCTAATGATTGGATAATGGAAACCCTATTCAACAAGAAAGATTACAATGCATGAGTTCAATTGAATAATTATGAAGGTATTATGTAATTCTAAACAAGTGGAACAATGAGTTAGGTTTTGGATATTAATTGTAATATCAATGCATTCTCCAAGATGCACGGAGTTTTGAATTAGGGTTTGATCTTTGATAATGTGATCATGAAACCCTAATCAAGAAGAATGGGAAAATCCTAACCCTAATTTTGGGTGATGGGTTGCGAAACCCTAATTGAAATGAAATAAGGAAACCCTAACCCTAATGTAGGGTGATGTTATGTAAAACCTTAATATAGGGGAATGTTATGTAAAACCCTAATGTAGGGTGATGTTATGTGAAACCATAATATAGGCTGATGTTATGTAAAACCCTAATGTAGGGGAATGTTATGTGAAACCCTAATGTAGGGTGATGTTATGTGAAACCATAATGTAGGTTGATGTTATGTGAAACCCTAATGTAATGTTAGGTGAAACCCTAATGTAGGGTGATGTTATGTGAAACCATAATGAAGGGTGATGTTATGTGAAACCCTAATGAGGGAATAGTGATGTTATTTTTGTATTGCATAATGTTGATATGTAATTGATATGGCTGTTATCAAGTATACTAACCATGCAGGTATCATGAGATGATGAGCATAACCAGGTATGAACTATGATAATAATGGGCCTTGTGAGCCATTATTTTATTTGTTGCCTAGTGAGAGGTGACAAGAAGTTGAATATTCCTGGTGAGCTATGTGAGATTCTTGTGCAACAAGTATCATGAATACCTTGGTTAAATGACCTGGAGGTATTAGTTACCTGATAAGTGGTAACCATGTTCAGTGATGAACTAAGGGTTTGAATACCCAGATCTAGTAAATAATGATGTTGATATTGATGATGGTATTATTGAAGGATGTGAATTCCCAGTAATGAGATAAGGGATTGAGATCCCAATGTTTTATAAAGCTTTGAAAAGTACTTGATAGAAGTATTACATATTTCTTTGTAGCATTTGTCATAATAATTCTTGTTTGAAAACTTGACTGATGCTAAAAGGATATGGTAATGTACTTAAATAAACAAGTGAAATATTATCATGTAGATCCCTAGACATAGACCCATCATCGTCAGTAGCTGGTAATGGTGAAACGGATTCTCCTACGGGTTAATCTGGAACATATATTGCTGAATATGCGGGGTTTCTCCTAGCTAAAAATAAGTAGGATTAGAGTGCAACTTCGGTTGTAGACTCAAGATATGTATAAGAGCATGGTGAACAGGCTCGTGGCTCAGTGTGATAGAGCATGAATGCGTTCATGGCTCAGAGAGCACGGTGAACTGGCCCATGGCTCAGATTTACTAGCACCGAGACCTATACCAAGGCGGGCTAGAGGATGGGTAGTCTATGAGAGACAACCCTGTAACTGAGGTCACTTAAGCAAGAGATTGTGGTCCTACTTGTGGTCTCACACTGACCGAGACGGATGAGATCGTGGAATCCGACTCTTCCATTGATCTTGTATGGCACCGACTTTGGGTTTTGTAATTGAAGGTTGGATTTGAGTGGTACGGCTCACTTTCTTAGGGCATAAGTAGGATTGTAAAATGTAATCAAGCGTGTAGCGTATTTGCTTAAGAATGAAATACGGAAATCATTGGTTGATGTTACATTGCTTACTGTATCCTAATTGGATAAATATTATACATGTTCTTCATATTCCTTATCAAAATGGATAGATGATTTACTGCTTTATCATTTATAGCTGTAATGCTTCAAAAGATGATATTGCTCTATTCTGGTTAATGATTTTTAAATTCTTCTTTCAAATAAAGAATCCTCTTCTCAGTTTATCACTATTTAATTTATCTACAATAATAATGTTTCTGGCGGAGAGTTATATCTCTCGCTGGGACAATTTCAATTGTCTCACTCCCGTGGGATCCAACCTTTTTAGGTGGATGAGGACGAGGAGGTAGAAACCACACAGAAGAAGGACTTCAACATCAAGGACAACAGTAACATCTTAGGTGGAGATATTGACTGTCATATCTTGTAGATATGAGTCCGATGAGTCGTCTCTGTACTCTGAGGTCCTTGGAGTCAGTAGTTAGTGCTTTAATGATCGATCTGAGATTTTGGCATTGAATGCCTCAAGCTTTAATGTTGCTTATGTGTAGATTTAACAAAGCAACTGTTGTATGTAATCCTCGAGAAGAGAAGGTACATGGCATGTACTATGTGGACCAGAATGTACATATTACTTTATTAGAGTTTTCTAGAAATGGATCTCTTTGCAAAAGGTTTTAATTTTTAGTGATTTTTGTTAATCTGGTGGTTGTGTTTAATTCTTCTTAATTGTAACAATTTGTTTATCAGTTTGGTAACTATCATCACAAGTTTAGTGGTATTAGAGCTTAAGGTTCGCTACGTCTATAGAGACATAGGATTAAGGTCATTGAGTTTGTTCTAGTGTCTTTCAGTTTATATGATAGTGACTTCTTCTCTTAGGAGAAGAAGTAAAGCTTGAAGATGGCTGGATCACACAAAGAACATGCTGCTGAAAGTAGTGTTGCAGCACCAAGAGGAGGTGCAAGGGATCAGGCTAGAGAAGAACTAGTACCTAAACATCCCCAGCTTGACCAAGCTACACTAGAAAACCCAGCTTTCCATGCTCTATTTGGGCAGTTCATGGCGACTATGACACATATGGCTGATAGGATGCCACCACCTGCACCTAGGGAACCATCTCACAATGAGGGACATGGAGATGGCAAGACTTTTGAACGACTTTGATGGGTAGGAGCCATTGATTATGCTGGTACAACTAACCCAGAAGACACATATTTGTGGCTAACATAGCTGGAAAAGACCTTCAGAATTCTTAATATCCCTTAAGCAGAGAAGGTTAGGCATGCGGTGTACCTATTGAAGGGGAGTACTAGCCATTGGTGGGCCATAGAAGAACGCAAAAGACTAGGTGTCGAAGTTGGATGGGAAGAGTTCCAATAAGAGTTTGTTAGTAGATATTTTCCTAAGACTTACCTGGATGAGAAAATATGTCAGTTTGAGTGGATAAGGCAAGGACCAATGAACATTAGCGAGTATGAAGCTAAGTTTATGGAGCTTCTGCGGTTCTGTGCGCACATGGCTGCAACAGATGAGGACAGGATTCAGTATTTTGAGAAAGGTTTGAACGCTGATTTAACCACACCAGTATCTGCTCTAGACAATAGAGAGAGGTTTTCTACCTTTGTGGAATCTATTAGGCGAATAGAAAGGTCCGTGACTGAGAAGCGTCAGGCCAACAGTAAGAAAATGTATAAATAGTTCCAAGGATAGATGTCTGAAAGTTTTAAGAAACCAAGGTTTTCTGCACCAACAACATCATCGAGGTTCAATACCTAGACACAGTGGACATATAGCAAGGGTAGATGTCATAGTTTACCACCAGAGGGAGCTTATAGCTCAACATCAAATTCAGTAACAGGACCATCTAGACCACAATGGGAGAATAGAGTTTGTTATAAATGTGGAAAGATGGGACATCTGATGAAAGATTGTTTAGTTAGAGACGTAAGTGTAACCCAACCACTGAGGCAGAGTTAACAAGGCTCTTAGAAGCAATAGTTCAGTAGTGGCACATGAGGATGTGGACAGGTGTCCCAAGATGGCTCATCTACATCCAACAATAGGGCAAGTGGTCGACAACCAGCAATGGAAAGATTCTATGTAATGAATCAGCCCGAGGCTGTGGTCAACCCACGAGTTGTGACAGGTCAGATGGAATTGTTTCATTCCGATATGTCTTTATCCTGCTTCGTATCTATTTTGATTGATCAGGGTGCTACACATTCCTTTATCACTCGGAAAATGATTCATGACTGCAATATGACTATCAGTCATAGAGCATATAACTTGCTATTAGAAACTCCATTAGTTGGATCTGCAGTGTTGCGGGAGGTATGTTCTCCCTGTGTTCTTTATTTTTTAGGACATAACATTCAGGTGGATCTTATACCACTTGAGATGCGTGGGTTCGACATAATTCTTGGGATGGAGACCCTATAAAAGTATAAGGTTGTCTTGGATTGCGGTTCCAAACAGGCTATGTTCACATACAATGGTGATACATGGGTCTTTCAGGGGGACAGAAAGATTCTTCCAACCTGTCTAATGTCGGCTATGGTAGCTGAGAAGTTGATGAGACAAGGATGCTCCGCATTCTTGGCACATGTGGTAGATACCAGAGTAGAGAGTTCTAGTCTTTCTAAAGTTTTGATTGTTAGGGAGTTTGAGGATGTGTTTTCTGAGGAACTTCCATGTGTACCTCCACCCCGAGAGATTGATTTTGAGATTAATCTAATACCGGGTACACAACCAATAGCTCAAACACCTTATAGAATGTCACCTGCTAAGATGGCAGAACTCAAGAAACAGTTAAAGGAGTTGCTTGAAAAGGGCTTTATTCGACTGAGTACTTCACCATGGGGTGCTCCGGTTCTTTTTGTTAAAAATAAAGACGGGTCTATGAGGTTATGCATCAACTATAGACTGCTAAATAAACTAACCATAAAGAACAAATATCCTCTACCAAGGATAGATGACTTGTTTGACTAGTTGCATGGTGCAACTATATTCTCTAAAATAGATTTGAGGTTAGGATACCATCAGTTACGCATCAAGGAGAGTGACATGCCTAAATCAGCCTTCAGAACAAGGTATGGTCACTATGAGTTCATAGTTATGTCGTTTGGACTAACTAATGCACCATCTGCATTCATGGAACTCATGAACAGAATCTTCTGGCCATTCCTTGATCAATTCATAGTAGTCTTTATAGATGACATCCTGGTTTACAGTAGAGATGCTCAACAACATGAGAAACACCTTCGTCAAGCCCTAACTTTACTAAGAGAGCACAAGTTATACGCCAAGTTTAGCAAGTGTGAATTCTAGTTATCAGAAATGTCTTTCCTAGGACACGTAATATCTACCTCAGGTATCCGTGTTGATCCTAAAAAGGTAGAATCTGTTTTGGAGTGGGAACAACCAAAGACACCAACGGAGATATGTAGTTTTCTAGGATTGGCAGGCTACTATAGG
This sequence comes from Alisma plantago-aquatica, assembly GCA_963693085.1. Lineage (NCBI taxonomy): Eukaryota > Viridiplantae > Streptophyta > Magnoliopsida > Alismatales > Alismataceae > Alisma > Alisma plantago-aquatica. The sequence goes on from OY856413.1 coordinate 156,798,031, forward strand.
AGGTTCATTAAGAACTTCAGTTTTGTAGTATTATCCCTAACCAAGTTGACCAGGAAGGATGTTCCTTTTGTCTGGAATGACAAGTGTCAACATTCTTTCCAGTTGTTAAAAGAAAGGTTAACAAGTGCACCTGTGTTAGTGTTACTTGAGAAAGGGAAGGGGTATATTGTTTTCTGTGATGCTTCTAAGAATGGTCTAGGATGTGTGTTTATGCAGGATAATCAAGTGATTTCTTTTACTTCTCGACAACTTAAGAAACACGAGAAAAATTATCCGACACATGATCTAGAATTAGCTGTTGTTGTTCATGCGTTGAAGATCTGGAGACATTATCTCTATTGAGAGACATTCCAGATTTTCACAGACCATAAGAATCTAAAATACATATTTTCATAGCATGAGTTGAACATGAGACAACACTGCTGGATGGAATTAATCAAGAACTATGATTGTATAATTAATTATCATCTGGGAAATGCTAATGTAGTGATTGATGCACTAAGTAGAAAATCATCATCACCAAACATGGAAAAAGCACAGTTGAACTCTTTAGTGTGCTTTAAACGAGACATGTTGGTCTCTTTAAGGCAAAACAATGTATAATTAAAGCATCCTTGTTAGCTGGATTGTTAGCTGAGATGCACATAAAACCTACTCTGAAACAATAGAGCAAAGAGGCACAATAGGATGATACTGTGATTCAGCAGATCAGGTCATAGTATGGTAGTGAGAAACGGGATGGGTTTCATGAGTCAGATGATGATGTAGTCTGTTACCATGGTAGGATGGTAGTACCTGATGCCAAGGACTTAAGGAAGTTAGTCTTGGAGGAATCTCATTCGTCTATGTATGCAATACATACAAGGAGCACCAAAATGATTAAATAACCTGAAAGATATGTATTGGTGGCCTGGATTGAAGAAAGATGTAGTTGAGTTTATTATGTGGTGTCCAGTGTGTCAGAAGGTTAAAGGTAAACATCAAAAATCCGTAGGAACAATGCAACCTTTACGTATACCACAGTGGAAATGGGATCATGTGATCATGGACTTTTTGGTTGGTTTCCAAGGACAACCAAGAGCCATGATTCTATTTGGGTAATAGTTGATAGGTTGACTAAGTCAACACATTTTCTTCCTGTCAAAACAACCTATACCGCTGAGAAACTTGCACAGATATATATAGATTAAATAGTGTGTTTACATGGGGTTCCAGCTACAATTGTTTCAGATAGAGGTCCCCAATTCATGAGTCGTTTTTGGAAACGACTACATAAAGCTTTGGGTACGCAGTTAAGATTTAGTACCGCCTTTCACCCACAGACGGATGGACAATCTGAGAGAACTATACAAACTTTGGAGGATTTGCTTAGGGCACGTGTCCTTCAATTTGTAGGAAGTTGGGGTATACACTTGAGCTAAACAGAATTCGCTTACAAAAATAGTTATCAGCACAGTATTGATATGGAACCATATGAAACATTATATGGTAGACATTGTAGATCTCCATTGTGCTGATATGAAATAGTAGAATACCAACTTTTGGGTCCTGAATTAGTGCAATAGACAACTAAAAAGATTAAAGTAATACAACAACAGTTAAAGGGTGCACAAGATAGACAGAAATCATACACTGATAAACGACGAAGACCTTTATAATTCCAAGTTGGAGATAGAGTATATCTCAAAGCCTCACCTTGAAAAGGTGTTCTTAGATTTGGGAAGAGGGGTAAGTTAGCTCCTAGAGTTATGGGGCCATATCCAATCACTGAACGGATGGGAAAGGTAGCCTATAAGTTGGAGTTTCCACCTGAACTACATAGATTGCATCCAGTATTCCATATATCCATACTGAGAAAGTGTCACCTTGACATGGAGTTAGTATTACAACCTGTGGAGGTAGAGTTAAATGAAGATATATCCTATGTAGAGGGACCAGTGTTGATTCTTGATAAAAGAATCAAAAAGTTGAAAAAGAAAGACATAATGCTTGTGAAACTTCTCTAGCATCATCATGGCATTGAAGAGGCTACTTGGGAGCTAGATGAAGAGATGAAGAGGAAGTACCCTTCTCTTGTCTCTTGACGATTTTGGGGACGAAATCCCTGTTAGGGGTGGATATTTGTAACATCCAGGGCCTGGGTTAAGGTCAAACCCTAGAAATTTTACTTAAATAAGTCATTTATATTCTAGTCTTTACCTTTTGAAAAGTAATTAAGACCAAAGGAGAGCTTACGTTTCTATTTTGGTCTTATTTGAATAATGTTGAAACAATATTTAACCTATTTTGGACTAAAGTGCAATTTACCCAACTTAAGGGGGTTACCTTGAAAATGTTACATGATAAATGTTCTTCAAGTGTTATAGAATCATAAGAATGAGAATGATGCTGAGGTATGGCTTGTGGAAGTCTAAGTTCCAAGAAGGAGCTTGTTTGAATAATGCTTGAGTATTGAATGCTAGTTTTGGAGTAATTTGTAGCCAAAACCTAAGGTTGGATATGTAAAATACCACTTCAAGAGTGTCCATTGTTTCTTGGTATCATTTAGAGAAAATAAAAAGAAAGGGGCGTCTTTTTTGAACCACATTTGAGGAGAGATAATCTTGATAATAAAATAATCAAGATTTAAGCATAATTGATACCCTAATTTAATTTGTAGCAAAAATAAATATATTAATTGAAGTGCCCGTCAACTAAAAAGGCTGTGGTTGAAATCCTATAGTGCAAGGACGTCCAAATGCCTTGAGTTGTACCGAAATATCCTAAGTAGGTGAAGAAACCCACTCACATTTGTTAATTAAAAAGTAATATCCACTAAAAATGGATAATAGTATTATAATGATTAAGGTGCTTATGTAGTTGCTTTTAATTCACAGATAATTGAGAAGATTTTGAGAGCAAGGAATATGACTTCGAAGCAAAGGAATGGAGGGGGCATGTGGCAAGAAAGTGGATGAATTTTCCCTACTTTCTCTCTCCTAGAAAATCAATTACATATACTTAATTTTCTCCTTACTTAAAAGGCTATTTTGCAAACCACTTTCTTTTCCTTGATTTGGACGATGACCAAGGAGCTTAGGAGTAGGAGGAAAAGGTTCCCCAAGATGAAGGTAAGCTCCATGATCATCTTCAACCTTGAATTGATGGTTGAAATTGGATTTCAACACTCATGTTCTTCTCTCTTCCATCCAATGCTCAACCTTGGCTATCTTTTGCATCCAAATAGTTGGAAATGAACCTTGGATAGTTGAAGGAGCTTCTTTCACCATTAAAGATGAGAATCTTGAAGCTTTGAAGCTACATTGAAGGTGGGTTATATAACTTGAACCCATCAATGTTATTATTATTTTCAATTCCTCATCATATGTTGATCTTTTATTTCTTCTTGAATAATTGATGATTTCATCATATATATGATAGTAGAATTCAGAGGTCTGAAGCTTGATGATTATGACATCATCTTAGCACACACCTCAAGAACATTAAGAACAAACATTTTTGTTTTATGGTCAAACAATTTCAAAACTGTTTAGAGACCAAACAGTTTCAAAACCGTTAGAGGTCAAACAGTTTCAAACCGTTAGAGACCAAACATCTTCAATGGATTCAAGGATAAATTGGTCTTATGACTTAATAACATCAAACAAATCAACTTCAATTGATTTCAAAACCCTAGATCAATTAATGTCAAAACCCTAATTTAGGGTTAAACGGTTTCAAGTTGATTTGATCAAACAGTTTCAATTCTAATTTGACCAAACGGTCTCAGACCGTTTGTGGACTAAATGGTCTCAAACCGTTTGAGGGTCTTGGGTTGAAACGGTTTCAAAACCATTTGATGAGCAAAAGGCTCAAGACCGTTTGGAGGTTTGGTCCAAGACCATTTGGAGGTTTGGTCCAAGACCGTTTGGAGTTTTGGTCCAAGACTGTTTGAAGGTTGAATTGGTCCAAGACCGTTTGAAGGTTCAATTGGTCGAAACCGTTTGAAGGTCAAATTGATTCAAATCATGCAAGTATTAATAATTCCATAAGTGGTTGAAGAGTATAACAAGGTTGATTTTATGGGAAGTACTTCTAAAGTATTTAGGTGATTAATACATTTAGAGTAATTATCCCTTGATGCCTATGAAAGTAATAAATGCAATACACTATGATAAGCATAGATGCATATACATAGTGAAAGGTTAAGTCAACTAAATAACAGGGCTATCAATGGGGAGGGTATGGGGAGGGTAAGGTCTTACCCTTACCCTTACCCTCTTTGGGTAGTGGGTAAGGGTAAGGGTAATTATCCTTCTCCATAGGGTAAATGAGGAGGGTAAAGGGTTAGCAAGTAATTTTAACAAAAAGAATTTTCTACACATTGTTTTGTTGATTTTTAATAATTGTATAACTAATTTATTGATGACAACATATAAAACATTATATCCAATTCAAAATCATATGTTTCTCTATGTAAAGTTAACTCAATTCACACAATAACAATTTTTATGCATAATTCATTTTTCCCTTTGCATAAGTATGCATAACAAATTTGTGTAACCTTTATATCATATGCGGGTAAAAGGGTATGGATAATGTCTATACCTTACCCTCCCCTTATAGTATAGCGGGGAAACGGGGAACGAGTAAATGGGTAAAGGGTAATAAAAATCTCTACCCTTACCCTTACCCTCCAGGGTATGGATAAGGTTAAACAGATAATACCCTCCCCATTAACATCCCTACTAAATAAGATATGATGGTGATGTGTGTTCCTAAGACATGGAACAATGATAAGTATGATTTAATACTTAAATAATTTTATGTGCTTCAAGATATGTGAAAGCACTGACTTAGGGTTTGGATTATTGAGGTAATCATAAAACCCTAATGATTGGATAATGGAAACCCTAATCAACAAGGAAGATTACAATGCATGAGTTCAATTGAATAATTATGAAGGTATTATGTAATTCTAAACATGTGGAACAATGAGTTAGGTTTTGGATATTAATTGTAATATCAATGCATTCTCCAAGATGCATGGAGTTTTGAATTAGGGTTTGATCTTTGATAATGTGATCATGAAACCCTAATCAAGAAGAATGGAAAATCCTAACCCTAATTTTGGGTGATGGGTTGAGAAACCCTAACCCTAATGTAGGGTGATGTTATGTGAAACCTTAAAGTAGGGGAATGTTATGTGAAACCCTAATGTAGGGTGATGTTATGTGAAACCATAATGTAGGGTGATGTTATGTGAAACCGTAATGTAGGGGAATGTTATGTGAAACCCTAATGTAGGGTGATGTTATGTGAAACCATAATGTAGGGTGATGTTATGTGAAACCCTAATGTAGGGGAATGTTATGTGAAACCCTAATGTAGGGTGATGTTATGTGAAACCATAATGAAGGGTGATGTTATGTGAAACCCTAATGAGGGAATATTGATGTTATTTTTGTATTGCATAATGTTGATATGTAATTGATATGGCTGTTATCAAGTATACTAACCATGCAGGTATCATGAGATGGTGAGCATAACCAGGTATGAACTGTGATAATAATGGGCCTTGTGAGCCATTATTTTATATGTTGCCTAGTGAGAGGTGACAAGAAGTTTAATATGCTTGGTGATCTATGTGAGATGCTTGTGCAACAAGTATCATGAATACCTTGGTCAAATGAACTGGAGTTATTAGTTACCTGATAAGTGGTAACCATGTTCAGTGATGAACTAAGGGTTTGAATACCCAGATCCAGTAAACATGATGTTGATATTGATGATGGTATTGTTGAAGGATGTGAATTCCCAGTAATGAGATAAGGGATTGAGATCCCAATGTTTTATAAAGCTTCGAAAAGTATTTGATAGAAGTATTACATATTTCTTTGTAGCATTTTTCATAATAATTCTTGTTTGAAAAATTGACTGATGCTAAAAGGATATGGTAATGTACTTAAATAATAGACTAAAATATTATCATGTAGAGCCTTGGCCATAGATCCATCATCGTCAGTAGCTGGTGATGGTGAAACAGATTCTTCTACGGGTTAATCCAGAGCGTATATTTTTGAATATGCGGGATTTCTCATAGCCAAAAATGAGGAGGATTAGAGTGCAACTTCGGTTGTAGACCCAAGATATGTATAAGAGCATGGTGAATAGGCCCATGGCTCAGTGTGATAGAGCATGAATGCGTTCATGGCTCAGAGAGCACGATGAACTGGCCCATGGCTCAGATTTACTAGCACTGGGACTTGTACCAAGGTGGGCTAGAGAATGGGTAGCCTATGAGAGCTAACCTTGTGACTGAGGTCACTTAAGCAATAGACTACGGTCCTGCTTGTGGTCTAGCACTAAATGAGATGGATGAGATCGTGGAGTCCGGCTCTTCCATTGATCTTGTATTGTACCGCCTTTGGGTTTCACAACCGAATGTTGGATTTGAGCGGTACGAATCACTTCCTCAGGGCATAAGTATGATTGTAAAATGTAATCATCCGTGTAGCGTATTTTCTTAAGAATGAAATACGGAAATCATTGGTTGATGTTACATTTCTTACTGTATCCTAATTGGATAAATATTATACATGTTCTTCATATTCCTATTTAAAATGGATAGATGATTTATTGCTTTATCATTTATAGTTGTAATACTTCGAAAGATGATATTGCTCTATTATGCTTAATGATGATTAAATCATGCTTTCAAATAGAGAATCCTCTGCTCAGTTTACCACTATTTAATTTATCTCCAATAATAATGTTTCTGGTAGAGAGTTATATCTCTCGCTGGGATAATTTCAATTGTCTCATTCCCGTGGGATCCAACCTTTTTAGGTGGACAAGGAAGAGGAGGTAGAAACCACACAGAAGAAGGATAGCAGCATCAGGGACAACAGTAACATCTCAGGTGGAGATACTGACTGTCGTGTCTTGTAGATATGAGTCCTATGAGTCATCTCTGTACTCTCAGGTCCTTGGAGTCAGTAGTTAGTGCTTTAATGATCAATCTAAGATTTTGGCATTTAATGCCTCAAGGTTTTATGTTGCATATGTGCAGATTTAATAGAGCAACTATTGTATGTAATCCTCGAGAAGAGAAGGTAAATGGCATGTACTATGTGGACCAGAATGTACATATTACTTTGTTAGAGTTTCTTGGAAATGGATCTCTTTGCAAAAGGTTTTAATTTTTAGTGATTTTTGTTAATTCGGTGGTTGTGTTTAATTCTGCTTAATTGTAACAATTTGTTTATCAGTTTGGTAACTTTCGTCACAATTCCCTTCTCTTCATAACTGATCAAATGGTGACCTAAGTGTCCTAGTCTTCACGGACCCATCTGAAGGCCCCTACTTTTCTCCCTCTCCCAATCTCTCTCCCTATGATTTATCAATGTAAATAAATCTCCCCATCACCATCCTCACCTCTTCCCGAACCTTCCCATCCCTTACACACTAGGGTTTTGTGCCCTAGAGTCCCAGGTTGACAAGAACCCCCTCTCATTTCCCCTATTTCTTATTTGACAAGTAAATCTATAATGACTGCCATCAAATCGATAGCCAAAACATTATTAATTATGCAAAATAATCATAAGTAGCAGATTAACAAACTCACTAAAAATTAAAATATTTTACAAAGAGATCCATTTCCTGGAAAACGCTTAATGAAAGAACTAAAACTTTATATACATCAAAGTTCACATTGTACATACACTATACAATCTCATCTCTAGGATAAAATATAATAGTTGCTTTGTCAAAACATATATTTAAGCAACATAAAACCTCGAGGCTTACAAGCCAAAATCTCATATTGTTCATAAAGCATCACGTACTAACTCCAAGCACCTGAGAGTACAAAGACGACACATAGGACTTCTATGTACAAGACACGATAGATAGTACACTCAACCTAAGTTATTACTTTTGTCCCTATTGTTGTTGTCTTTCCTCTGCATAATGGTCTCTATCTCCTCATGCACATCCACCTAAAAATTTTGGATCCCACGGGGTGAGACAATTATCCCAGCAAGAGATATAACTCTCCCCCAACAATGATATTATTATAGGTAAATAGTTTAAAACTAAGCAGAGGTTCTTTTATATTAATAAGAAAGGTTAATCACTGTGGATAAGCACATTAGAACATTTGTCATCTTTTAAGGCATTGTAATTGTCTATGATAGAGCAATAAATCATATGTTCACTTTATAAGGAATATGAAGAACATGTGTATCATTTACCCATCATATTATACCAACATCTCAAGCTTATCCTTTGATAATATTATCATGGTATGACATATATGAATCATTCTCATTTCTATCTATTGGCCTCAGCCAATCCACTAGCCAGGTATTGGATTGTACCAATCATGTGAATATACATCATTATGTTAATCCAGGTATTGGATTGTACCAATCCTAAGATTACAGCCAGGTATTGGATTGTACCAATCCTGAGATCACAGCCAGGTATTGGATTGTACCAATCCTAATATAGTTCAGCCAGGTATTGGATTATACCAATCCTGATATCACAACCAGGTATTGGATTGTATCAATCCTAATAGAGTTCAACCTATTGAATTATACTAATCTTGAGATCACATCCAGGTATTAGATTATACCAATCCTGATAGAGTTAAGCCAGGTATTGGATTATACCAATCCTGAGATTGTAGCCAGGTATTGGATTGTACCAATCCTGATAGAGTTTAGCCAGGTATTGTATTATACCAATCCTGAGATCACAGCCAGGTATTGGATTGTACCAATCCTGATAGAGTTCGGCCACGTATTGGATTGTACCAATCCTGAGATCATGGTCATATTACTAAGGATCCCATAGTAGTTGGGATACCTTTATGTTTCCCTTTCACTTTCATTATGGGATATCAATCCCTTAAATTCATCATTGAATACCACATCACCTTTACTAGGCATTATACCTTGGGCAAGCCATCATACCTATTCACATTCTTTATGTAATACAAGTATTCCTCTTATCTCATTTAAGCATATTCAAAACACTATAACCCTTATTTGGCTATAAGCATAAAGCATGTATGACCAAGATTTCATTTTTATTATTATAACCATTTATTATTATTATGATGTTACTGGGTTTCCATTTCCCCTAGTTTATTTTCAACATTACCATTTCTTACATGAGATTTTTATAAACATATTTTCACCTCTTACTAGGAAACAACTATTCACAAGGCTCACCAAGTCCATTAAACATCATATCACCTCTCACTAGGCAACAACTTATTCACATGGCTCACCAGGCCCATTAAACATCTTGTCACCTCTCACTAGGAAACAACTATTCACATGGCTCACCAGTAACATTAAACATCTTGTCACATCTCACTAGGAAACAACTATCTCTAGGTCATAAGACCTATATAATTAGTATTATATGAAACATCATAGCTCTTGCTTAGTTATGCTCATTATCTCATGCTACCAGCATGGTTTCAATATGGTTAGGGTTTCCCTTTATTAACCAATTGTAGTTTCAAATCATATCATTACCCTTCATTAGGGTTAAGGTTTCCCTTTTTAATCTGACCAGGGTTTACAAGTACATTAATTAAGAATCACAACCCTAATTCAGACTCCACACATATTAGGAGTATCAATGTATACTCATTACATGAGTATTAAACAAGTATAAGTTTATCTTTCATCCTCACTAGGATATTGATTACATCATACTTCATTAGGTTGGCTCAATCCTTCTCTCAGGGTACATTGACCCATATTTATCAAAATGCATTAAACCCTTCATGTCTTAAATTATCATTTGACATAACATACTACATGTATCACTCAATCAAGTGTATTGGATGGAGGTTCTTCCTCCATATTGGGTATAGAGGTGTAGGTATGCTTACATATTAGATATATAAGTGTATCCTCATCACCATATCATGCATCCATATCGGATTACTCAACCTTAGGGGTTTGCATTTCGGGTTTCACAACACCATGTTGAGTTTTAACATCATATCGGGTTAGGGTATATACTCAACACCATATTGGGTATAAGGTGTGTACTTGACCCCATATCATGCACAAGATGTGTATATGTGTCACTCATATCGTGCATGAGGTATAAATTCATCACTATATCATGCTAGTAGTTGTGTTCATATCTTAATATCGGATTACCATACCAAGTTACCATATCGGGTTGCCATATCGAGTTAGCATATCGGGTTAAACCCTTATGCTCATACTCTTTCATACCTTCATGGGATCAATCCTATGATGTGTTGAGTGATAGGCTAGACAACTGTTTGAACCCTTCACAATTAACTCATTACATAAAATGATAGGGGTGTGGGGTTCCAAGGTATATCGGATTCCATATCACCATCTAGAGTTTCAGCACCATATCGGGTATAAGGTGTATGTGTGCTCACCATATCGACCTTTAGGTGTATCTGTGTGCCACCATATCGTGCATAAGGTTTATTCTCATCACTATATCATTCTAGAGGTGTATAATCATCACTATCTAGGGTTTCAGCAACATATCGGGTAAGAGGTGTATCCTTCAACACCATATCGGGTTAGAGGTGCTTCAATCCAACATGGGTTGAACCATGATGATGTCATCATTATAAACCTTTAGACTCTTGTTCTTACTGTTATAGTTCATGGAAAATAGTCCTAGGTTACTAGAGCACATGGGTTCATCAATTATGCAAGAAAATTCTATTTGAAAGTTAATCATTTAACTAAGGCAAAATTTATGGTAAATAATAACATAATTGAGTTCAAGTTATATAACCCACAAAAGAGTAACTTCAAAGCTCCAAGATCCAAATATTCCCATTCCCAAGGTTGAAGATGAGCTTATCAAAGGTCCAAGACTTGAGCTCCTTGGTACTATGCATGATACATCACCACTTTGTAGCCAATATCCCTCACTTGGCTTATATCACTTCACTGGGTCGATACCACTTTGCTATGGCTGATGTCACCTTCCTATGGCCGATACCAAATCTCTATGCATGATAATAAGACTCTATGCACCATATCTAAGATCAAGAGGGTGGTAAATTTCGAAAATTTCACTTATAGGTGAAAGGAAGGGTATATGTACTTGAGGTTCATGAAAAAGTGTGTATATGAGGTGTCATCATTTTAAGCTTCTAGGTTCCACGTGTCCATTCATGGTTGACACGTGTACATGCATGAACTCACATTTATCTTGACATGAAAAACACTTGAGGGTAATCTAGAGATGATATTTTGGCCATTAGTTATCTTGTTTGATAAGATATCTCATCTTTATCTCACAAATTATGCAAATCGATACAAAGTTTGCTAGGAGAATCTAACTCGTCATGGACTACCTCCTTGAGGTGGTTTTCCCATAATGGCCTTTGCTAAGAGTTCAAAAACTGATATGAGACTCCCAATATGGATCTATGTCCGATAGGCACTCTCATATGAACTCTATGACTTAATACAAGTTCAAATTAGGGTTTCACATTCAACCCTTTCTTGGTCTTTTCATCACTAAGAGTACCATTACTCAAAAATGATTCAAACATGGTGCCTCCTTCTTTCTATATCCTCTATATGGTACTAGGAGGGAGTAGGGACACTCCATATGTGGATATTTGCATATCAACCCTACATTTTGGGTAAATTACAATTTTGTATCAAAATTGGTACACAAGTCACTAACATTATTCAACCAAGTTCAACGTGGAATTTAGGCTTTCCACAAGCCACCACCTAGCATCATTATATTTCTTATGATGCTAAAACACTTAGGGCAGGTTCAACATGTGAGAAATTGCAATATAACCCCTCATCTTGGGTAAATTGCATCTTGGTCCAAAACAAGAGAACATTGCTCAAACATTATTTAAACAAGACTAAATTTGATACATAAGTTTGTCACTTGATAAGAAAATAGTTTCAAGTATTATATTAAAGTTCTAAGCAACTTATTTAGGCTAAAAAAATAGGGTTAGCCCTAGACCCAGGTCAGGGATGTTACAAGTTATAAACCCCTAACCAGGATTTTGTCCCCGAAATCCCAGATGAAGGAAGACAATTTTTATTTATGCATCTTACCATCAAGCCTATACATAACATCTCATCGTCATGGAGATGCCATAGAACTTTGATCAGCATAAAGTTCATCCATACAAGGTTATCATAGAGTTTATCATACATGACACATATTCCAGTGTCCTTTTCATTAATGATTGTAGTGTCAATTCTGTGTCAGGTAACACTTTTCTTAGTCAAAGAAGCATTATACATACCTTATTTAACTCAGGTGTCAAACCTTATTGATTTGTCACCTTCTCAATCTTACAACTTATGTGATAAGATTCTTGACCTTGGGAGTCTTCTCACTTAGTTTAACATTTCACCTTCAAATAAAGACCAGAGTCACGTTCTATCACCCACTTGGAACTACAATTCTTATCATACATCTATTGTGCCACTCTAATATGCTGACACAACACTAAACTTTATTATGACTTATACCAACTATCTCGTTATCTGTTTATTTTCGTATCATAATGAGAAGCTACTTGTCAAAGAAGAACTTATCTGAGAGGTATCTCTAGATGTTATGTATAAACTACCTCAACAAATCTAGATAGAGATATTCTAAGGAATTATTTTTAGCTTGATAAGCTTTTTCCTAAAGCGATTATACAATTGTTCCTTCAACTCATATATCCTTGTTGATGTCATGTTTATGAGGAGCATAAACCCCTAACATATGGTATCCATACTACGATATGTAACTAAACTAATATCAATTTTGGACCTTCTAGGTAACTAAACATTATTCATCTTATCAAGAGTCATGTTCTCATTTCTTATATTATTGAAAGTTCTTGGATACTAGAATTCTTTACCTTGGTATCCATTATACGTGCCAAAAGAACATCACATACTCATCATTTCTTGTTGTTATTACCAAAACTAAACATATAATGGGACCTTTCTTATCACACATAGTTTTGCCTTGGAACCAGAATCCAGAACTAACTGATACTTTTCAAAGTATCCCATTATAGATTACCTCTAATCTATGCATATCAAGTGTCTTTTGACTTACTTGATTTTCATGTTCCTGAAAGGAAGGAATACAAGGAAACATAGTCCTTCTTATCACTCCATCAATATTTAGGGTTGTTTTTTAAAGAAAAGAGATTATCACCTTCCTTGAGTATTGCATGAACTCTCAATCATTCATGTGTCATTAAATTTTGTTTCCTCTTAGGTTCCTTTCCATCAGCATATGAATTATAAAGATGATTACATATCATCATCCCTTAGCATAATCATCATCATGATTACTAAATCTGGGTATTCCAACCCTTAGTCCATCACTGAACATTGTCACCTTTTATCAGGTAACTATTACCTCTAGGTCCTTAGACCAAGATATACATTATACTAAACATCTTATTTTGTTTATAAGTTGAACTGTGATTAACTCATATTCCTTCATATATCAATTAGGATGTGGTAGAAATATCCATGCCACATCTCCTACTTCATTATGCTCTTTAGATTATCTCAAAATGACTACTCGATCAGAGTAATAAAAAAGATAGCAATCTAAGAGTTCCATACTTACATTACCTTCAATAGATGAATACCTGGACAGGGTATTCAAGAACTGAAATTAGGTAGTATGGATTTGTTTTATATTATGTTTCATATCTTTAAATTTTAATACTTAGTATCTCAAATTTTCTCTCCGTGTTTCTTTTACATCTCTTCCCTTTCTTCATGAAGGGAGAAATTTCAAAACATATAAGATAATATTAGACCGAGTATAGGTTCTCATCCTTCTTATCTCTTCCTCATGTTCTCATATAACTATTTAACAACAACTACCTTTCTTATAATTAGTAGGCAGAGAGTGGAAATGGAAAGATAATTAAAAAAAAAGTTTTATCTGACATGTTACCTCTTATGGTTTATCTAGTGTCTCGGCTGACTCAACACATGGAGTCTAGTTGTCATCTGTTATTGGCTTTGTCCTCTACCACCAGAAGTAGATGGACCAATTTGCAACACTTGTCTTCATCCTCGGCCTTCTGATCCACTAAATTGTGGTCCTTGTGGGCGTTGCAGATTATACCTTGACTGTTGGGTCACCTCATTATTTCTCCATGGACACCGCCACCTCAGATGTCCTATCTGTCCACATTTATAGCAAGATCGGACCCTTCTTGGTGACCACTGCATTAGTGTACTAAATTGTTGTTGAACCGATGTTACCAACAACTTTGGTTGTTTAGTACAATCAATCCACTATTCTTGTGACTGTGTAGACCTCCTTTTGAGGTTTGTCTCCTGTTTCTTTGTCACAGACCTTTCTATCCTCCGGATGGAATCCAAGAATGTGGTGAATCTCTCTCTACTTTCTAATGTAGATGCCAAGATAGACACCTCAACCTTCAATCCTTTCTTAAAACTTTGGATCTTCTCCTGTTCAGTAGGATCCATTTGAGGACAAAAATGCAAAAGTTCTATGAACCTAGCTTCATATTCATTAATTGACATGGTTCCCTGCCGAACCGTATCAAATTGTAAGATCTTTTCATCTAAGTATGTTCATGGAAAATACTTATTGACAAATTCTTGATGAGATTCCTCCCAACCAACCTCTTCATCATTCCTTTTTACCTCTTATATGGCCCACCAGTGCCCAACACTACCCTTCAAAAGGTATACATCATGTTTGACTTTGTCAGCATCTGGGATACTAAGGATCTTAAAAGCCTTTTCTAACTCAGTGAGCCACAAATCAACATCTGTTGGGTCAGTTGTTCCAGCATATTCTATAGCTCCTACACGGCACAACCGTTCAAAAGTCTTACCAGATCTATGTCCCTCATAGGGAATTGGTGCCCTAGGTGCTGGTGCTAGCATCCGGTTTGCTATGTGCATTACTGTGGTCATGACTTGTCCAAAAAGAACATGAAAGGTTGGGTTTTCTATCATAGCTTCATCAAAATGGGGATTCTCAGGCACTAATTCCTCTCTTTCATGATCCCTTACACCTCCTATTGGTGTAGCAACATTGCTCTCAGCAACATGTCCCTCATGTTCTCCGGACATCTTTGAGTTATATCCCTTCTTCTACATAAGAAGAAGTCACTATAAGATATACTGGGGTACACTTAGAACAGACTCGACACCTTAGTCCTATGTCTCTATAGACATAGTGAACCTTAAGCTCTGATACCAAACTTGTAATGACCGCCACTAAACTGACAGCCAAATCATTACTAATTATGTCAAATAATCATAAGCAGTGGATTAACAAAATCACTAAAATTAAAACCATTTTGCAAAGAGATCCATTTCCTAGAAAACTCTTAATGAAAGAACCAAAACTTTATATACATCAAGGTTTACATTATACATACACTGTACCATCTCATCTCAAGGATAACATATAACAGTTGTTTTGTCAAAATATATATTGAAGCAACATAAAACCTCGAGGCTTATAAGACAAAATCTCAGATTGTTCATAAAATCATCACGTACTAACTCCAAGGACCTGAGAGTATAGAGATGACACATAGGACTTCTATCTATAAGACACGATAGACAGTACACTCAACCTGAGTTATTACTACTATCCCTATTGTTGTTGTCCTTCCTCTGCAGAATGGTCTCCTCCCCGTGCACGCCCACCTAAAAAATATGGATCCCAAGGGGTGAGACAATTGTCCTAGTGAGAGATATAACTCTCTACCAACAATGTTATTATCACAAGTAAACAATATAAAACTACGCAGAGGTTCTTTTATATTAATAAGCAAGCTTAATCACTATGGATAAGTAGATTAGAACATTTCCCATCTTTTAAAGCATTGTAATTATCTACGATAGAACAGGAAATCATCTATTCACTTTGTAAGGAATATGAAGAACATGTGTATCATTTACCCATCATATTATACCAACAACTCAATCTTATCCTATGATAACATTATCATGGTATGACATCCATGAATCATTCTCATTTCTATTTGTTGGCCTCACCCAATCTGCTAGCCAGGTATTGGATTGTACCAATCATGCGAATATACATCATTATGTTCAACCAGGTATTGGATTGTACCAATCCTGAGATCACAGCCAAGTATTGGATTGTACCAATCCTGATAGAGTTCATCCAGATATTGGATTATGCCAATCTTGAGATCACATCTAGGTATTAGATTGTACCAATCCTGATAGAGTTCAGCCAAGTATTGGATTATACCAATCTTGAGATCAAATCCAGGTATTGGATTATACCAATCATGATAGAGTTCAACCAGGTATTGGATTATACCAATCTTGAGATCATAGCTAGGTATTGGATTGTACCAATCGTGATAGAGTTCAGCCATGTATTGGCTTATACCAATCCTGAGATCACATCCAAGTATTGGATTGTACCAATCTTGATGAGTTCAGCTAGGTATTGGATTTTACCAATCCTGAGTTCATGTCCATATTGCTAAGGATCCCATAGTAGTTGGGATACCTTTATGTTTCCCTTTCACTTTCATTATGGGATATCAATCCCTTAAATTCATCATTGAATACCACATCACCTTTACTAGGCATTATACCTTGGGCAAGTCATCATACTTATTCACATTCTTCATGTAATACAAGTATTCCTCTTATCTCATTTAAGCATATTCAAAACACTATATCCCTTATTTGGCTATAAACATAAATCATGTATGACCAAGATTTCATTATTATTATTATAACCATTTATTATTATTATGATGTTAATGGATTTCCATTTCCCCTAGTTTATTTTCAACATTACCATTTCTTACATGAGACTTTTATAAACATCTTTTCACCTCTCACTAGGCAATAACTATTCACATGGCTCACCAGGCCCATTAAACATCTTGTTACCTCTTACTAGGCAACAACTTATTCACATGGCTCACCAGGCCCATTAAACATCTTATCACCTCTCACTAAGAAACAACTATTCACATGGCTCACCAGACCCATTAAACATCTTGTCACCTCTCACTAGGCAACAACTATCTCTAGGTCATAAGACCTATATAATCAATAGCATATGAAACATCATAGCTCATGCTTAGCTATGCTCATTATCTCATGCTACCAACATGGTTTCAATATGGTTAGGGTTTCCCTTTATTAACCAATTGTAGTTCCAAATCATATCATTACCCTTCATTAGGGTTAAGGTTTTCCTTTTTAATCCGACAAGGGTTTACAAGTAAATTCATCAAGAATTACAATCCTAATTCAAACTCCCACACATATTAGGAGTATCAATGTATACTCATTACATGAGTATTAAACAAGTATAAGTTTCATTGTCATCCTCACTAGGATATTGATTATATCATATTCCATTAGGTTGGCTCAATCCTTATCTCAGGGTACATTGGCCCATATTTATCAAAAGGCATTAAACCCTGATGTCTTAAATTATCATTTGACATAACATACTACATGTATCACTCAGTCAAGTGTATTGGATTGAGGTTCTTCCTCCATATCGGGTATAGAGGCGTAGGTATTCTTACATATCATATATAGAGGTGTATTCTCATCACTATATCATGCATCCATATCGGATTACTCAACCTTAGGGGTTTTCATATCGGGTTTCACAGCACCATGTTGAGTTTCAACATCATATCGGGTTAGGCTATATACTCAACACCATATCAGGTATAAGGTGTGTACTTGACCCCATATCGTGCACAAGATGTGTGTATGTGTCACTCATATCATTCATGAGGTATAAATTCATCACTATATCATACTAGTGGTTGTGTTCATATCATAATATCGGGTTACAATATCAAGTAACCATATCGGGTTGCCATATCGAGTTAGCATATCGGGTTAAACCCTTACGCTCATACTTTTTCATACCTTCAGGGGATCAATCCTATCACGTGTTGAGTCATAGGCTAGACAACTGGTTGAACCCTTTACAATTAACTCATTACACAAAATGATAGGGGTGTGGGGTTCCAAGGTATATCGGACTCCATATCACCATCTAGAGTTTCAACACCATATCAGGTATAAGGTGTATGTGTGCTCACCATATCGACCTTGAGGTGTATGTGTGTGTCACCATATCATGAATAAAGTTTATGCTCATCACTATATTGATCTAGAGGTGTATAACCATCACTATCTAGGGTTTCAACACCATATCGGGTAAGAGGTGTATCCTTCAACACCATATCAGGTTAGAGGTGCTTCAATCTAACACGGGTTGAACCATGATGATTTCATCATCACCAACCTCTAGACTCCTACTCTTATTATTCTAGTTCATGGACAATAGTCATATGTTACTAGAGCTCATGGGTTCATCAATTATGAAAGAAAATTCTATTTGAAAGTAAATCATTTAAATAAGGCAAGATTGATGGTAAATAATACCATGATTGAGTTCAAGTTATATAACCCACCTCAAGAGTAAATTCAAAGCTCCAAGCTCCAAAGATTCACGTTCTCAAGGTTGAAGATGATCTTATTAAAGGTCCAGGACCTGAGCTCCTAAGTACTATGCATGATACATCACCACTTTGTGGTTGATATCCCTCACTTGGCCGATAATACTTCACTGGGCTGATACCACTTTGCTATGGCCGATATCAACTTTCTATGTCCGATACCAAAGCTCTATGCATGATACTAAGACTCTATGCATGATATCTAAGAGAAACAGGGTGGTAAATTTCGAAAATATCACTTATACATGAAAGGAAGGGTAATATACTTGAGGTTCATGAAAAAGTGTGTAAATGAGGTGTCATCATTTTAAGCTACTAGGTGCCACGTGTCCATGCATGGTTGACACATGTAAATTCATGCACTCACATTTATATTGACATGCAAAACACTTGACGATAATCTATAGATGATATTTTGGACATTAGTTATCTTGTTTGATAAGATATCTCATCTTTATCTCACAAATTATGAAAACCAATACAACTTTTGCAAGGAGCATCTAACTCGTCATGGATTACCTCCTTGAGGTGATTTTCCCATCATGGTATTTTCTAAGAGTTCAAAAACTGATATCAGACTCCCTCTATGGCTCTATGTCCGATAGGAACTCTCATATGGACACTATAACTCAATACAAGTTTAAATTAGGGTTTCACATTCAACCCTTTCTTGGTCTTTTCATCACCAAGAGTACCATTACTAAACAATGATTCAAACATGGTTCCTACTTCTTTATCTCTCCTCTAGATGGTACTAGGAGGCAGTAAGGACACTCTAGAGGTGGAAATTTGCATATCAACCCTACATTTTGAGTAAATTACAATTTTGTACCAAAATTGGTACACAAGTCACTAGCATTATTCAACCAAGTTCAACTTGGAATTTAGGCTTTCCACAAGCCGCCACTTAGCATCATTCTCTTTCTCAAGATGCTAAAACACTTAGGGCACGTTCAACATGTGACAAATTACAATATAACCCCTCATCTTGGGTAAATTGCATCTTGGTCCAAAATAAGAGAACATTGCTCAAACATTATTTAAACAAGACTAAATTTGATACATAAGTTTGTCACCTGATAAAAAAATAGTTTAGAGGATTATATTAAAGTTCTAAGAAACTTATTTAGGCTAAACAAATAGGGTTAGCCCTAAACCCAGGTCAGGGATGCTACAAAATCTATCTCTATCAGGTCTCAAAACCTATATATTTCACCCTAAAAAGATCCCCAAACATAGGGGAACCAAAGTCCAACCCCTGTTTTCCCTCATTTTCCCTACAACCCTATCTATGACCTCCATCTCACCCTCTAACCTAGCGGCGGCTTGAGGCGAGAGCACTCGACACCTCAAACCTAGTTGATGCATCATCATGATTCAGTAGACCCTCCCATAGCTTTCCCTATCTTCAATTCATCCCGAGTAAAGGTACTTCATAGTTTCCTATTTTAATATTTTTGTTATTATGTTTTGTCGAAAATCTATTTCTCTTTTTTGTTTCGGCCCATTTTCTTTGTTTTCCTCTGTGGTTTCCTTCCTCAGTCTTTGATGAGTCATGGTGTGGTTAAAGATGAGGACCAAGAGACTCTAGCATCTTTACCAAGTTGTTGCTCCTTGGCAACAATGGTAATGGTGGGTTATGTAGTTTTCCTCCACCAGAAGACCATGTATGTACCTCGTTGGGTTCATTTTTCTATGAAGAATGTGTCATCAATTTACAAAGTCGGGGAGAAAAAAATCTCATTTTGTATCTTTGATTTGTGCATGTTCTTCACTGATCTGGAAAGAACAGTCACAACTACCGATTTCCTCTTTTTCCCATTCTATTTCAATCGGCTGATTAAAGTCTCAAGGGTTGTTAAGGGTTTTTTCCCTGCGTCTATTTATCACAAGTGTGGGCTAAACTGGGTGGGACTGAGCCACATGGCTTTTGGTGATTGGGCCACCTCGATGGGTCCAGGTGGTAAATTAATTGATAAAAGGGTGTATGTGGCTTTTTCAACTTTTCTAATTGGTCTGAACTTCAAAAGAGTATAACAAATTCACCCTCTGTTAGAAAATTATGCAAAAAATCCACTGGAAAGGGTTTCGAATAAGGAACAATAGTACGATAGTTTTGATGCTTGTTTTGACTCTAATTCTAAATCAATACCAAAAGATCCCCAAAACCCTAGATAATAAGGAGAATATTATTATTAATGAATGATAAATTGCTTTAACATGTTAATTAGGATTTCTTTACTCCAAAAATGGGATTAGGGTTTCATCAAATTAAGAAGGACAACTAAGGTCTTCTATAAAGAAAGGCAAGTGGGTCCATGCACTTTGAGTATTAAATAATGATTTTTAATCGCTTTAAGATCATTGTATCATGGTGATCAAGTTAAAGTATATGCATAGCTATCTATTCAAAAATTATTACACTAATGTTCCCCAAAAAGTTATTATATGATACTTATGCTTTCAAATCTATTTCAAGAATCCATGTCATGTTCATGTCAAATCCAAGTAAAGATTAATTATTTCAAGTTAATGATGAGTCATGTAATTGGTTGTATTATTTTGTCCTGATCATGTTAATGTTGAGCCCTTGGGCCTTGTGAGTTCAAATGGAACATAGTGGAACTTATATGCAATCATGACCTCAAGTGGAGCATAATTAAAAGCACTCTGGTGCAGATCATGAGCTCAAGTGGAGCATAGTTAATGACACTTATGAGAAAATCATTAGTTCAAGTGGAACATCAATTAAGCCTACGCACCTTATGAGCACAGTTACTGCATAAGAGTAGATCAACCACTAAGAGCATATTATGAGAATCCAATTTTACTGTTCAGTTAATTTCATGTGTTCTTATTTCCAAGTTAATATTTTGTTATAATAATACTCAATGTTGCTTACACTTACACATTTTCCATTTTGAATGCATGATCAGGGACGGGATGTCTACAGGAGGAAAGAATAATGGAGGGTCTTAAGCTAGGAGCATACATCTCAAGGACATATTAAGAGTTTAGCCCTAGTGGGGTGCCAACAATCCTATAGAATTTAGTTTAGTTTTTCAATTATTATGAAAACCATGTACTAGTTTAGTTTAGTTCAAAGTTTAAGTTTTATGTTTTGGAACTTAAAACATGAGATTTGCAATTGTTTTCTTGATATGGTTGATGGAATTATATTTTTTGCAATGATTATCATTTTGTGATATTCCAACGTGAATTAAGATTTTGCTCAGTAATGTATGTGTTTTAGAAAATTGGGTGTTACAATAACAGTATCAGAGCAAAAAAATATAGTTGGAGACTAGACTTTTCTAAAAATCTCATGTAGTTGATGTTCCCTTTTGCAGATGGCTCCTAAGAGGAAATCTAATAAGGACAAGGATCATGTAGATGGAGAGGAAATCTCTTCTAATGAGGGAAGTGATCATGGTGTTTCTGGATAGGCTGACCCTAATTGTACCTAATGCACCTCTAGAAGTGCTCATCAAGGCTCTTACTGATGCCCTGACTGATCAACATGGAAGACCACATCAACTAAGGAACCAAGAGTTTACCCTAGTAGACTTCCTAAAGATTAAGCCGAAAACCTTCTCTAGAGAAGCTGAGACCGATGTAGTTGGTCATGCTGAAGAGTGGCTACTCAATGTCTAGCAGTGTTTTTGGGATTTGGGATGTCCTGCACATTCTAAAGTTCACTTTGGGACACACATGTTGAAGAGTGCAAGTCGCACTTGGTGGGAGAACTTCACCAATGCTCGAGGACCCAACGATGAACTTTTGACCTGGGAGGAGTTCACCACTACCTTCTGGAATCATTACATCTCAGAATCCATGATCGAGAAGGAGATAGAATTCAAGTGCCTAAAGTAGTGTAACTCATTGTAAGCCAGTATCCAATGAAGTTTCATATGTTATAGAAGTACGAGTATGGTTAGGATGAGATATGTTTGTCAAAGAAGTTCATGCATGGCCTGAAGCCTAATTTGGGATATTCTCTAACTACATGTGACATCAAGATAGTGCAGGAGGCATTGGAGTCTTCCCTGGAGTTGGAGGACCCCCCTGGATGATACTAGAAGAATGGAGGATCCTGAGGAAGTACGAACGATCACAAAAACCATAACAAAAAGAAGAGGAAAGATACAGAAGGATAACTTGTTAACGTACCTTGTGAAACTTGTGGTATACTTCATGGGGGACCATGTAGGCAAGGACTTGGAGTTTGCTACTATTGAGGGGACCCAAATCATAAGAATCCATAATGTCCCAAGTCAAATCAAAGAATGATGTAGGGAAAAAACCTAACCCATAGGAAAGAGAAAAGAGGAAAGCAAGGATCTTTTCAATGGTTTATGATGAGGAGGAAGAAGGTAAAGAAGAAGGTACAACCTAGTTCTAACCCTAGTTTTCGCTTTATGGATAAACATGTTGATCTTTTATAAACTAGTCAAAATAAAATCCCTAAGGTGGGTAGTACTCAAAGAAATTTCCAAGATGAAAATTATTTAAGGGGGTAGAATTGTAACATCCCAAATTTTAAATAAAATAAGTTTAAGGTCTTAATTGCAAAATTGCCATTATAAAATTTAAAATTTAGACTTTAATATAAGTAATCCCAAATATTAAATAATTTATATGAAGTTTTCAATAGGAAGATAATGAAATATGTTTCCTTCATTATCTTAATAATTACATGAGGTCCACTACATAAAGAGAAAACTAGCATTTTATCCCTCTTTCCTATATTAATCCTTCAAATATATATAAAGGATAGTGAATAGGCCTTATATTGGATAATAACTACAAATCTCGAATTCGACTCAAAGTATAACTCACTAAGGAAAGGAAAATACTTTTTATCTCACCTTTTAACTAAATATACTAAGATAATAACCAAAATGAGTTTTATAAGAAAAATGTATTTGAAAACATAAATCTAATTGTATAAGAAGAATCTAGACTGCTTGATTAATAGATAGTTCAAATTTGAAGTCAATAGGCTTCATTTGACCCTCCAAAGTAATTATTATAGTTAGTATATAATTTTGTTTAATGATTTATTGAATATCATCAAATAGTTTCAAACTAACCTATAGACTACATTTTCTTCTGTCATGCACGTTTTTCCTTCTCTTCAGAATCGATCAGACGGTGACCTGAGTGTCCCAGCCTTCATGGTCTCAAATGACAACCCCTACTTTTCTCCCTCGCCTATCAAAGTCTAAGTCAGATTAGAATAGTAATGAGATAACCCACTCTCCTAATCTCTCTCCTTATGCATTCTCTATTCAAATAAATCTCCACCTAACCATCATCACCTCTTCCCAAACCTTCCAATCCTTTATACGCTAGGATTTCATACCCTAGAGTCCCGGGTCGACAAGAACCCCCTTGTGTTTCCCCTATTTTTCCTCTGTAAGTGTATCTATCTTTAGCAGGTCCCAAAAGCTATATATATGACCCTAAAATGATCCCTAAACATCAAGGAACCACATTTCAACCCCATTTTACTCGTGTTTGCCCTGCAACCCATTCTCCAACATCCATCTTTTCATGTACCCTAGCAACATACTAAGGTGAGAGCACAAGGCACCTCGAACCTACTTGACAAATCGTCGTCATTCATCAAACCCTCCTAGATCTTTTCCCATCTTCAATTCATCCCAAGTAATGGTACTTTGCAGTTTCCTCTTTTAATTTTTTTGTTACCGTGTTTTGTCGAGAATTTGTTTCTCTTCATTGTTTCAGCCTACTCTATCAATTCTCCTCTATATTTTCCTTCATTTATCTTTAAAATTCATGGTGTGGCTAAAGATGAGGACCCGGGAGACTCTAGCATCTTTTCCAAGTTTCTTCTCCTTGGCAGCGATGGTGATGGTGGGTTATGGAGTTTTCCTCCACCACAGGACCATGTTACCTAATTGGGTTCATTGTTCTAGGGAGAAGGTGTCTAACACCTCAGTTTACAAGTGGGGGCGCAAAAATCTCATTTTGTATCTTATATTTGTTCTTGTTCTTCACTGGTCTGGGAAGAACTATCCCAAATGCCAATTTCCTCTTTTGCCCATTCTGATTCAATCGACTGATTAAAGTTTCAAGGGCTCTTCAGGGTTTTTTCCATGCTCCTTTTTGTCTAGGCGTGGGCCAGACAAGATGGGCCTGAACCACATGGCTTTTGGTGATTGGGCCACCTCGACAGGGCCAAACGATAATTTTATTGATAAAAGGGTAAATGTGGCTTTTTCAAGTTTTCTGATTGGCCCGAACTTCAGAAGTGTATAAAAAATTCATCCTTTGTTAGAAAATTATGCAAAAATATCTATTATAAATGGTTTTGAATAAGGAACGACAACACAATCATTTTGAAACTATTTTGACTTTGGTTTTCAATCAATTCTAAAAGAACCCCAAAACCCTAGATAATAAGGAGAATATTATTAATAATGAATGATAAATTGCTTTAATACGGTAATTAGGGTTTCTTCACCCCAGTAATTGGATTATGATTTCATCAAATTAAGATGGACAACTAAGGTCTTCTCTAAAAGAGAGGTAAGTAGGTCCATGTACTTTGGGTATTAAATAATGATGTTCAATCATTTTAAGATTATTGTATCATGGTGATCAAGTTAAAGTATATGTATAGATATCTATTTAGAAATTATTGCAATAATGTTCCCCAAAATGTTGTTATATAATCATTATGATCTCAAGTTCTATTTCAAGAATCCATGTAATGTTCACATGAAATCCATGTAAATATTAATTATTTCAAGTTAATGATGAATCATGTAACTGGTTATATTATTTTTTCCTGATCATGTTAATGTTGAGCCCCATGCCTTATGAGTTCAAATGGAACATAGTGGTACTTATGTGCAATCATTAGCTCAAGTGGAGCATAATTAATGGCACTTAGGTGCAAATCATGATCTCAAGTGGAGCATAGTTAATGGAAGATATGTGCAAATCATGAGTTCAAGTGGAAAATCAGTTGAGCCTATGGGGCTTATGATCATAGTGGGTGCATAAGAGTAGATGATTCTATAATCAATCACTAACAACATATTATGAAAATCTAAATTTACTGTTCATTTAATTTCATGTGTTCTTATTGCCAAGTTAATATTTGTTATAACAATACTCAATGTCGCTTACTCTAACGTGTCTTCCATTTTGAATGCATGGCTGGGGATGTGACGTATGCAGGAGGAAAGAATAAGGGAGGAGCTTAAGCAAGGAGCATACATCTCAAGGACATATTAATAGTTTATCCCCAGTGGGGTGACAACTATCCTATAGAATTTAGTTTTGTTTTTCAATTAGTATGAAAACCATGTACCAGTTTAGTTTAGTTCAAAGTTTAATTTTATGTTGTGGAACTTGAGACATGAGATTTTAAATTATTTTCTTGAGTTGGTTGAATGAAATTATATTTTTTGCAATGATTATCATTTTGTGACATCCCAATGCAGATTAAGATTTTGCTCAGTAATGTATGTGTTTTAGAAAATTGAGATGTTACAACAACCTTGCTTCAGTATAAAAGAATCAAACATTTTGAACCACAACCTTGGTGCTTGTTTTAGCCTATAGTGACTTTTCTTCAATCTGTAAACCATGTGTTCCTTTCCTTTCACTGCAAATCCTTTGGGTTGCTGCATATAAATCTCTTCCTCTAGCTCACCATGGAGGAAGGTTGTCTTCACATCAAGTTACTCAATATCAAGGTCTAAGATAGCTGCCAAGCCCAAAATGGTACATATGGAATTCATTTTCACCACTGGATAAAATATCTCATCAAATCAATCCCCTATTTTTGTCCAAATTGTTTCACTACAAGTTTGTCTTTGTATCTCACAATGTTGTCATTCCCATCTTTCTTTATCTTGAAGACCCACTTGTTCGTTAAAACATTTCTGCCTTCAAGAAACATGCATAACTCTTAAGTATTGTTCTTCTTCAATGAGTTAATCTCATCTTGCATTGCATGTAGCCACTTATATTTTTCCTGATGAGACCTTGTTTTCTTGTAGCTTTCTGGCTTCCCCTCTTCTATGCTCAATGAGCATTCTGAATCAAAATATCTAGTAGATGCCTTTTTCTCTCTAGTAGACCTTCTCTATTGTGGACCTATTGGATTTACTGATTGAGGTTGCTCCCCCTACTCAGGAACCTCCTCTCATTGATGCTATCTATACCATGATCATCCTATACCATATCATGATGTGGGAGCCCATCATCCTCAACATGGTCTGCATTATCATTCAGTTGGACTGGAGAGGGAACTAACATATCAATCCCAATATCATAATTTTACCCACTCATGCTCTGTTGTCACTATATCAAACAATATCTGGTCCTTAAAGAAGATCACATCTCTATATGTGGTTATCTTCTTCTTTTATGGGTCCCAAATCTTGTAGCCAAAATGCTCATCACCATAGTCAGCAAAAATACAAGGAATAGATTTGTCATCAAGCATCTTCCTCTGCTCCTTAGGAACATGTGTAAATTCCATTCACCCAAACACTCTAAGGTGAGAATAAGAAACTGGCTTCCCTATCCACACACTATCTTAACTATCAAAATCTAAAGGAACTGATGGTGACATGTTAATCAAGTTTCAAGCAGTGTTTACAGTCTCTGCCCAAAACTCCTTAGGTAGCTTTGCATTCTTCATCATGCATTTGACTCACTCCATAATGGTTATATTCATTCTTTTAGACAAACCGTTGTGTTATGGGGTACCGAGAATAGTCACGGTTAGACCTAAACTCCCTGGAAGTATATTCACCTCCATTGTCAGAACAAAGACACTTGAGATTTTTACCTATCTCCCTTTCTACCATGGCATGGAACTTCTTAAAAGTTTCAAACACATGATCTTTCCTCTACAAACAGTAGACCCACACTTTCCTAGATGCATCATCAATAAAAGTAACAAAAATATACTTCCACCCAAGGATTTGACTCCCATAGAACCACAAACATCAGAATAGATTGTCTAACACATTAGACTTTTTCTCACACTAAGCACTGAATTGGAACCTTTCTTGATTCCCAAGAAAACAAATTTCACAGGGGTCAAGAATCACATTCTTACCAAAGGGGATTAAATCATTCTTTGCAAGCACTTGTAGTAATTTCTCACTCATGTGTCCATGCCACTTGTTCCATAAATCTGGAGAACTAGAGCTATTCACAATGCTGACACTGTCATTGAGGGCCTTTATGTTCATCTTGTACAAGGTGCAACAAATTTTGCCTCTATCCACGACCAATTGTCCCTTAGTGACAATAGTTTTCAAGTCCCTAAAATGATATTTAAAGTCATAAATGTCTATTCCATAGCTGGAGTTGATGTTATAGTAAATTTCAAGAATATGTGTAACATTCTTCAGTAAGATGGTATAGCCCAACTCAGTCTCAATGTGCACATCACCAATCCTATGAATCTTCACATAGCTTTTAGTAGCCATCTTCATCATTCCAAAGTTCCCAAACTTGTAGGAGAAGAATAAATGTCTATGAGGGGTGATGTGGTAAGAAACACCACTGTCCAACACCCACTCAGTGTTGTCACTAATATGTAGACAATGACCCATAGAAACTCCACATATGAGTACCTATGCAACATCATAGCAACTCGACATCTGAGTACCTCTGCAACATCTATAATGAATCTGACTCTATTTCTATCATCATCTATGACTTTAAGCTTTCCTTCTTTGATTTCTCTATTTTCACTGTCTGCATAATTTTTTTAAGTGACCCAATTTGTTGTAGTGATGACAAACTATCTTAATTTTAGACTTTGACCTATGCTTTGACTTCCCTCTGTCACCACCCTGGCTATGACTCTAACTCCTCCTATTCTCAACAACAAGTGCATGTGAAGTCAATGTTAATGCTGAGTTGTGTCATCCTATCTCTTCATTCAGAAGGTTATTAGACACCAAGTCTAATGTCAACTTCCTTTTTGGAGTAGAGTTACTGATAGAAAAAACCATAGTTTCCCAACTATTAGGTAAAGAGCCAATAAATAGAAGCGCTTGTAACTCGTCAACAAGTGACAAACTGATTGTGACTTGTTGGTTGACCATGCTTTTAAAATCATTCAAATGAAAAAAGATATTGTCGCCTTCCTTGAACTTAAGATTCATAAGTTTCTCAATAAGAAGTTCTTTGTTCCCTATTATCTTCCAATTGTACAACGAGTCAAGCTTCTTTCATAGAGAGTGGGCACTGGTCTCGTTGGCGATGTGATGGAAGACTGCCTCATCAACCCAACGATGGATGAGTCCAATGCATTTCCTATCCATCTTTTTCCAGTCTTCATCTTTTGTGTCTGCAGGCTTGCTTGTATATCCTTTGACCGGTTCATATAGATCACTACAACAAAGAAGATATTCCATCTTCATCTTCCACGTTGGCCAATTAGACGCCATCAATTTTACCATTTTTTTGCATTGTCCATCTAGTCCACATTACCCAAAAAGGCTCTAATACTACTTGTAGGGGAGAAATTGAGGGAGAAGGTCTGACCCAATATTGAATCTAGTTAGGATTCCATTGCAAAACCAATTGACAATGGGAGTAGCCCAATGTCTTATATTTAGGCACACATATCCACACCCAGGCAATGCAAGATTATTTTCATTCACACATGACTAAACACAATTTACATAGGAAAACAATACATGAAGACATGAATGTTGCCCAAGGACATTGCATTGGCCTATTTGATGAATAAAAAAATCCCCATATAGTTGTTTTTGACTATTTCTCTTAGTGTTTCAGGAAGATATCCATTAGAGCAACTACAAAGTGGACATATAATTTTATAGAAGAACAAATTGCTATTGTTATATTCCTACACATCGTAACTCATGTAATAAGTCCATCTAGTTTTTTTATCTAGCTAATAAAAGGATAATTGTTGATGAGCCCTATAATTACTTTATCCTTAGTTAGGACCCTAGAGATCCTTGGAAAATAATAAATTTTGGTATATATTTTTCTAGAGAAAAAAATATTTTTCAATGACATTTCTATCTGGTAAATTATTGCTTGAAGTAACAGTTCATTAGATGATGGTGGGAAAAGAATAGAAGACACTAAATAATAATGATCTTTATGGCTTTTGAGTTTGTATCTACATTCCAAAATTCATTGGTAGAAAAAATACACTAGATAAGGAAATAGGCATGCAAGATCAAAACTAAACAAAACTTCTATCTATATCAATTCCAAGGAAACCTCTTAGTTGATATATTTTGGTGTCAAAGTAGTCGGTTGTGGAAATAAGAATTTCTTTCAAAACAAATATTTCATATTTATGGGTGCATGCATGTATGTTTTAACATATATTGATATATCAAATGTAGGTTATACAAATAAATGAGAATAATTTCGCACAATATACAAGTATCCTATAACCCATACATGAGCATGTTGCAGTCCATTTAGAGCAAGAAATATTGTCAACAACCACCCAATTTCATGTGACATGTATAGTTGCACACTTGAAGGGTCATAGATATAGACGACATGAGATTTGAAGGCCTCCATCATTTTTGTAGAGTCAGAGCACTAGCGGGTCCTCAACACATCAATAAATAGGTATTCTGGTGTCAACTTATAAGTAATATCATTCTCAGGAATCAATGTCATAATTAACATTGATGATGATTATGTGGTTCCATTCGCATATTTTGTGTAGTGGTCAAGCACATGAGAATGTGAGATTGTTCTTGTATGCAATCTTCTTCTCAATCATCCATGATTAAGAAAACATGAACCTTAAGTTGTTCCAGGTTGTCAAAGATGAAATATTATAAGCTTTGAGAAACAAACAAGTAAAAATAAAAATATGATGAGGACATTGATATGCCCTATAAACTTTCTAGAAGTAACAAACACGACATGTTCATCCCTTAAAGTCTATGTTGAAGAAATTAGCTTCATGTGTTACAGTTGTGAATATTGAAGTTTCCATTGTTGAGACAACATGACAAAATGACATGAGCTTTTGCAAGCATTATAGGTATTCATTTTGAACTGGTAGACTGTGAGTGGAACTTACAACAAGAATCAGTTACAATAATGGATAAGAAGAAGAAAACGTGTAGGCCATTTTGAGTTTTGGACCTTTGAAATAACTTGAGAGGATACATGGATGTTTTGATGCAAGTCTAGAAGAAAGAGATTAATGGGAATCCCATCTATAGATTTTCTAAATAGCTAAAGAAACTCAAACATGCTTTGAAAGCATGGGCGAGAAATTATGTTTATATCCCATTTGCTGAAAGATACAAAGAGGCAGTATCTAGAAGTCAGGAATAAGATGTTGAAGGATCCACTAAACCCAAAGATGACTAATGAAGAGAACTGAGTGAAAGAGATGCTAAATGACATCAAGGAGGAAGAAAAATTATGGTGGTAACACAATAGGAAGAAATGGATAGATGATGGGGGCATGTACACAAAATATTATGATTCAACAATCAGGTGAAGAGAGGCACAAAATGTCATTGTAGAACTAGTTAATCAAGAGAGCCAAGTACTAGACAATCAAGAACATCTAGAAATACAAGCAATTAGGTTATATAATGATTTACACAATAAAGAGACTACACAAGAGTTGTGGGACAAAGCCTAAGACTGGGGGTACAAGCTCACTAACTCCCAAATAATATATTATGCAGGTAATGAATGAACTTAAGGTGAAACATATCATGGGGACTATTGGATCCAAAAAAATCACGGAGATCAAATGGATTCAATGTGTAGTTATATAAAGTTGCATGGGGTATCATCTAGCAAGATCTTGTGATAGCATCACATGATTTATAGAGGGAGGGAGCATGGTGAGACAGGTCAATCGTGCCTTCTTTAAATAAGAAAAGACGACATTAGTTATAGATTTTCACCAGATTGCATGATGCTCGCTACACATACAAAACGATTGCCAAAATACTTGCAGAAAGATTGAAGTTGGTCCTCCCTTATCTCATATCAGATAATTAAGGGGCATGTATTGTATGCATAAGTATTAAAGACTATGCACTTCTTGCAGAAGTACTTTTACTTGAATTCAATATTCAGAGGGGATATAAGAAGGTATGCCTAAATCTAGACGTGGTCCAGAACATATAATAGAGTATGACGGGACAAAATTTGATAGTAGACGGGCTTTTCTTAGAGATGGATAAATCTGGCAAAGTAGTGTGTAAGTATGGTGAGATACTTTATTCTGATAAATGGTATGTCAAATGGCATCTTTCAGGGGAGTAATGGATTGAGGAATGGGGATCCATTGTCCCTTCTGTTGTTCACAATTGTCATGAAGTACTTCCCATAGAGGCTGAAAATGGTGGAGCAGCTTATGCAGTACATGGCACAAGATCTTTGAGTCGTTTAATGTTTGCAGACAGTGTCTTGGCTTTTGTGGAAGCCAAACCAAAATATCTCATGAACCTGAAACAAGTTATTTATGATTTTAGCAAACATTTATGGTTGATTATGAATGATAAAATAAGGATTTATTCATCTCAAAAAAGTATACAGGTAAATAGGAGAACATCATAAAGGTTACAAGAGTGTACATTGGAGAACCTCCCACAAAGTACTTGGGATTTCCTCTAGCCCATGTGGTATATAATTTCATGGACTGTACTAATTTATTGGAGGAAATGATAGACAAGTGGCCTACTAATAAGACGTCAATGGCAAGGTACTAGAACAAATACCCATTAGTGGCATTTGAAAAATGCTGATAAAAAATTTAAATACCACTGAAAACATTTAGTGGCATTTGTTGACACTCAAGAAAATACCTCTAGTAGCAATACCATTGATAGATAGTGGCATAAGTTGTGAATGCCACTAAATATTAGATTTTCATGGCATCCAATAAATGCCAAATAAATGCCGCTATAACATCATTTGCATTTTAAACAAATGTCACTATTATATCAATTACTTTTATACAAATACCACTATTGTGAATTACAATATTGTATGAAACTATTTTCATTGAGTATAATGGTGTATAAAATATGCCACTATAGAGGCATAATATTTGTGTATGATGGAATTTTCATGGCTTTCTACTATTTGGATTTCAATCCATTATCTAGATTTCTAAATGAATGGCTATTTCAATTTGTATTCACATTTTTTAATTATAGATGCTAAATATTAATATTTTATATATAATCAAATGCAAATTATATGGGGAGGACATTCTATCTTTCCCTTCTATTAGATACAATACAAAAAGATATTATTTCATATGATATTTCTCTTATCATTACAATAGTTTCTACATCCTTTGACCATCTCTTCCTTGATATAATGAAAAGTTATACATGTGACCTGGATGTTCTCATATTTGTAGGATGTAATTGAGTGTTTACTTTGTGGGAATTATCTTCACAAGTCCCGCATCACCGTTATTTAAGAAGTCGGGCTTCTTCTAAATCTCCTTACTATAACACTTGCCAATCTTGATTTAGGATCTCAATGAATTTCACATCTACAGTGATCAAGGACTAGGTGAATTTCACCATCCATGTCATCATCATGAACAATAATGGATGATGACATGGGTGGTGAAGTTGGCCCAACACTAGTCTTTTGTCTATCTGTAAAGGCATGCAAGACAGTTATCGATAAAATTATAATGGTCAATGCCTTCTTTTTAGTCATTCTCACTATCCACAACACAAAAAACAAACATTCCATAGTTTTTTTAATACTTACAACATTAAGATGATGCTTCGCAAGACAAAGAACATCAAAAAAAAATGAGACATCTACAATAGGTACCCTTCGTCACCCATGGCTTTTAAACTCATTGAAATTGATAATGAAGTCCAAATTATCACAATGGATAGCCTAGTACATTAGAGCTACTAAAGGTTTACTAGTACTTTGGCATGTTTTAACACTATTGCAATCATCTATTTGTTCTTCTAAATTTCATTGCACATTTCTAGGCATGTGAAATATTATGTAGGGAAATAGACATAACGGTTTCATAGTAATGGAAACAACTATCCAACTACGAAGTCATATAAATTTTTCTAGTTGAACTAAATCTTGTTCTTGATTGTATGCAGGGGACTTTTGATTGGTGAAACATGGCTACCTAGAGATCCGCAAAATAATATACCAGCCACTACTAGCTAAGTTAAATGTGGATAACCATCACCCTTGTCAAATTTGTTCATCATCTTCTTATGTACAGTAATTTCACTTACTACGATACTTGGTTGTATGAGAGAACATACCTTTCGTCAACCAACCTCTAAACAAGTGAAGAGACAATAGTTAACTGCAACCTTTTCCATATTTTGGCTCCTCCACCTGTATTAGCAAATATATAGGCTTGGAGATGGAAATTTGTGAGGGTAGGTTTTACTATTTTTGAAACTCCACCAATCGTCACGGTTGTTGTTGCCACATAGGCGAAGACACTAGAATAAGGCAACATCAATGTCTACGGGAGTTTGCCAATGGTAGAAGCAAGAAATCAATAATTGTTATCTTGAGCTCACAGAAATTTCGGGCTAGCGAAGCACATTGCATAAGCTTCAAAATGAGTCTGTTTACTCATCGAACGCATCATTATGATTTAATATACGACCAATCGGCACTACAAGAAAAGCTAGAAGTAGGAGACAATGGGATTGATTGTTAATTTATAAGAAATGTCATCCTACCTCTCTACCACACCTTGCTCTCTATTTTCTTTCTCGTTGGATAGATGAGGCCACCTCCGCTCATTGTGTTGCAGATGTTCACTTCCCTCCACCAGTTCTATCTATACATTTTCAGCTGGTTTAGAATGTTCATGGTGGTTCTCCTCCTCCTAGTGCTTACTTCCGCTACGGACACCAAAAAGCATAGCTCTACATGCATCTTTAAGGACGAGCGCGTTGAAAGCACTTCACTGGTTCATCATCAGAGACGGCTACGACTTGTCTTTCCCCCATCATTTCGTGCATCTTTGCCTGTGCGGGGACTTATGAGTTATGACTTCTCCTTACATTCCAGGATGGAAAGAAGCAAGGGGAAGTACGAAGGTTTTGATTGCAGGAAGGACCGGTAGTATAGGACACGTACTGTAGAAATTCTATTGGACAACCAATCACAATGTAGTGTTGTCTTCTCACTCCTTTTTAAAATCCAACCCCCTACAAAAATGAGAGAGAAACGTAAAAGATGTTCTATAACGAAATCCTATTAGATCCTACCAAATTTCTATAGGACCCATCCTATAAAACAGGTGTCGGATTTCAACCCCTCGCGCGCGCTGCATGCTATCTGGGAATCGCCGATTGAGGAAGGATTGGGCACTGAAAAGTTGTTCATTATAGGATTAGTTTCTAGGTTTTTTTTTCCTTCTCATGTATGGTCAAACACAAATTTAATATGATAAAAAAAACAAAGTGTGATGCCAAACATATTTTGACAAAAATTTTCATTCCCAAAATTTAACATGGAATGAAAATTTACGAAGGCCACTATAAATATGTATAAATTCCGATATCATTATCTTGTCTCTGTTGTAATACTTATAATAGGGTGTTTGTGTCATTTTCATAAAAATGTCTATAAATTTGAATATATAAAGGCATTTCTTACAAGTGCCACTATATAAAACGCCACTAATGAGTAGTTTTGTTGTAAAGGGGAGAGCTTATTTGATCCAGATAGTGATAGAAGCCCCCAAATCTGCTGTGATGAGTTGCTATTCTGGATGTTGTTCCAGAGCATCCTAACTGCACATTTAACCCAAAACCCCACTCCTAAAAAAATTAATAAGATGTGTTTATGGCCCGGATTGATTGTAACACGCCCGCAACAACGTTTTGCAACAGTGAATTTGGACTAGTGATAGAAGGCTTACTCATCTTCCGCATTCAACAAGGTAAAATTTCTGATGTTGTTTATGAAAGAATGGAGATCACAATTTCAAACTTCCTATGGTCTGGGGGCAACCATCCCATGAAGTACATTTGAATGGCCATATAAAAGGATGAGGGGGGATTGGATCTACGTACACCAGTTGAAATTGCTGGATGGGAGACTATAATAAGAATCCGTAGACTTCAACCTATGGACACGGTATGGTCAAAATGGATGAAAGGCATATACCCCAAAGGCATGGACTTCAAACCCAACATAAGGGAGGGGTATTCACAAGTGATTAACATAATGACGGGGTTGTGGCTATAGTGAAGTATGTATTCTCAGCACAGGCTAAGAAAACTACGAAATCCCAAAGCTGATCGGCAAGAGTTTATTAGAACGAGAGGTAGTAGGAAAATGCATGCAAACATATATGCACCACCAAAGTTCCAAAAAGGGGCTTCTCTCTTATAGAATCATGCACAACTATTTCCCTACACCTGATAGAGTTGGGAAGTGGTACGACGGGATCATAGGTACATGTCGATTGTGTTCCAAAGGTGATGATTCCCATAAGCATCTCTTCATGGAGACTGTATATACAAACAAAATCTAGACAGAAATGATCAAAGTGCTCTCCACAACACAAGTCAAGTTGAACAAACCGGACTACAAGACCAAGAGCTTTGGAATCAGAAGTGCGCTGAAGAAGAATACAATTCTCTTTATGTTAGTTCCTCTATTTTCTTCATATCAAAAGGAAGAAATTCAAGGAAACATGAAGGAAATAATAGTGACACACTGAGTCTGTAAAGAAAATATGTATAGAAACATATTCTAAATTATGTATGTAGGAACCGTGCATTGTGTTCTATTGTTATTTGCTTTGTCTATCTGTGTAATTTGACGCTCTTTGAAGGGTTTAGAACAATATTTACATGATTTTGAGATATATATATATATATATATATATATATATATTTGTGTGTATATATATTTGTGTGTGTATATATATATATATGTATATATATATGTATATATATGTATATATATATATGTATATATATATATATATATGTGTGTGTGTGTGTGTGTGTGTGTGTGTGTGTGTGTATAAGATGCAAAAGACTAATATGTGGTTGAACCTTTTGAATTTAGTTAAATGAAACTGGAGGAGTCTCATTTTTGGGGATAAATTTCATGGTAGTCAATTTTGATGACGTCAAGATATCTAGATGCAACAAGGATTATAAAAAAGAAGGAAGATATAGATCAAATGAAAAATATATAAAAAAACTAGAAGGATGAGATTCTTCCAGTATAATTGATATAAAGTTGATCTATAATTGATCAATATATAGTGGTACACCATCGTGTTTGCATCATACAAAAAAATTAAAGGATCCTACTTCCATTTTCATGTTTCTATAAAAAGACAAAGAGAGTGCCATATGTGAAGAAAAACATTGAAGGAAAAAAAGTTATATATTCATTGAGTGAAGATGATATTGGTAGAAATTGTGTCGGGGAGTGTTGTGATCAGTTAGAGGGAATGACACAAGTAAATATCAGTTGCTTTATAATTGACTATTGTTGATGGTAGTGGGTTCGCACTTTTATAAAGAGACATTTTCAACCGCATACATCAATGCGGTTGAGAGTGTGATTGTATGTATGAGATTGTGAACCAGGAGTCATAGTAAAAATGTAATCAGAGAGAATGAAAAAAGAATAGAAAAATTGTGAGGAGAGTTAAGAAGGTTGTTTCATTTCAAAATTCTAACTACTTGATTGGTTAGGATTTATAGGGAGAAGAATTGGCATATTTGGAATTCGTCAGAAAGATACACTTTTCATAGTAGTATATATAACAAGTAACAACTAATGACTAATTCTTGTTTTGTAGTTTCGTAGTGTACTAGTTAGTGGTGATAGTGATGAATTTTGGGGTAAAGTGAGGTGCATGTCTTCATGGTTTAGATTTGTCATTCTTAGTTAAAACTGGGAGTATGCTACTACCATGTTGGTGTGTGTGACTGGCGAAAGTGATGCATTCATAACCCTACATCAATTATTGAAACCAAATGTTTTAGAACACAGTCACCTCTTTTCATTAGCTCCAAATAAAAAGTGGACCATTCGAAATCCAGTTTGCTCTTATTATTAGTACATAACATAAGAAAAGCTTATGTTATGCAGTATGAATAAAAAGAAAATATTTTTCATTTATTGTATGAATCGAATAGAATCCGGAAAAGTGTTTTTTATTTTATTAAATCTTAATAGACAAATATGACTAATCATCCATAAATTGCTTGAGAAGCAAAGGAATATCATGCGTCTTTGAGATTTCAAGTGACAAATAATTAAAGTGTTGTTAAAAATATAAAAATAACTGATTATGTGTTTATAAAATAATACTTTTCACGAACGAAATCAGATTATGTGACACATGTGCATTTGTTAATTTTGTTAAATCACATAAATAAGCATAATCGATACAAATTTGCAGGCCCCTAAGAGACATGGAATATTGTTTGTCATTGGGACTCTAAGCAAAAAATAATGAAAATGATGTCTAATAAAAAATAAAAATAAAATATTTTCTTTGTTTTAAAGATATTTTATTAATTGAAAGAGGCAAGGACATGGATGCATGTGTTTTCTTCATGAAACCCTAATATGAAAATAATCCAAATGAGTCCTAAGTTCTCATGTCTCTGAGAGGCTCAAAGCCTTTGGTTTCTACTCAGACTTAAGTTGAACCTTTTTCACTTTAGAAGTGAGCAGTTGAGCACTACCAAACTAAGGGTAGTTGAGAGATTTTTAAATACAAACAAATACTGAATGAAAATACAATATTGACATAATATTGTTGTGATAAACTAACTAAGTTTAAATCTTTTGTCCCACAAAAAATGTCCAATTAAGTAGATATCTAATGTGCCATCAACATGATAGGCATTGGTATTGTTTGGAGGTCACTCTCGATGTCAAGATATCTGTTTCGGTTTTGAATCTAAAACATCAAAATTTTGTCACACTATAGTTAAAAACTATGCTGCAATAGTTGAATATTGTTGATTTTTATTTTTTTATTGTAAACGAATACTTTCAAGGATAGACATTCGTGACAATTCTATGTTTTTAGAAGCTAATCAACATGCCACTTAATGTAATGAAACATTTCCATCGTTACTTTCCCGCTAATATCACAGAGATGATGACTCACGCGCTAGAGCGCTCACATTAACAATAGAGTAAAGGAGTAGTATGCTCCTCGTATCAACCATGGGCATAAACTCCGAACCAATGGCCCCTTCCATCCTAAGAAATTAAATAACTATACATACACAATGACACCATGTCGATCATTAATTAATGTTAGTGTCATTTTCTCACATCTCTATGTCTCACACTTGGCAGATTATGGACTTATTTTCATATGTGACTAGAGAAGCAGTTAAACTTTTGTATGCATAGAAATACATTAGGAAAATTATAGATATTGTGACAAATTGATTTTATTTATTGCTTTTAAATAAAATTCAAAATAAACATATAATCAAAAATATTTATCTTAAATCCAATAACGTTAACCGTTACAACTAATTTACCAAAACTTAAAGGGTTTTCGATATCTATGATATATATAGTTTTCATTAACTATTAACTAATCAGTCAAGTAACAAGATCAAAATTCAGAAAAAAAAAAAAGCTAAAAAAAACTATGTATCAATCAAGAAAACAATTAAATATATGAAAATAACAAATAATATTAATTTAAAAAGTTAAAACTATAATATTCAAGGAAATAAAATTATGTACCAGTTAGTTACTAATCACATGTCTAACATTAAAAAAATAGTGTAACAAAATACAATAGAGTTTATATAATGACTTCAAAATTTGGAAATTTTAGATCAAATTAAACAATATGATGTGGATATCAAAGTCGAGTAATTCACAAAACATTATGCCTTGGGTTAATGGTTCTAAGCTTTAAATCTAGGTTAAATCTTTAGTTCAAAGAAATATTGAACAAAGATGTTAACGGGAGGCTCCAATCAAGATACTAAGAAGGTTCAAGTCTTAATTTCATAATTTATAATATATAAAGCATGGATCCTATGGAAGGCCAATGGATTAGCCATATGTAACAAACTCAACTTTTAAGGTTTTATAATCCAATATATGCAACAAGGTTTTCCCTACTTACAAGCTTTAAGTCCTAGATGATGACCAACTAAAGATAGCCCAAGTATAATACATATATGCGGATGAAAGTATGGTAGAGAAATATATGATGATGCAGTCTATTTGTAATTAGGGTTACATATTAGATCATTTTATGACTTTGAGATTTGAGAATGATCCATAAGTTTTCCATGAAGCTTATAATCAAGAATTAGATCTATTATAAAGATAAAAAAAATTAGATATTGGTGAATAATAATGAAATCCATACGTGCCAAAAATGATATTTTTTGGAAACATTTTAATTTGATGGCTAAATAAAATAATTTTTAGATGAAACTTAGTGAATGAGTTATTATGATGGTATTGAACTTTGATATAAAATTTTAGACCAGTCACAGCTTTTTGATGGTTCAAATAAATTATATAAGAACTATATTCATTGTATATTTAATGGTTTAAGTCATTTACATTATTCTAGTGAAATAGTAATTTTTTATTTAAAGATTTTCTTGTTCAAATAAGATAAAATTTTAACTAGAGTCTTTTAAGTACAATTTGAATTTTTGAAAGTTTTGGAAAGATAATGGATAAATTATTTTGAACATATAGTATACAAATATTGTTTCAGATCATGTTTAATAGATAGATTGATAAATATTTCTAAATGATGTGATTAAAAATATATTTATAAGTGCTCATGAGAAAATAAAGTCTTATTAGATCATTATTTTATTTATTTAAGAATAATTGAAATTTAGAAATCAATTATGACTACACAAAGATCTTTTGATGGTTTAGTGGATCTTAATAATAAATTTGTCCTTTTAGCATATATATTTAAGAGAGTTATCTGAACCACTAAACCTTTTTGTTATACTCTCTTTTGTTATCAAATGCCTAAAAAGAGAGATAGATGTTTAAGATAATAGGGAAGACCTGGTCAACATTTCTTATTATTGGAAGTTATGGTTCTTAAGGTTGCAATATTTTGGAAAGGAATGGATCGAGGTGCATAATTCTTGTTTTAAAGGTGTCAATTTAATTTAGTAGTAATTTGATAATAGACATCATGTACAAAGATTGTATGGAATATTCATATTTGTTAGAGAATAAAACTCATATGTTGTGGTGGAAATAATTTGCCATTTTGAAAAGTCTCTTCATGTATTTTGGAAAGAATTAATTACATTGTGGAACTTAATATCTGTACTTCGACCAAAAATTTGTTTGAATGGTCAAACCCAGTTTCTATGGATTTCCTTTTATGTCCCCTAGCCAATTGAAATGGATAGACATGCCTAAGGTATACCTGGGTCTTTTGATATTTATAGAACCCAATTTGGGCAGATTATTTTAGAATTCCATAGGTTCATGTGCTCGGGAAGTAGTATAGGAGCAGAAAGTTAGGGTTGAACCCAAAGGAGAGGGGGGGAACTAGATTTGTGTTCATTATGCTAGGTTCCTAATGTGGAGACTAGGGCTTTTGATTGAATTACAAAGGAAGTTTGACCACCACTCATCCACTTCACTCTGTGTGATATATATTTATATGTATATATATATATATATATATATATATATGTATATATCAACTTCGCCCATGCACACAATAAGAAACTCGGATTGCTAGCTCAACCCCATTCTTGTGTTTTTTTCTGAAGATTGTGTTGGCGGCACTTTACTCCATTGTGAAGGCCTCTCCCTATCTCGTATTCCCCAAAATCACAACTAAGCAGTAGAGGTGCAATACTATAGCACCATGCTCTCCCAGGTCTCTCTCTCTCTCTCTGCCCAAGGTCTAACTCTCTCTAGATTTTAGTTTGATCATATATCTCACATACATTATCAGAAATACGTGATATCATATTTTATTTTGATCGCTAAAACAAGAAAAATACAATGAAAGTATTATTAATAAGTTTTGATTCTAGGGTGGTAAGAGATTGATAAGTTCAAATGAAGGGTTGTGGTCAAACCTCACTGAAGGCACTTTGTGAATGGCAATCCACACTAATTTGTCACAGGAAGGGGTGACCAGACAACACCCTCTCATGCCTCACGAGTTTACCATGCCAGGATTTCCCGTGGTGGGTTCTCTCAATCACCAATTTTTATTATTATTTTAAAACCTCTTCTAAAAGTTATTAACTAATCATATTGGGTGGTGATTATGAAATTAGAAGTTGATTTTTTTATCTAAACTTGACCTATCTATCATGAACCTTTATGATTAATTACTTGACTATGTCAAATAATATAAATTCAATAATTATAAATCCAAGTCAGTAGATCTACAACTTTTAGTATCTTTTGATGCTTGCAACCTAGATCCGATATTGAAAATATCAAGAGCAACTATTATTACTTTTGATACTTGTATTCATAAAAATTGATGAAATTTGATTATGGTTATATAATCAAAATCTTTTGATAATGGTCACTATTAATGATCAAAACTTGGAATCTAATACTCTTTGGAATCTTTTGAGGGATATATATCTTAATCTTAATCTAGTGTTGACCAGTTGACCACAATGATTATGAATAGGGTTAGGTCCCATTATGAAGTAAGTGTAGAACTTGACATTAGTCTTGTTAATCTTAAAAACATGAAATCTTGATCATGGATGAATCCATGCCTAAAAGTTCACTAATTGGACTCAAAACCCCTATTTTGGGTCATTGTGACACCAATATGTTGAAATTTCTATTTTGATGCATGTGTATTTGTTTACTTGTCAAAACATATTAATATTCACTTGATTTACTCAAGATCTTACTCTAATCTTTGAAGGTACACTTTTATCCTCATATTGAACTTAATTATGGTATTGCTTGGTGTAACGACCGGGCCCACTACCCTAGACTCTAGTAGAGTTTCATGAATGACGACAGACCCCACAAACCACCACTAGCCTTAACTACACACTTTTTTCTCACTCACATGCAAGTCAGGGTCAACTTCCCGACTGGTCACCCATGCTAGTACTACTCCAGGTTGAGCACACTTAACTATGGAGTTCTTTAGTGATGGGCTCCCGGAAAATGAGGTGCACCTTGGTGATATGGGTAGTCCAATAATTCCTTTTAAGATCATGTTATTCGAGACCTCAAATCCTGGGATGTTACAATCTCCCCCACTTAGACTCTTGACGTCCTCATCAAGGCTCAACTATATGGCCTCATAATCTAACCCCATTTCAGTGCAGACCCACAATGGCCCATAGACACCCAGCTCCCGATCACGGAATACTAGTGCAAGGGTGGCTACGTCAACCATGGATAGCCCTTTCCTACATGTCTGGACCACACGGCTCAAGACTGGCATGCCGCATGCCCATGCGGGCCCCACCTACTAGAGGGGTTATGGCTCTGATACCATTTGTAATGTCCGAGCCCACTACCCTAGGCTCTAGTAGAGTTTCATGAATGACTAATGGCCCCACAGACCACCACTAGCCTTAACTGTGCATTTTTTCTCACTCACGCGCAAGCGGGGGTCAACTTCCCGACTGGTCAACCATCATAGTACTACTCCAAGTTGAGCACGCTTAACTATGGAGTTCTTTTGTGATGGGATCCCAAAATAGGAGGTGCACCTTGGTGATATGGGTAGTCCAATTTTCCTTTTAAGATCATGTTATCTGAGGTCTCAAATCCTGGGATGTTACACTTGGTGTGTCCACATACATACTTATTATACTTGTTTGAGCTACAACATTCCTGTTGAATAGTGTTATGAATTTATTTTGAGAAAACTCGAAACATAAACTAAATGTTCAATATATGAACATTAAATTACCTTTCTACACCTACCTGAATCTTTGGATAAGGGAACAAGTCTTCCTTTACCTACTTGCACCTAGCTATATCTTGGGGTAAGGGAGCAAGCCTCAACTTCTCTTGTTGCACTTGCCTTTGGATAAGGATGCAAGTGTTAGTGCATGTATTGTTACAGTAAGGCCACACTTTTGGAGGGTACCTTGGTATTTCTCAAATAGTCATGATTCTTTTGGAGCCAACCTATAAGATGTTGGCCCTAGCATTGTCCCTAGTAGAGATGTCATCTCGAATATAATGGAATTTGGATGCTTTATATTTTAAAAATTAAAGTTTCTTGACTTTTTTTTTGTTCTTCTGGTTTTATATAACTTCCTGCCAACATTTTATTCAATGATATTTGTAATTTTATTTTGATGTTAAAACTGTAACAATTCTTTGCAATGATTGTGTCTAGTTTTATTGATTTTAGGTTTATGATGAATAATATCTCAAATATTCTTTTTCTAATATGAAATAACTCTAGAAACTCTAATGAACTTCACAGACAAGAACTTCATGGGATATAGTAAATCTCTCTAAAGATAGTAGATATTTTTTAGTTTTGATTTATTTATCTTTCATATCATGTTGCCTTTGGGCCCTTTTGTTAACATTGTGGTTCAAATTATTAAAATGAGAAGAACGGTTTCTTTTTATATATGTTTGTGTGTGATCCCTTCAGGCTTCCTAGAGACGAATGCTTCAATTCCTTTAACATTGTCTATTTGCAAAGTGGGATATGTATTAGGGTAAAAACAAATCTATGAAAATTGGTATCAAAGCATACACAGTCCCATATGCATTAAGTGGATAATTTTTGCAATATCTTAAACTCAAGAGATCTTAAAGACCATATTAGTGAAAACTAAGGTGTCTAGTCTTGGTATTCTAGATAGTAATAACCTCTTATTCATCTCATAATGGTTATTGAGGTTCCCTACTCTTATTGGATTCAGTCGATCCAGAAAAAGATGGAAAAAAATTCCTTTAACCTTAGAGAATCATATTGCATCTCATCTTTCATCCCAGGACTACACAATACCATCCACCAGATTGGGGCAGAGTGATGCGTCATCATTTTTCTCTCTTTCTAGATGACTTAATTTGCTATATACCCTCTTGATTTTGGGTAGCATGGGATAAATAACTTCAATTTAGGAAAATGTAAAAAAAATAAAGTTGATCTAAATTTTAACTCAAACTGTATTATGAAAATTAATGGTACTCTTTAGGGAAGTTAGGAGGTTGTTTTATTCACCATGCCTTCCTC
This sequence comes from Alisma plantago-aquatica, assembly GCA_963693085.1. NCBI lineage: Eukaryota > Viridiplantae > Streptophyta > Magnoliopsida > Alismatales > Alismataceae > Alisma > Alisma plantago-aquatica. Next base: position 156,842,790 of record OY856413.1, read on the forward strand.
TTGTAGGGATAAACTCATGGTTAGCTACATTGTTTGTTAAGAAAATAAACTTGGTAGGACTCCTACCATTACATAAAGGGAAGGGGATAGGGTGATCCACAGGTTCGAGGAGAGGGTCCATATAGATACAGTCGTCCTTGTGATTTTTGAGATGGTGTTTAGCTAAAGAGTTTGCTAGTGAAGTACTCTATATAGGTAGATTGAGGATACTCACAACATCCATGTATTCTAGATCTTCTTTAATAGGCTTCTACCAAGGAAGGTAGGCACGATAGCTCATAATCGACCCTTTAATAGATGTAACAACTTTGGCACTATCAGTGATAATAGTGATTGGATCCTGTCGGTTACCTCTGTGGGTATGTAGAGTGAGGTGAATGGCTTGTATATTGCCTTCAATTACTGATTGTGTTTGTATAATGTCTGTGACACCCCTTCTCCATTCCACATCCTTGTTGATGGTAATTGTAGCTACTGCAGCTTTGTCACCTTTAATAGTTGCATCTACCATGAAAATTGTCTATCCTCTCAGGTCATTGGGGTAGATTTGAAGCTCATTTAGAGAGTTCCGCATAGAATTGTCCTTCTTATGCCTCCCGACGGCTCTTGTCTTGCAAAGGGTATCAATCTGGATGATTTTCCTGTCAGTGCACATGTTTATATGCTTGAAGATAGTGGTGTTTCTTGCCTGCAAAATGGTCCAACACGTAGCGGTGAATTTAGCTATGTCATCATCCTTTTTGTGCAGGTGCTTTGTCAACCACATTTTGATATTTAGAGTATGTTGATCATTAGAGTAAATTGAAGCATCGAGTTTAGTCTACACCTCTTTGGTATAAGGGTAGTGCCACAGGGCGTGCAAGGTGTCTTCTTTATCATCTTTGCATCTGGGGTAGATGGCACTATCAGTGAAAGTACACTGCTTTCTATGAGCATTGATCATAATAGCTTCATGAGCAGTGAACCACATAAAGACTCTAATCTTTCTTAGTATTTGCATATGCCAAATGGTAGACCAGAGAGTGTTAATAGGATAGAGGCAGTCATCATGTATGATATCATACACAGAGCTAGTAGTGTAACAACCACTTTCATCATGAGCCCAGCTCCACATGTCTGTGCCCCTATTATTGACAGGAACAAATAGGTGTAGGATCCTGTACACACAATCAGTAGGTAAATAATTGTGTAGGAAATCCACGTCCCAGGTGTCGTGTAGAATTATAAGGCTCGCCACTTTGAGATCTTGAATTTCTTCATCCACAACTTTCAAACAGATCGAGATGAGGTTTTTAAAGCCCGGTACCCAGTTGTCTAACCACACTGAGGTGTTAGTGCCACTAGTGATGACTTTGAAGCAATTTGCCTTGACGAAATCCATCCCCAAGTCCAGGGCCCTCCAGAGAGGGGTAGCTCGGCCCTTTTTTGAGATGCTAAAGCATTTGTACTTGTGAGTGAGGCCAATTGACCAGAGGGAGGTGTTGTTGTTAAGGAATTTCCAAGTATTTTTCCAAAACATGGCTTTATTCCAGTCAGCCATAGATTTGATGCCTAGTCCTCCAGTGTCTAATTTAGTGCTAAATTTCCACCATGACACCAAGGACATAGGGTGAGGGTTTTGGCAACCATCCTAGATGAATTTACATATGATCTTGTCCAATTTAGCACAAACTGAGCTTGGTACATTTGCAGTCTGCATCACATAGGTTGGGAGAGATGCAAGGACTATCTGGGCAAGACATATGTGTCCCGCTTGGGAGAGGGTTTTGTATTCCAAACCATTGACTCTAGATGCCATACTGCTCTCCAAGTAAGAATAGGTCTGCTTGTTGACTTTTTGGTGAAAGAGGGTCACACCAAGATATTTACCGAGATCATTAGTCTCCTGAATACTATTGGTCCAACAAAATGAAGTCCTAGTAGCTCGGTCTACAAAGGTATAGAAGAAGATTTTAGATTTTTTAGTTGATATATGTTGCCCAGAGGTGTCTTCGAAGAGCCTGAAGCACTGATTGATAATCGTAATTTGTTCCATGGACACACGTGCAAAGATGACAATATCGTCTACAAAATTAATATGTGAGATATATAGGCCTTGTTGGGAGAGTTTGACTGGTTTCCATTTTTTGTGAGCAACACTCTGATTGATAACTTGAGTTAACTGCTCCATGCATAGCAAAAATAGATAGGGGGAGAGGGGGTGTCCCTGCCTTATTCCTCTAGAAGTTTTGAAGGCTGGTAGAGACTCCCCATTGAGGATAACACTAGGGAATCTATCTGAAAGAGAGTTTAGAATATAACTTTTGATGTTGGGAGGCCATGTCATCTTGTTCAAAGTGTTCTCAATGAAATCCCAGGACATACGATCGTAGGCTTTCGACAAGTCTACTTTGATTGCCATGTATGGGGGCACTCAATCGTCATCTTAGATTGTGAATGATTTCTTAGACAAAGATGCAACGACCTAGGATAAAGCTGGTTTGCTCCAGAGAAACCCACTAAAAGATATGTTTCTTAACTAATTCGACGATGACCTTGGAAGTTAGTTTTAAGCAAACATTATTAAGGGATATAGGTCTTAGCTGGTTATAGTTGATCAGGTGCTTAACCTTGGGGATCAGAACAATGCTAGCATCTCCAATGGCATCTGGGATAGGGTCACCATTGAGCATGCTTCTGATCAACTTAAAATGGAGCTCCTGATTATTTTACAATTATCTTTGATGAAGTAGATATCTATTTCATCGAATTCTACTGCTTTGAAGGGGTCAGAATCTTTAACGATTCTCCAAACTTCGCATCCTGTGGTCGTATCCCTCAAGGCTTGAAAATGGTGTGTAGATAGTTCCTTGAACGTCCCAGGTAGCTTGTCCATAACCAAGGTGGAGGGCGTTGAGGTGGCCATGAAAAGAGACTTGAAGTGATTTGATACGAGGTACTGAAGGTCCTTCACATCTGAGACCCATTCACCCCATTCATTTTTTAGGCTCCTGATATAATTCAATCTCCTTCTGTTATTGACATAAGCATGAAATATTTTTGTGTTGTTGTCTCCTTTTGCGAGCAATTTAATATGATTGTGATGTCTCCAATCATCCTCCTCTTTGAGGAACATAGATCTAAGTTTGAGTTCTAGTTTTTGGCATGTACGATCATATTCCTGATTACAAGATGTCTCGATCCTCATTTGGGGTTGGGCGATATTCAAAATAAGATGTTGTTTGACTTTACTTTGGTTACGTATGGTAGCTATGTCCCACTCAGAGATTGGGCCAATCACCTAACTAAGAGTTGTGTGGAAAGAGATAGAGGTATCCCAATGACTACGCAAGATATTTTGGAAGTTAGATTGTCCCTTCCAAGAGGCTCTAGATTTAAACCTTCAATTAACCTTTGGCTTGGTAGAGTTCAGGATGCCAATAGGATTTTGATCAGAACCAATCCTCCAAAGGTTTTCACAGATGAATATAGGATAGTTATGGATCCATGTGACATTTGCTCATGCTCTGTCTATTCTTTCATGTAGAAGGCCCTTTTTATAAGTAAAAGCATAACATGTATTGCCGATATATATAAGACATGGTTGAATGATTGCGTTGTTGAATCTTGTATCTTCTATTAGATTGGATCTATTGCTTCCATCTTCTCGTTTAGATTAATAATGTAGTTGAAGTCACTCGGTGTGATCCAAGGCATGTTGATTGATTGTTTGAGTTTAATAAGGTGTTCCCAAGGGATTGAATGTCACACTCCATTTCATTCCAAAGTACCCAGATCCCGCCAGAGAATCCATTGGCTTCGACCCTGTGGGAGCTCCCAAAACCAATGTCTTTGATAGCTTTTTGGGATTGTTCTCCATTGATACGAGGTTCCAATATAGAAACTATCTTGACTTTATGCTTGTTGATAAGGTGTTTGAGGAAATGCTGAGCCTTCTTTTTTTTGGCACCCCTTATATTCCAGGCTATTGTGTTAATCATGGATCTAACAAGAAAGAAATCATTTACCCGGGGAAACAACATTCCGATCACTCCCCTCAGGTACTCTCTTCATTTTTCTCCGGGTGCTAAACTAATGAGTTTTTTCTGGGCTGGTTGGGCCCGATGATGCCTTCTTTTCTTTTCTTTCCTACTCGAGTATGATGACTTTTTGGTCATCTCCTAATTGATGTTGATGCTATTTGGATCATCCCTTGGAACATAGTCCACATGGTCGACATGTATGTTATTCTCGACACGATCTACTATTTCTCCGGAAGTTCTACCCCTCACAACCTCATCGCCGATCGGAGTAACAACTATGTGAGAAGGAGAGGTAGTACCAGTAGGGTTCGATTCAGGCCTAGTTGTATCAGATATAGCAGGGACATGAGTGGAGTTTTTCTTTTTGGAGACGTCAGAGTCTTCATTGCGGCACTACTTTTTATGCCAAATTTTTTGGTCCCCGTCCATCTTCATTAGTTGGTGCCTGTGAGTGAACGTTTCTAGCATCTTCACTGATACTATTTTCCTCCTCTTCTTCCTTTTCGAGAACCTGGTATTTGTTATTTTGTGTCATGGCATTGCTAGGATTCTTCTTAGGGGTTTCTTTATTACATTGAGGTCTACAGGTGAGAATGTTTTTCCCGTAGTACACTTGCAACTTCTCCTCTTCCTCCATCCATCAAACTCCAGCGTCATCTTCAGTTAGAGTAGGATTAGGGTTAATAGGTTTCTCATTTGGGCGATTACAGTCCTCTGCAACATGTGACCCTATTTCCCACACTTGAGGCACATATTGGGCAGTAGTTCATATTGAGTTTTATACTCTCATCCGTTGATTAGAATGGAAGGACGAATGGGTTTAGATGTCATGTTTTCTACCGTGAGCCTGGAAAATCTACTCCTGGTACGATTGGTGGAGTGGTCGTCTACACTCACCATCCGGCCCACTGCTTGCCCTATCCTATGCAACATTTCCTTATTGTAGTAATGAATAGGTAAGCCAATAACCCTGATCCATGTGACAATATGATCAAGGAGACCTTTGGATGATTTGAAGTAACCATCCCATGGCCAAATCATGAGACTACCCAAATAAGTACCATGGTCCTTTTGTCAGTACGTTTTCTTGGTCCATTTTGCTATAGAACTTCACCACATAGTATTGATCTGCAAGTTCGTAGAGTTCGAACTACCTAGATGGTTGCAACATAAGCTTTAGGCATTCAGCCATCATGATCAACCATACATGTCTATCAATCATTTTAATGATAACAATATACTTGAAAGTCTTGCTCATGATTTGCTCGGCCTCTGGGGCTACATGAATTTTGGGGAAACCCCTAGCATACACGAGCTCAATGTAAGGCCACTAAACTTGCTTTATGAGTTTAATAAGCTTAATTATCATAATTGAATTATTACAACCCTAATATAACCTTGTGATATGCTTTGAAATCATAAGACAAGCTTAAGTTTCAAATTTGGTCCAATTTGGACATTGTTTCAGCAAGTTATGCAATTTTATGCACATTTTGGACTTTTCTACAATTTACCCAATTGAGAGGTTTTCTTTGCAATTTATCACTTGCATTATATTCCTTGGATATTATATCATAATTCTTGATCTTTTTGTTCTATGGGGAACCTATTTAAACCTTAGTTTGAAGGTGTTTTCTCCAAGGGTATTTTAGGGTTTACCCCTTCATGGATGAGCTACCTTTAGTAGCTATCAACTATTGAATGATTTGCTTTCTTGGGAATTCAAGAAACAAGGGATAAGCATGTCTCTATGGACGGTTGGGGAGCTTCTTGTGTGTGTTCTTGTATATTCTTAATAGTTTAAGGTCATGAACACTTGGAAAGATACTTGAACTTCAACCTTTTCTTTTTCTTTATCTTAAAGTTTCATATACTTATCCCCAAGCACCAAAATGAGACATTTTCTCTCCACCACTTCCCTCCTTATATGAAATTCTTTCTCCCTCTGTACTTCTGCTAATTTCATGTCCAAGGAAGAAGAAAGAGGGGATCTTCTTGGAAAAAGAATCTAGGGTTGCAATTGACTTCCTTTTAGGGTTTGAAAAGCTTCCTTCTAGTGTTCTTGACCTAAAAGAGTAAGAATCCCCTTCTTTCCTCCATTTTTTTTTTATTCTTCCTCCTACCTTTATCCAGGTTTGAACCATGCTGTTCCATGGTATAAATTTCTCTAAATCTCTAAAACCCTACCTTTCTTGCTCTTTATGCTTAGGGTTTGCTCATTTGATGAAGAAAGGTGCTAGATGGATGAGTTCATAGCTTATGCTTGGATTTTCTACCCTACCTGCTCAAGTTTTCTTCTGGTTGGGTTTCATATTCTAATTATAGGCAAGTTTTTAACTTTCTCCACGTTTATTGCTTACCATAAACTTTCTAGATCATGTTCTTGCTTGAAAATGATGATCCATGCACTAAAAAGCTATGCTTGACTTGGATTTCGATTTTTATAATATTACCTATTCTGATTTCAGTTCTATATGAACCTTTTATCATGTGTAAGTTATTCCTATGGTGTAATATGACTTGGATCAGGTTGTTTTGACAACCTATGGTGCTAAGCACCTATCAACCAATGGTCAATTTTAGGTTTTTAAGTTGATTTCTTTTATAAACCCATGACCCGATGATGGTACCATTGCAACAACCCTATGGCGTTGTCTTCATGAAAACTAATGGTCAGGATTAAAGGTTTCATATGATGGTGACAACCTATGGTCACCCCCTTAGGTCAGGTTTTGGATCAATTAGAAGTTTAATGATCGACTGTTAAGTACCCTACTGATGTTATCAATCAATGATGACATTAGCTTAATATTTGATGTTGATTAATGAATATAGTGTTGATCTAATAACCTATGGTGACTTAATGGTCACTAATTATGGTGTATCATGTCTCTACAACCTATGGTGAGTTAAGCATTGTAGTTTAGCATCAATTAAGCCTTAAACCAATGGTTTCTTGGGTCACTTGATGCAAAGGTCGGATCTATATTGTAATTGATGGTTTTAACCTATGAACTTGACCCAACGGTCAAGATCCATTGTTTATTCCTCCAATAAAGTGAAATTATGGCTAATTCAATATGTTAGTCCAGATAATGTGATTTAGATGGTTTTCTTTACATGATCAACTTAAGGAGCTTACATATTGACAATGGATGGCTTGTTTTAACTGAATAGTCGATTGTGGGTTTTACCCTACTCTCAGTGGAACTTTTTGTGTTGTTAATAAAGGAATGTCTAGGGTTAGATGGTGACTCTTTCTAGAGAAAAAATCAAGGACTTCTTAGGTGGTTTATCCAAGGTGTTTACTTATGTAAACAACCAATGGTCTTACCTTTTAAACATCCAATGGTTCTGGGTGACATTGTGGTATGGTGATATGGGTTGAATGATGATGGAACAAATGGAGGGTTATACTTAATAAGGTAGTCTTACCTATTCACGCATATGAATAGAAGGGATGATAATTATATTGTGTTGAAATATAACCCTAATGAGGTATAGCTTGTTATACCTAGCTTTAATATAACTAAATGATGGTAATTGGGTATGAATAGTCCTTGAATGACTAATACAATCATGGAGTACTCTGTTACTATTGTTGAAACCCTAGGATGCTATAACCCGATGGTTACACCTTGATTTATGTGTGGGTTCATACTTGAGAATAGTATGGAATGTGATGGTGATGCTTCACCTTACGCATCCATGATCCAATGGGATGTTGTGAGCTAGGGTTTGGGTATAAGTGTTGATTAGTAACATTAATAAGATTTATCTTGTTGATCCTAACTCCAATGCAAATAGATGAATATGAATATTCATGTTTAACCTTCTTATATGATGATATGATGGTGAAATAACCTCCTTAGCATGATGACAACCTTAATGTGTTAATTGGTGGTTATCATAGGCACATGGTTGATACTTTCTTATGCTAAACATGTACATTATGAATATGATGAGGGTTAATCATATCTTGATTCCTTGCATGTTGAGATAATAAAGGGATGTTCTTAATGTTAATATAACCCTACTATGATTTTTTATGAATATCTCCTAGATCATTAATGCATTATTGTGCTGATCTAGTGTATTATATGTAAGTGATGTTGTTGAGCCTTTTATAAGGCATGGAAAAATAATGATGATCTTGTAGGGAATAGTATGATGGTCTTAATGACCTTTGGGCATCGTTGAGCCCTGAATGAGATGTAATCCTCTTGTGTTGATAAGGGTTGATACCATGTGATATTGTGAAAAGGATTTATATCTTATGATAGTATGAATGGCAAGTGAATAGTACCATGTGATGATGAGATGAGAAATTATGTTTCACATGTTTTATATCTTTTAAAAGTTGTGATATTTATATGCTTGTTAGAAGTAAATTAGGGTTTGTATGTCCACTTGTTTTATGCAGCCTTAATTCACCCAATTGGCATAACTAATCAAGTGCAACTCTAACCATGTAGTGCCCTATGTTGTAGAGCCATCTTCAGTGTCAGAACTTGCTGGATGGTGAAATGAGTATTCCTAAGGGAAACTCAGAGCCCATATTGTTGAGTACATGGGGGTGGCAGGTTGAGGATATATCCTTGTCATCCAAAATACAGATTGTGGGGGTTGGCTATGGTCATGCCTCATATATCTGATGTGATTGAGAATGGATGTGGTCGTGGCTCGGTGATTATAACATGATATGATTATAGGTCAACTGCGGTTGTACCTCAGTGGTTGGGTTTGAATACCCTAGATGCTAGCATTGTGACATATACCGAGGTGGGCTAGTTACAGGACTATATGTCGTTGTGGTAGCATCTTTGACTGATATGTCATTGCCTTTTACCCATAATAACTGAGGGGAAGAGATCTTTGGATATCGGCACTCCTAGATCTTGTACAGAACTGAATAGCCCTTCGTAGGGATCGGTTGGACTTTGAATGGTATGATTCAAATTCCCCAAGGCGTAATAAAAGATGTAATACAACCGTATAGCATATTTATTTAGGGTTATACACAATGTTTCACATTGTATGATAACCCTTGTTTGTTGTCGTTACATAAAGAAGATGCTTAGTGCAATAAAGAGATAGTAGATACACGTAGGTTGTGGATATGCTTAAGATTGTAGATGCGTACATACATTAGCTATGTTTGTGTTGATAACTATACTACTACTATTGATTATAATCATGATGCTAGCTATCTCATCTTGTTAGTCATGTTTAGCATGCTAGCCATGCCTTTGTAACTAGAGATGCATATACTGCTAATCATGCTTATACAGATAGTTGTGCTTATGTTGTAGCTCTTCTTATGATGTGGATGTGTTCAACCTGTTAGACATACTGATGTTGTTATCTATGCATATGATATATACTAGATTTATTCATGATGTTAGAGATTCTCATGCTGCTAGACTCGTTATATTGTTAATAGGGATATGAGAATAGTCTGGCTAATGAAGATATTTATTATCTTCTCCTTTGTGTATTTTGTTAATCATCAGTGATGTTGAGCTTTTTTTTTAGGGAAAATAGAGCATTATATCTTATTCATTTTGGGCTCTATTCCAGAGAGGACTAGTAAAATTAAGTTCATTACTTACATGGAGCCAAGGAGGCTTAGAAGTCGTGAATTGAAAAGACATTAGAGTTGAAAGGGTATGTTTTGTGAGGGCATCTGAAACAACATTCAGTGCACGGGGAATGAACTGAATCTTGACACATGTGTTAAGACTCAGTTCATTCCAGATGTATCTCCAAATTGGTTCTATCCTTGGTGCCGAAGGGAGATTGCTTGTCACCAAAGTTACTGCTTTCTGGGAGTCTGATAGAATTGTAACAGGCATAAGGCCCTTGCTCTTGCAGTTATTGATTGCTTGTTGAATGCCCCGCAGTTCAGCATCAAGGGGTGAATGGGTGTGCGAGTGGCAGCCAAGGCCAAGCATGCAGGTTCCAGTACTATTAACAATATGGAGGCCATATCCAGCTTCATTGGAGCTATGCTGGAAGGCTGCATCTGAGAAGGCGTAGAAGGATGAGTGTTGAAGCTAGAAAACGGGAGTGGGAACATTACAGAAGGTAGCTTTGCTTGGCGCTTGTAGAACAGAAGCAATTGTGTTAGCACGTTCTTTGATGAATGCGATACAAGAGTCGATATGGGGCTGCTTCCTGTCATGGATAAGAGTGTTCCAGACCTGCCATATGTGCCAGCATGCCACGATAAGGATGATATCCCATTCCAAGATGGATTCAATCCAGGCGTCCTCATCGAGCTCAAAGAACCCTGGGTGGGTAGGGAGGCCATGCCATATAGGCATGATGATCGGACAGTCCCTGATGCTGTGAAGCAAGGTGTCTGCAGCATTTTGACCAGCTGAGCAAGTCACATCCACATCAATATGCCGCCTTAGTTTTTCCACATTGTTCAGCAGAGCTTTATGTTGGAAAAGCCATGCAAAGACCTTGATCCGCTCATGGACCTTGGAGCACCAAATTATGTCCCATTTCCCAGGTATGTTAACATCTTTCTCTTGCCTAATCCAAGCATAAGCATATTTGGATCGCAGTAAGCCATCATCTTCGTAGGGCCAGTCCCAACTATCTGGGTCAGAGGAGGGCACCAGTGGTGTGATATGTTGTATCACCTAGAACACAGTAGGGGATATATATGTGTTGATGAAGTCACTATCCCAAGAGCCGTCTGTTTGGACTATGGAGCTAACAGTGAGGTCCTCAAGTCCTTGTGGCACTTGGCAGGACAGATCGATGTCTTGGGGGCGGAGGCCGGTGATCCAACGATCTACCCAAACATTCACGTCAGTTCCTGAGTTTACAATTCTGCTGCATTCTTCTTTTAGTTTGGGAAGGTGTTTCTTGATAAAGGACCAAGCAGGTGAACAAGGCTTGTTCGTAAGGTGTCCATGCCGCATATATTTTTCCTTCATGACTCGTACCCACAACAAGTATGGGTTGTTCAGGAAGCTCCAGATGTTCTTCAACATGAGTGCTTCGTTAAGGTCACGAGCATCTTTAAGGCCAAGTCCGCCATGGTTCTTCGGCGAGGTGATTTTTCTCCAAGAGACTAGAGAAAGCTTCTTGTGTTCGCATCCTCCTGACCAGATAAAATCTTTAACTTGCCTATTGATTTTATCACATATGGCTGGGGAGATTTTAACAGATTGCATCACATAGGCCGGGACGGCCTGTAGGGTTGATTTGGCAAGGGTGATCCTCCCAGCTAGGGATAGTCATTTAGCGGTCCAACTGTTCATGCGGTCACTCATCGTTGCAACTATACTTTCATGATTTGACTGATTCAGCCGATTATGAAGCAGGGGAACACCCAGATACCTCCCCAGGTCGTCGGTGCGGGTGATGCCAATCCTATTACAGAAGGATAGCTGTGCTGACCTGGGTGTATTGTGAGAAAAAAAGCAACGTGGTTTTTCCTTGGATATCTCCTGGACGGAGACGGCAGAGAAGTTCTTCAGGACTTCATCAATGATTACTGCCTGAGATCTGGATGCTTCAGCCATTAACATGATGTCATCGGCAAAAAAGACGTGACTCAGCTTTGTGCCTCCTCTAGAGAGTGTGATCGTTTCCATTTGGATGTTTCAACCTCGTGGGTAATGGCCTGGCTTAGCCTTTCCATACAAAGAACAAAGACATAGGGGCTTATTGGATCCCCCTGGCAAACTCCAAGGGAGGGTTTGAAGGGTGGAAGTGATTCCCCTTCCCACAGAATAGACGTGGATCCACTGCAGATGATGTCCATTATTAGGTTGATCAAATTGTTGAGCAGTCCAACTTTGATTATAGTGTCTTTTATGAAATGTCTGTTCATTTTGTCGAACGCCTTGGACAAGTCGATTTTGATACAAACTTGTTCTTTCTTAGAGTTTTTATTCCGCATAGAATGGATGACTTCTTGCACAGTGTGAATGTTGCTAGTAATGTGACGCCCAGGGATGAAACTGGATTGGTTTTCAGAGACCCAGGCGGGGATTAGGGGCTTCATATGCTCCACAATCACTTTGGATATCAATTTATAGTAGGTATTGTTCAAGGAGATTGGGCGATAGTCAGCACATCTTTGAGGTTGATGAATTTTAGGAATCAGGACCATTAAAGCATTTGCCATTGCAGGTTCAACTGCCGCATTGTTGAAAGCCTTCTGGATCATTTTCACAACTGATCTCCCGACAGTGGACCAGTTGGTTTGAATGAACTCCGTGTGAACACCATCAGGTCCACAGGCTTTATTAGGCGCCATGGAGAAGGCCACACGTTTAATTTCGTCATGTCCCAGCATGCGAGCTAGAAAGTTGTTAGACTGTTGGCTAATACTAGTGAATTCCCCGATATAGTTGACAATGGAAACCATTGTCGCCATCTCCATAGGATTCGAAGATGTCAGGGTTTGGAAGTAGTGAAGCAAGGCTGCCTTGATTGTGATTAGTTCCATGAACCACTCACCTGAGTCTGTACGCAGACGAGTGATCTTGTTCCCAAGTCTTCGAGCTCGAACATAGGTTTGGTAATAGTGAGTATTACCGTCTCCTTCCTTCAACCATTGGATGTGAGATTTTTGGCACTAGTCCATCTCCTCCCACAGAAGGATCTGATGATACTTTTCTTGCAGTAGAATAGTTTTGATATTGTTAGAAATAGATGGGTATAAGTTAGTGTCTACTTGACACTTATCGAGTTGGCGCAGGGTGGAAAGCTTTTCCTTGTTCTTTGCAGTGCATCTTCAGGACTCCCAGGAGACATCAGCCACTTGAAAAGGCTGCAGCGCTTCATGGAAAGCGAGATCGGTGTTCCATTGAGGAAGAAGTTCAGTTTTGAAATTCGGAGACAACTTCCAACTAGCCTAGGAGTAGAAGTGTTGTCTGGTTGTTTTATTGGCGGTGGTGCTGTTGATGAGGATGGGGTTGTGGTCCGAATAGAGTATGGGCAGGACTGTGATAGTGTATCCACCGTCTATACTCATTCAGGCATCATTGGCGACGAGTCTATCCAGCCTCTCGTGAAGTTGCAGTCGTTTGAAGGTGAAAAAATGGCCTTTGGGTTTGATGTCGGCAAGGCCGGCCCGTATCAAGAAGGGTGTCTTTGAACTGTTGGGATGCTCTCTTATCAAAATACCTGCTGCCTTTTTTCCCTGTAGGGTCCAACATAGTGTTAAAATCTCCTACCACAGCCCAAGCACAGTGAATACTTTGTGAAATCTCCAGGATTCGTTTCCATAGCAAGGGTCTTTTACTAGGGTTAGGGCTCCCATAAACCACAGTAAGGAACCATCTATTGTTCACCTGACAATGGATAAGTTGTCGATGATTGAGTAAGATATTAATGTCACAGTGTCTAGGATCCCAGAGGATCCAGATACCGCCTGAGAAGCCAAGTGCGTCCACTCGGTGAGAGGAGGAATAGCCTAACTTTCTTATGGTGTCAAGAGCAGTGGAGCCGCTGCACCTTGTCTCCACGAGTGCAATGATATGGAGTTTGTATAGAGATTTGTATTCCCTTAGGAGCCTAATCTTGTCATCCAATTTGGCCCCTTGAACATTCCAGCAAAGAATGTTCGGCATTAAGAGACTTGAGAAGTTAGTTGATAGCAGCAACAAGCCCTACTGCTTGGCCGCCATCGTTGGCCTGGTCGTCCTCCATGGCCTAGTTTTCACTGAACTGAAGGATGCGTTGGGCTTCCCTGGTACTATTAGCCTGGGCAAGGTGTTGGGTGATCTTGCCCTTCTTCCTTTCCCTTCCTGGGTTGGTCATCACTGGCTGATAGACCACATGGTGGTTCCATAGAAGGACTCCCTTGGGGGTGTTCCCCTTGTCCCCCCAGTTGAAGGAGGGTGTGAACTGTTCCATGGAAACAGTGCCACTGTTGAATTGGAACGGGGGGTCGTCACTTTCTCAGCCCATGGATGTCTCATCATCCACAAGCGCGACTGTAGTGTCCTGCTTATCCTGAGAGATCTTGGCGGGTTGCCCTTTCATGGATTGGCCTGCACTGTAACAGGCTTCTTTGTTGCTTTCTTCTTATTCTTCTTGGAAGTTACTGTCTCCCAGCCATCATCTGTGGGCTTGTGGCTTTGAGGTACAGGAGTGTCTTCACTCTGGGGCACTTCTTTATCCTTGGAGCGTGGCAGGGTTTTCTTTGTGGGTTGCCTGCGCTCAGGTTTTTTGGCATGAATCATCGGCAAGTAGGTGGTGACATCCACCACAGGCTGGGTCGTAGAGGAGGATGCCCCTGGGGTTGAGAACGAAGGGACAAACGCACAATATTTGTCAGCGTGTCCAACTCATCCACACCTCATACAGATTGTGGGCATATTTTCGTATTCAATGTTGAACTGTTCGCCATTGATCGTGATCGCCGGGAGAAGTGGTTTGGTAGTGTCCACCTCTACTGCGACCCTAGCAAACTTCCCTCTAGATCCAGTAATGGTTGTTTCATCGACCTTGATGGTCTTCCCAATGAGATCACCAATGCTAGCTAGCAGATGATTCTGAAAGAGATAGACTGCGAGGTCTGGGATCCTCGTCCAGACTACTAGTTTGTTTAGGATAGCAGTTAAGGGTCGCTGCAATGGTTGTTTCATCGACCTTGATGGTCTTCCCAATGAGATCACTGATGCTGGCTAGCAGATGATTCTGGAAGAGATACACTGGGAGGTTCGGGATCCTCGTCCATACTACTAGTTTGTTCGGGATAGTAGTTGAGGATCGAAAATCCACCGTCCATGATTGCACGGACAAGCAGTTTCCGAAGATTGTCCAGGGGCCACCCATCATCGCTGCAATGAAGTCGGTTTGATTAGCTAGTTGGATGATGTAGTAACCAAGCTCCAGGTCAATGACCCTGAACATCTCAGTCGGGTTCCAAAGATCCTACAGATGATTGACAAGGGCCTAGAATCCGATGTTGATGCTGATAACTTTCACGATCACCGCAAATTTCCAAGGCTCTAGGAGTGGTTGAAGGACCGCGGGATTCACCATGATGGCGGGGATGGCACCACTGCGATCAACAGAGATATCTTCTGGCTTCAAGGTTTCCGGCGATACTCATTTAATGGTCTGGGGCACACGGGGATCCTCTCCGGACATCACAGCCGCGTATGAGAGTTTGGGGGGGGGGGGTTCCCGGGTTGTTGGAGTCCATCGGCCCCTTATCCGATGTGCCGTCAATTCTCATTGCATGAGCCCCGCTTGGGGTATCTTCCTGGATCAAGGTGTTGTTGGACAGTGTGGGTTGTGATGGGGGACGATGTCCTTCGGTGGAGTATCCTCCCCTGCCTCCTTGACGGCCGCCGCGACCACGGCCACGGCTTCCGCCGTCTCCTCTCCCAGCCAGGACCATCCGGCTAGGGTTTCCATATCCAAAGGAACTCTTTCGATGTTGAGC
Organism: Alisma plantago-aquatica; assembly: GCA_963693085.1. Lineage (NCBI taxonomy): Eukaryota > Viridiplantae > Streptophyta > Magnoliopsida > Alismatales > Alismataceae > Alisma > Alisma plantago-aquatica. The sequence continues at coordinate 156,858,240 of OY856413.1, forward strand.
TTATTTATTATATCTGATTAATTTGCTTAACTATTTAATTACTTAAAAATGTCATAATCAATGAACGTTACCGGAGGCTATATCTCTTGCTGGGACATGGATCTCACCCTTGTGGTTCGCCACATTTTTTAGGTAATCAGAAGTGAAGAAAACAAACATGTGGGAGCAAAGAGGAGCTATAGTATTGAATCTTTGAGTAAGTTGATTAGATGTCTAGTGTGTCCTTGAGTCATCCATGTACTCTCAGGTCCGGGCAAGAATAGTTTGTATATGGTGTTTCAAACAAATTAAATTTTATCAGCATGTTAATGCTTGTTTGTGTGACATACAAATATTGTTCTCGTATGTATATATGTTGTGGCTAAGGTGATAGACCAATTGTGTCAAATTCTTGGAATAGTATGGATATAATAAAGATGTTGGGCTCTTATGCAAATGTTTTTGAGCGGGAGTTGATGTTGAAATCGGTTTTAATTTACCCATATTTTTGGGTATGTGATTAATTAGTAATTGATTGTGTGTTATGTTTTGAGTAATATCATTTAGAGTAACATGTTCTCACAAGTTGGTATCAGAGATTTAGGTTCACTGAGTCTACAGGGATACTAGGACTTAGGACTAGGATGATGTCAAAATTAGGAATATGACATAAAAATATGGTGCATACTGCCTAATCTGAGTATTTGGGTGCCCTGGCCAGGTATTCAATTATTGAAGAAAGGTAAGTATGGAACTCTTATATTGTTATCTTTCTGATAACTCTGATCGAGTAGTCATTTTGAGACAATCTAAAGAACATAATGAATAAGAAATCATGATGTGAATATCTCAATCCTACCTTAAAGAAGATGGGAATTGCATCATAATCTATCAAAACTTGAATGTTTGGTAGCTAACGAGAAAGACACAACACCAAGAAATCTAAATCTGAATACAAATAAGCAAAAGAGAAGTTCTTGAATATGTGATTCAAGAAGATAATAAAGTAAAATACAAATAAGTCTATGTTTATAAAGAGATTCAAGGAATGAAATCCACATAAGATGGAGAGAACGCCAATGATAAGTATATAATGAGAATATAAATGAGAAAATGACAAAGGAATAAGGTGGATCCTAAGTTAACCTCAGACCAACCTGTGTGTAAGAAAGTGTTAATGTAAAATCATCATGGCATGTGAAAGAAATTAAGGGAGATGATCCATGTTTAATGAAGAAAATGAAGAATATGATGATTTACCTGTTGATAAGTGGTTGAAAAACATAATAAAATAAGAGAACATACATTAGTGGGATAAATAGTCATCAAGGAAGGAGTAATGAGATATGTTAATCATGATGAATCCTATGCTAATGGCAAGGAACCCGAAATGAAAAAGGTAAAATGATACATAGGAAGTAACATGCATAATGAAAATAGAATTAGTCACCTTTTTGCTAGTGACCCTTGAAAAATACTACTATGGTATGGGAAGTGTGTTTCACTTTGTGTCTTTCCTTTCTAGGGCACAACTTTGAAGTGGATCATTGCCACATGGTACGTGTGGATTCATTGCAAACATGAGGGTGGATGGCTTATTATAGCATAAGGTTGCTTGGACTATGGTTTCAAGATCATAAAGTTTGTGATGAGTTTGCTTTTGAGCCTTCCAATAATTTGGGGCTCCTCTTATATGTTTTGAAATTTATTATGTTGGTAAAAGTAGATGAGATAAGGATGTGAGTTCCTTATAGCACATGAGGTGGATACCAAGGTAATGAATCCTAGTATCCGAGATGTATCAATAGTATGGGAAGTATGTAGAGGTTGGAGATGTTTACTAAATAAACATATTAAGTGTTCCTCCCCCTTAAAGATACGGAGAGAGAGGAGTTGATGATGACCCTCTAAATGTTGTTTGGAAGGAAAAACAAAAGTGATTCTATAATGTTGTGTATGGTTCAATGATAGATGGGCAAGACCACTATCAAGGATAGGTGGTTTGGTGGTCAATAGATATGTGATACTGTGTTCCTTTAAGATAAACCTATGATCAAATATTAATGCATAAGAGTTAGAATGGATGACATAATTCACATGACCATGATGAGTTTAGAGTTATGTCCTTTAGACCAACCAATATACAAATAGAATTTATGAATAGGAGGAACAGAGTGTTCCAGTCATGAAATTCAAGTTATATCAAGCTTTGAATGAACACATGTCAAAGTATTTCAAATATGGTCAAAAATATGATCAATATTTCTTCAAAAACCTTAGGGTTTCCGAAGCAGCAATAGCTATGAGACAAGTTGAATAAGAGTGAGATGGGGTTGATTAAATGTCTTTATGGGATCATGATATGTCTTCTAAGTAGGTTGTGTAAATCCTAGTAAGGTGAAGATAGTGTTTTTGTTTCACCCCTAACAAGGTTGACTAGGAATGATGTTTCCTTGTATGGAATGACAGATGCCAGTGTCAGCATTTCTTTTGATGCTGAAAAACGAACTGACAAGTGTTCCAATGTTAGTGTATCTAGAAAGAAAAAAAGGATGGATACATCACCATTTTTTATGCTTCAAGGAATGGTATGGGATACATGGAATGATTGGTAAAAAGATAGCAAATGACTTTTGAGTAATGTGTTGATACAATAGATATAATTTTAGGATGATAGCTATAATTTAAAGTTTAAGATTACTACTAGAGTTGTACATATGACACAATAAGTTTCTACATTCCATGTTGAGAATGTCTTCTTAGGTGGGGGTTTTTGTCTTGACCCAAGATGAGATATGTATGAATGATGTTACATCACCATGATATGCAAGTAACCATGTGAAGGTAATAGGATGAGGTGCAGAGGAAGTACCCATCTTTGTTTACCATGGATTTTGAGGTGAAATCCCTGTTAGGGGTTTATAGTTGTAAGGCCCATAAACTTGCTTAATGAGTTGAATAAGCTTAATTATCATAAATGAATTCTTATAACCCTAATATAACCTTGTTATATGATTTGAAATCATATTACAAGCTTAAGTTTCAAATTTGGTCCAATTTGGACACTATTTGAGCAAGTGATGCAATTTTATGCACATTTTGGACTTTTCTACAATTTACCCAATTGAGAGGTTTTCTTTGCAATTTATCACTTGCATTATGTTCCTTGGATATTTTATCATCATTCTTGATCTTTTTGAGCCATGGGGAACCTATTTAAACCTTGGTTTATAGGTATTTTATCCAAGGGCTTCAGGGATGAGGTACCTTTAGTAGCTATCAACTAATGAATGATTTGTTTTGCATGGAAATTCAAGAAATGAGGGATAATCATGTCTCTATGTATGGTGGGGGAGCTTCTTGTGTTTGTACTTGTATATTCTTAATAGTTTAAGGCCATGGACACTTGGAAAGATACTAGAACTCCAACCTTTTCTTTTTCTTTATCTTAAAGTTTCATATACTTATCCCCAAGCACCAAAACGAGCCATTTGCTCTCCACGAATTCCCTCCTTCTATGAACCTCATTCTCGGTATGTGATTCAGCAAATTTCATATCCAAGGAAGAAGAAAGAGGGGATCTTCTTGGAAAAAGAATCTAGGGTTGCAATTGACTTCCTTTTAGGGTATGAAAAGCTTCCTTCTAGTGACCTTCACCTAAAAGAGTAAGAATCCCCTTCTTTCCTCCATTTATTTCTTTTTTATCCTTCGTCCTACCTTTATCTAGGTCAAAACATTTCTGTTACATGGTAGAAATTGCTCTAAAGCTCTAAAACCCTACCTTTCTTGCTCCTTATGCTTAGGGTTTGCTCATTTAATGAAGAAAGGTGGTAGATGCACGAGTTCATAGATTATGCTTGGATTTTCTACCCTGCCTGCTCGAATTTTCTTCTATTTGGGGTTTCATCTTCTAATTAGAGGCAATTTTATAACTTGCTCCACATTTATTGCTTACCATAAACTTTCTAGATCATTTTCCTGCTTGAAAATGATGATCCATGCACTAAAAAGCTATGCTTGACTTGGATTTCGATGTTTATAATATTCTATATTCTGGTTTCAGTTCTAGATGAACCTATGATCATGTGTAAATTGTTCTTAAGGTATAATATGACTTGGATCAGGTTTATTTGACAACCTATGGTGCTAAGTACCTATCAACCAATGGTCAATTTTAGGATTTTAAGCTAATTTCTTTTATAAACCCATGACCCGATGATGGTGCCATTGCAACAACCCTATGGCATTGTCTTCATGACAGCTTATGGTTGGGACAAAAGGTGTCATATGATGGTTACAACCTATGGTCACCCCATTAGGTCAAATTTTAGATCAATGAGAAGTTTTATGATCAACCATTAAGTACCCTACTGATGTTATCAATCAATGATGACATTAGCTTAATATTTGATGTTGATTTATGAATATAGTGTTGATATAACAACCTATGTGACTTAATGGTCAATTATGATGGCGAATCAGGTCTCTACAACCTATGGTGAGTTAAGCATTGTTTGTGTAGCATCAATTAAGCCTTAGACCAATGGTTTCTTGGGTCACTTGATGCAATGGTCGGACCTATACTGTAATTGATGGTTTTAACATATGAACTTGACCCAATGGTCAAGATCTAATGTTTATTCCTCCAATAAAGTGGAATGATGGCTAATGGAATATGTTAGTCCTAATAATGTGATTTAGATGGTTTCCTTTATATGATCAACTTAACGAGCTTCCTTGTTGACAATGGATGGCTTGTCTTAACTGAACAATCGATTGTGGGTTTTACCCTACTCTCAACGGAACTTTTTGTGTTGTTAATCAAGGGATTTCTAGGGTTAGATGGTGACTCTTTCTAGAAAACAAATCAAGGACTTCATAGGTGGTTTATCGAAGGTGTTTACTTATGTAAACAACCAATGGTATTACCTTTTAAACATCCAATGGTTCTGGGTGACATTGTGGTATGGTGATATAGGTTGAATGATGATGGAACAAATGGAGGTTTATCCTTAATAAGGTAGTCTTACCTATTTACTCATATGAATAGAAGGGATGATAATCATATTGTGTTGATATGTAACCTTAATGAGGTATAGCGTGTTATACCTAGGTTTAATATAACTAAATGATGGTAATTGGGTATGAATAGTCCTTGAATGACTAATACAATAATGGAGTACTCTGTTACTATTATTTAAACCCTAGTATGCTATAACTCGATGGTTACACCTTGATTTATGTGTGGGGTCATACTTGAGAATAGTATGGAATGTGATGGTGATGCTTCACCTTATGCATCCATGATCCAATGGGGATGACATGAGTTAGGGTTTGGGTATAAATGTCGATTAGTAACATTAATATGACTTATCTTGTTGAATCTAACTCTAATGCAAATAGATAAATATGATTATTCATGTTTAACCTTCTTATGTGATGATATGATGGTGAAATAACCTCCTTAGCATGATCATAACCTTAATGTGTTAATTTGTGGTTATCATAGACACATGGTTGATACTTTCTTATGTTAAACATGTACATTATGAATATGATGAGGGTTAATCACATCTAGATTCCTTGCATGTTGAGGTAATAAAGGAATGTTCTTAATGTTAATATAATCCTACTATGTTTTTTATGAATATCTCCTAGATCATTAATGCAATATTGTGTTGATCTGGTGTATTATATGTAAGTGATGTTGTTGAAAAATAATGATGATCTTGCAGGGAATAGTATGATGGTCTTAATGACCTTCGGGCATGGTTGAGCCCTGAATGAGGTGTAATCCTCTTGTGTTGATAAGGGTTGATACCCTATGATATTGTGAAAAGGATATAAAGCTTGTGCTAGAATGAATGGCAAGTGAATAGTACCATGTGATGATGAGATGAGAAATTATGTTTCACATGTTTTATATCTTTTAAAAGTTGTGATATTTTATTTTGGTTAGAAAAAAAACGTGTTACTATTGAAACCAAAACTATAGGTACAAAGTTACTCAAAAGAGAAACTAGATCTATGTGCCTCCACACAGGAAGAGCACATCAGATCAGGAACAACAAGAAGAATCCCCACAAGTCCGAAGCTAAGAGTAGGAAAAAAACCAAATAAGGAAAACAACACTGACATAGAAGAAAAAGAATCGTACAAACTCAATAACCCCACCCACAAATATATCTATACTAAGCTCCTTACTTTTATGCTAGAAACCATTCACCAGATTAGCTTTTGCACCTGCTTCTTGAGATACCGGAAAGCTGGGACAAACATGCATAAGACTGAAGAGAGTATTGCATGATCTGCCACATCGATGCAACCTCCCTAGAGCAAGTAGAACTACCACTTCAACTCAACTCTAAGACAAGGAAGGTAACTAAATAGACATCACAAATCAGACAGAAAAAGACTCATCCAGAGCCCGCCTTGAGCTTCAGCAGTCAACCATCAACGAATCAAGAACACCGACAGTCGTATCACCCACAAAGAAGTGTTACAAGAATGGTTTATAATCAACCACCTACCCTCAAGGTGAGCCAAAGATAGAAGAACACGTATGCCAGGATAAGACATCTGATCAGGGACCCTAACACAACCACAAAAGTAGCTGACAACTTCACAGAAGAAAGAAAATTAAGGATCCAAAGCAGCATTTGGACAACTCGCATCCTTTTCCTTTCCTTTCTTTTTCTTTTTCTTTTTCCTTGATTTGTCGTCATCCTTGATCTTGAATGGATCTGAATCTAGATCAATAGAGCTAATCGAAGAATATCCATCCTCGTCTGAGACCCTTGGTTGTTGATAGTAATCAAAAGACAACCCAGCATATTGAATTATGATACTAGTAACCTTAGGTTGTGTTGGAACATCTAGTTCCCACTCCAAATTTTGGCAATCAAATTCCAGAGTTTGCTGTCTGCAAAGCATGTCCGGCTCCAGGAGAACCAATTGAGTAGATGAGGAAGAAACCTATGTAGCCAGAATACCAGTACCTTCTTCTCCTGTAGATCTCCTCTCCTGGGTTTTCTCCCGGACCTTTGCTTCTTTACCTTGAGCATTCTGACGAACACCACAATCTTTCCCAAATTGTATCTGCATTTCCTCGAACACCTTAGGTTCACTGGAAGTCGCAGGGCAAGAAGAGAGTATGTGCCCGAAACACCTGTAGCTTGTGCAAACTAGAGGCCTCGCAACACAGTCAACCTTCAAAGCTCTCTGGGCACCATCTACGTCCACCAAAACTGAGCTAGGAATCAAAGCAGGAGCCTTGAGCTCCATGCAAACTTTTGCACTTTCAAGGAATTTGATCGAGAGAGAGGCGTCCACCAGGTCGAGCGGCCTCCCCACAAGGCTGGCAATCCGTGCAAGGTTCGTCTCTGTCCAAGGGAAGCTCGGGTTCTCTATGCTGAACCAGACTGGAACGGCAAGGAAAGATAGGGGAGAAAGACTTGCCCCTGGCTCCCACAGTTGAACTATCAGCAGGGAATTGTCCATCGTCCAAGGAGCTTCATCTAACACCCTTTCCCTTTCCGTCGAGGTTGGCATCATGATGATGAAGCCTTCCTTCTCCTCCGCAACCACAGCACAGTCACCGCTGGAGCGCCAGTGTCTTCTGATCCAACCAAGGAGTTGACCCCGGTATGGCTTTCTTCTAATGAATCGAATCGAGATGCATCTGGACCAAACTGGCATGCCTTGGCTCAAAATCGATATACGTGGTTTGCCATCCTTCACCTTCGGCTCAAAGAATGGTAACATCGCCACATCTCTGGCATCTCGGCCGACTCTGCAGGCTCCCAACCAGTCAGGCGGGTTGCTGCTTGCGTCAGCCCGAGGTTGTTCTGGAGGCTGTGACTGAGGGTTGGTGGCCGTCGACAGAGAGGGATCAGATTTCCCATCTATTTCCACTTGCGAGGGTTTGGCCACCGAGCTGCTAGAGGACTGTGGGGATCGAGCATCGCCACCATCTGCCACACTTGGACTTGACGGAGACACCAAGATTGGTGTGGATGAGCTCTCGCCCACATTTTCACCTCTAGAGTCAGGGATCTGGCCGCCGCCACCCCCACCCTCTCCCGCTCCTCCCCCGTCCGCGACCTCGAGTCATCGTCCGTTCAGTTGTGATATTTATATGCTTGCTAGAAGTAAATTAGGGTTTGTATGTCCACTTATTTGATGTAGCCTTAATTCACCCAATTAGCATAACTAATCAAGTACAACTCTAATCATATAGTGCCATGTGTCGTAGAGCCATCTTGAGTGTCTGAACTTGTTGGATGGTGAAATGAGTATTCCTAAGGGATACTCAGAGTGCATATTGTTGAGTACGTGGGGGTGGCAAGTTGAGGATATATCCTTATCATCTATAATGCAGATTGTGGAGGTTGGATATGGTCATGCCTCATACATATGATGTGATTGAGAACAGTTGTGGTTGTGTCTCGGTGATTATAACATGATGTGATTAGAGGACAACTACGGTTGTACCTCAGTGATTGGGTTTGAATACTCTAGAATCTAGCGATGTGACCTGTACCAGGGTGGGCTAGTTACATGACTATATGTCACTGTGGTGGAAGCTTTGATTGATGTGTCTCTTCCTTTTACTCATACTGCCTGAGGGGAAGAGATCTTAGGATACCTACACTCCTATATCTTGTACGGAACCGAATAGCCCTTCACAGGGGTCAGTTGGACTTTGAATGGTACGATTCAAATTCCCTAGGGCGTAATAAAAGATGTAATACAATCGTGTAGCATATTTATTTAGGGTTATACACAACGTTTCACATTGGATGATAACCCTTGTTTGTTATCATTACATAAAGATGATGTTTTATGCAATTAAGAGATAGTAGATACACTTAGGTTGTGGATATGCTTAAGATTGTAGATGCATACATACAGTAGCTATGCTTGTGTTGATAACTATACTGCTACTACTGATTATAATCATGATGCTAGCTATCTCATCTTGTCAGTCATGTTTAGCATGCTAGCCATTCCTTTGTAACTAGAGATGCGTATACTATTAACCATGCTTACCCAGATAGTTGTGCTTATGTTGTATCTCTTCTTATGATGTTGATATGTTCAACCTGTTAGACATATTGATGTTGTTAGCTATGCATAAGATACCAGAATTATTTATCATGTTAGGGATGCTCATGCTTCTAGACTCGTTATATTGTTAATCAATAGGGTGGTGATGGAACTGTCTTTTTTATTCTTGCTTATTGTTCCTCCACTATCATCTTCTAGGGTATTGTGGAAATCGCCCAGAGCACCACCACCCCCTTCACGCCCCATGATCTTTCTGATGGTACTCTTTAAATAATGCAATCATTCTATACCCAAAGTGAACTCAAGATCTTTAGTATGATAGTCTACTTCATGTGAGAAATCTAAATAGAATCTCTTCTAGTAAACTCAATTTTTAGACTTTTGAGAGATATTATAATTGGATTATATCTTAGGATGGAATGGTTATTGAAGAGCCTAAAATGATGTGTCCATTCCTCATGTACCCCTTAGTTTCTTCTCAGTTTATCCTTAAGGGGGAGGAATAAAATCATGACACTCAAATATTCTAAAAATTTTGAACTTTGGTCAATTAATGATATGAAATGATCATTGATTTTGTATTTCTTGACATAAGAGGGATAGCCACAATTCAGTATATTTTCCCTTTTGATATTTCAATGATATGGGTACACACATGCCAATAAAACATTCTTTAAGGATGAAATATTAGAAATGGAGTCATTCGGATGATAACCCCCTGACCTAAATCACATCCCTATTTGAGCATTTACCTAAAAACACAAATTTTGATTATTTTGTAAAAATGAAAATGATAACTTCTCGAAAATTGATCTATTTGACCCAAAACTCATATAATGAAATCTTGACTGGATGATAATCTTTAAAAATATAATCTTGAACATATATATATATATATATATGCATAGAGTTATTTTTCCTAAAAATGACCTAGCATTGGATCATTCTCTCACCTAGAATATACTCGATTAAGAGATCGATGTTGAAATTAAAATATTGGTAGATCATTATCTATGGGTGAACGACCACACTTAGGGTCTGATTAGGAATTAAAAGCCTATCCTTAATGGTCGGACCCATAATATATTATATCCAAATATTTACCCTTGAATATACAAATTTACATCGTCATGACTTGATTCGGTCCATGATATTTACTTTTGACTCAATCCTGATCCTTAATTGAATTTGATATGACTTGAAATCAAACTCTATATAAGAAAATGAACATTGATCTATTGACCTTTATTTGATTAGTACAGGTTTATGATTAACCTTTAGTTGCATCATGATAATCATTTTGAGTATGAAAGAGAATGTGATATGGATTTTATAGTCACAGTCATTTGATGTTATTTTTAAATTTTGGGGATCAAACTTTTAAGGTGGAAAGGATGTGAAAAAACTCAATTTTCAAGATTTTTTGATCAAATATATGTAACTGAGATTTTCCCTAATTATGGTCTTCAATCCCTAACAAAAGGTATCCCAGAATAATACATATATGTCGACCAAAGTATAAGAGAGCAATATGTGATGATATAGTCTATGTGTGATTAGGAGTCAATATTATATCATTTCATGACATTGCGGTTTTGGAGCACTTGAATGACCTATAGGATTTCCATGAAGCATATAATCATGAAGTGGATCTGGGGTAAAGATTTAACAATTTGGAAAGATCATTTGAATAATACTAAATTCATATGGGAAAAAAAATTGGGGATATTTTAGTTAATTGGTTAAAAAAATTTTGGATGAAACTTGGTGGGAGAGTTTTTATAATAGTATTGAAGCTTGATATAAATTTTGTACTAATTGAATCTACTCTAATGGTTCAAATAAATTATAAAATAATTATAGTCAAATTAGATTTAATGGTTCATGTCATTTACACTATTTTGATGAAATAGTAAAACTTAAATATCTCGGAATTACCTTGTCAAAATAAGGTGAAATTTTAACTGAAGCCTTTTGAATATAATTTTTTTATTTTTTAAAAAGTATTGATGAATTATTTTGATGATATGGTTTATAAATACTGTTTTAGATCATGAATAATGGATTGATCGATAAATATTTAAAAATGATGTGATTCCAAATATTTTTAAAAGTATTAATGGGGAAAAAGGTCTTATCAAATCATTGTTTTATTTGATTCAAGGATAACGAGAATTTGGTATACAAGGATGTATTTTGGTAATCAATTATGATTACACAATGATATTTTGATGGTTTGGTAAATCAAAATAATAATTATGAATTTTTAACATATATGTTGTTAAGAGAGTTATAGACATCTAAATATTTATATTTTAATCTCTTTTTTATCAAATGCCCAAAAAGAGAGATAGATGTTTAACATAATAAGGAAATCTGGTCAACATTTCATATCATTGGAAGTTATGATTTTTAAGGTTATAATAAATTAATTGAGGCGAATAATGCTTGAATTAAATGTGTAAATTTAATTTAATAGTAAGTCGATAATAAACATCATGTACAAATATGGTATGGAATATTAATATATTACTGAACAATAGAATTTTATTAGGAAATAAAAATCATATGTTGAGGTGGAAATAATTTGTTATATGAAAAAGTATTTTCATATGTTTAGGAAATGATTAATTACATTGTGGAACTTAATATATGCATTGACCAAAAATTATTTGAATGTCCCAACCCAAGTTATATGGATTTATTTTAAAGCAAGATTGAATTAAACTTTAAAGGAAGTGTAACTACCACTCATCCACCTATATGTATACACATTGTATCGAAATCATCCATGCACACAACTAGAAATGGGTATTTCTTCCTTGACCCTTCTCTTGTTTTTCATCCCAAGATTGTGCAAACAACATGCTATTGTAGTGTGACGGCATGTCCCTCTTGTTTTATCCCAAATTTGTAGTCAACCAGCAGCGGTGTGACACTATATTAGTCCACTCTCAGGTCCCTCTCACTCTCTCTACAAGGTCAAACTCTCTCTGTCTAGATCTTTTTTATCATATATCTCATATACATTATTATAAATGCATGATATTATAGTCTATTTCAATTGCGATAACAAGAAGTATACCACTTCTGATTCCAAGTCCTCTTTTACAAGTTATTAACTAATGATCTTTTATGGGGATTATGAAATCAAAAGATGAATCTTTATATAAATTTGACATATTTATCATGAACCTTTATGATTACTTGAATATGTTAGATGATCTAGCTGTAATTATTATGAATCCAAGTCATAGATCTACCTCTTTTAGTAACTTTTTATACTTGCAACCTATATATAGAAATTATGATATGTAGAGTAGCCACTAAGTCTCTCCCAACATGTATATTCTTTCTCTCCTTCGAATATATATATATATATATATATATATATATATATATATATATATATGCTCTTAGTAAGATTATCTCCATACTCTTGTTCTTAGTGCTTCACATGTATGCTTAGCTACCATCTCGCTATGTATTATTATTGGTGCCTCGAAAGAGTAGTACCAACCTTATCTAGTGTTATGGAGTAGTATGAATGCATGAAAGTGTTGGAATGCTAAATTTAATGGTCTTATGGTTTGCTTTGTGGTTGTTTGGTTGTCATATCAAGAGAGGGACCACCTTATAATCTAGATCCATCCTAATCTCGAGAGAGGAGGGAATGGACATTATTGATGATTGCTTGTAATCTTGATAAGGGTATACAAAGGGGTGTGAGTTTTGCATGTTGGTGAGAGGCCTTAGTAGGCGAAATCCGATCCAAGTTTCCTTCCATACTTTTGTTGCTTACTTCTTGTTTGATGTTATTCTCTTGTTTTATTTCCTTTCTTTTTCCTTTTTGTTTTATCTGGAGCATCATAGAACCTTAGGGAACACCATCCTGGTCCACCTTTTTGTTTGGCGTGTAGGAGTGTTAAGCTATACAACCTTAGCACTTACCAACCTTATCCCTGTGGTTTGACCCTGATTCACTACATCAGACCCCGTATAATAGTTGTGGGGGCTTGAGTGTCGGGTTATAAATTCAAGAGTCTGACTACTCTAGATCCACTCCATTTTGGATGCATGATTTAGGCCAGTCAGCGACCTCCTGGCTAATCACCACAGATGGCAGTTGAATGCATCCTCCTAGTGGGGTAAGTGCCTCTTGCCTCTAGAGTAATCCACATAGTCCATCATGAACTCCACGTTGTGCTATTAGAGACAATGGCAAGAAGTTGTGTCATCGAACTTTAGCGTGATAGTGCTGATTCACTCTCCCAATTGTCTCTCTCTTTCTATCCCTCCCTTTTACAAGTAGGAATTGCTCAGGGATCTCTAGTTACCACACCTAGAGAGGACCAAAATTGTCAAAACCTATTGTTGTGTCTAGGAAGCCCCTAGTACCCCTCTATTTATAAGTGGGCGAAGGTCTGGGTTTCTAGCCCATCTGGGAGTCAAAGAGACGGAGTTTCATGAATTTTTTAGAAACTATGAATGGTGAACCAGTCGGTCCACTGTTGAACCGATCGATTCATGTGTGAACCAGTTAGTTCAACCCTTGAATCAGTTGACTCGTATGCTTTCCTAGCTTCAAATATACTGGCATTCAATATTTGATTAATGCACAATCACGACATCAGCATCAATCATTGATCCAATTGAATTGATCATTGAACCAAATAGTCCAGATGATGAATCAATCCTTTCACTTTTGAAACGATTGTTTTATATCATGAAATGGTCATTTCATATCATGAAATGGTCGTTTCATATGTGAAATGGTCGTTTTACTTGTCAAGCTCAGTCAATATATAGCCAAATGTTGTTTGAATTGACCTAACACTTGAATCGATTAGTTCAACACTTGAACCAGTCAGTTCATAGTCCAATCAGTCAATTTTCAACCTCAGTTATTTAACTGAATACCTAAACACTTTAGTTATCAAGTTAAACATCATTGATAAATAAACTCCTATTTCAAATGCATCATATGTGTGTGACCCTATAGGTCCCAACTTACGTTGGAAGTGAATGTTCATAACCAATTTATGACATCACAAGCAGTGAGTGGTATCTAGGAACACATCGTTGCTACCCAAGTAATTTAGAAAGTTGGAGAACAACTTCAACCTACAATTAGTGATTAGTGTTACCTTGATCATATAGTTCCTTTGTATTTGATATCCAGATTGTACTTGAGGCATGGAATCGTCATCCTCTTCTTGGGTACCTTTGCTTTTCTTTATCAACCTTTCTTTGAATCGTGGGATGATCAAGTGTTTTCCCACTTCTTAGTAGTTAGAACTATCACAACACTACCTTTATCATGGTGGAGAGTGGGAGCATGTTGTGGTTGTGGAGGAGGTGGAAGTGGCACTTGGTATTGAAATTGAGGTGGAGGGGATAATTGAGGTTGGAAGATGAATTGTTGAGAAAGGTGTGGTGATGAAGGGGGAGGAGGTGTATAAGGCTTTGGATGGCCTTGGAAGTGGTATATGGGCTGCACTTTCATGGTAGGTGGACTATAGAGAACTTGAGTGTAATGCATATGTCCACTTGCTTCATTGAAAATCATTATGGGCCTTGAAGAAAAATTTTCCTCTTGGAAAACAAGTATGAAAGATAGTTGCTTTGTCCTTTCTTCAAGACTTGTAACATTCTTTTGGACATCATCAAATCTTTTCAACCTAGAGAGAACCTCTTCCTCAAACCTTGAGCTATATCTTGGGCATTGTGGTTCTGGGTAGCTATAGGAGTGAGGTGTCTCCTTTTCTTCATCAAAGGGACCAACGTAATTCATAGAATGGTAAGGAACATTTGTCATCGGGTTCTTCATGAAACTCACAATATCACCAAGAATCTTCATCACTTGTGGGCTTGAATCACTATGAATTGGAGATGTCACACCAAAGGGGTGGTCACACGTGATTCATCATGCTAGAAGCTCAGATTCATCACTTTTGCCAGCTATTCAAATAATGGGCATGTCTCCTTAGGTGGCCTAGCCATCAAAGCTCATCTACAAGAAGAAACTATTATATCTTGACCCGTTACAGATAGACCAAAATAAAAGGACTAAACTAGCTTCCACAAAGGGATTTGATGGTGCAGGCACTCTCTCAACATCTTTTGAAATATCTCCCAAGCATCGTGAAACTGCTCATTGCCCATTTGACTAAAACTCACTATCGCATGCCATATTTGTATCAACCTTGCAGTAGAGTGTCTTAAGAATGCATTCTTTATCTCTTCCCAACTCATGATGTCTCTTCTAGAATCGTACCAATCTTTGGCTTTGTCTTTGAGGGAGAAAGAGAATAAGGTCAACCTGATTGTGTCACACTAGTCGTCGACATCCTGAAGGTGGAGCATACTTTAAGAAAGGAGTCCAAGTGCTTGTAGGGGTTCTCATTCTCCAAGATATAGATGGCTAGAAGGAGCCCAAGAAGTCCTAAAGGGATGGAGAATTTCTCCCCTAGAATTTGATCAACTCTATTAGCAATTGGCAATTGTAGTTGCTAGGCATGAAATTATCTTGAAGTGGCTTGTGAGGTGCATTTTGACCTTCCATATTATCTTCCCTGAGTGGCTTATGACATGCACAAGGCATACCAAACAAAAGAAAAAAAGTTGGAAAACAAATATGCACAAAGAATGCAAAGAATAAAGAACAAAGAATAGAAATGATTGGGGCACTATGAAAAGATCGAAACTAAACTAACTAGCTAAGTCGAGCGCATTTCTCCCTCGAACTGGTGCCAGAAAGCTTGGTATGTCCTGCTAGAGGTGAACACACTAATCAATTAGATTTGACTAGATGTGTCCCACAATCTTAGAAAACACTCAGGCTCTTTCAAAATTTATGAAGAACCTACACAAACACACTCATATAAGATATCACACTACATCCACAACCGCACGGGGTCGTGTCATCGTATAGGTAGGTAGAAATTATAGGGTGATCTATAGGGAGGAAAGGGGGCACTAGAGATATGTTAGTTTTGGGCCAGGTCCTACTGTGCAATCTAGGGTTGAAGGGTTTGATGGTTGTTTTGTTGATTACACTAAAAGTGAACAAACAAGCAATTAAAGGAAACAAACAAGAACCAAAACCTAAATACCCAAGATAATTAGTTCTAATGAGAAAGAAAAGACAAGGCAAGAAGAAAAGAACAAGCTATGATAAAACAAGCAAGAAGATGTCTAAACTACACTAAGCTAGAAAACAAGGCAAAATAGTAATTAAAGATCTAAACTAGCAAGAGAAAAACAAGAAAAAGGCAAGAATCTAATTGAGCAAGTAAAGAAAAAACTATGCTAACACTAGCTAAGAAAGAAGGCAATTTGGTTTTTAATGTAATTAAGATATGTGTGGGCTATTTAAGGGATGCACTTATCAATTAGGCGGGGGGGATGACATGTGATCAGTATACTCTCATTTTGATTATGAAACCAAACAACAAGCTAGAGTCTAATGAATTTCCCTAAACTACTAACTAGCCATAGATATGATAAGTTGTGTATAGGGCAACTAGTCCCTAACACCTCCTACTTACCCTTACCAGGCTCAATTGAGTTGGGGTTTAGGTGGAATTCAATTAGAGTCAAATAAAGACTAGGTTTCTAGGTTAGAGGATCTTAGAGTGATTAGGGGCTAAGGGAAGTAATGGCAGTGGAAATGGTTTAGGCCTCCCATTACCCACATGCTAGCCTTGAGAAAGCTCCAAGCTAATCACAATAAATTCATCAAAACTAGCTTCTTAGATCTCTCACACAGGGTTAGATGAATTGAGTAGAATGTAGTAGGATGGTAAGCTAAGCTAGGGATCCATGAATTGGACCTAGAAGCAAATCCCAAAATTCACACATAACCAATTTTCCTAAATTCCTAGGTGATTTCAAGCACAAACCAACAAGAAATTTATAGACAATGAGATACAAATAGAACATAATCATTAGCAAATGAAATTATAATGTTTACATATCATTTTCCCCAACATGGTATCAAAGTAACATTTTTAGCCCCAAACAACCCACCAAAGGGGCCTAGCTACTTATAGAAATGGAAAATACAAAAAGAGAAGAGAAAGATGAATAAGTAGCCATGGAACTCAGTGTAGATGGATTGATCCTCCTCTCCAGCTGTTGCAAGGTCATCCTCCTCCTTCCTCTAAGGTGCAAGGGCATGGAAGGATGGTGGAATAGG
Source organism: Alisma plantago-aquatica (assembly GCA_963693085.1). Classification (NCBI taxonomy): domain Eukaryota; kingdom Viridiplantae; phylum Streptophyta; class Magnoliopsida; order Alismatales; family Alismataceae; genus Alisma; species Alisma plantago-aquatica. The sequence continues at coordinate 156,875,488 of OY856413.1, forward strand.
GTTAAAACACTATAGTATATTTGGTTCTAGAAATGGAGAAATGGAGTGGAAATGAGGTGGAGAAGTGAAGGAATGGATGGAATGTGAAAATGGGGAGCTAGGATGGGGTAGAAGGTAGCTAACCTCGTTCCCCAGATGCCACCTATGTATATATAGGTGGTGGGGAAGCCCTAGGTCAAGTGGAGGGTAAAGTGGGAAATATAGTGGAAAAATTGTATGTAACACGCCCGTGTTGGGCAGTATGCCCATGGTGGGTAGGAGTGAGTATGGGCATGGTGGAATGGAACAAATGTGGTGAGAAAATGGCTCAAGTTACACATAGTTTGGTAGAAAAACCATGGTGGTCACCATAGTTGTGCTGAGGTAGGAGTAACACGACCATGGTGGTCACTACGACTTTGGTGGTTTGGAGGATTGATTCATGTTCTATGATGAATGATCGTGTTGTCCGAGCTACTACACAATCATGCTGCATTACACGACCATTTTGGGACCTGGTGGCACATCCATTCTATGTGGCACAATCGTTCTACTGGATTCAGTTCTTCAATGCTTCTTTTGTTGATTTTGAGTGAGACAGCATGACCATTCTGGTGTACCATGATCATGTTGTTCTCTCCACCAGCACTTTGAGCTTGTACTTGGTTCATCCTCAGACATATTTGCTTCAATTGATCTTTGGCCACTATAGGTTGGTTGAGAGATCCTTGAACTTCACTTTGGGCCTCTCTAAGGGAAGAGAAACCCTAGAATCATTCTTTCTTTCTCTCCCATCCAAGTATGGCTCAATACCTAAAAACCATGCAAATAAAGTCCATAAGTGCATTCTACACAAATATGCCTTTTAGGGGAAATCATGTAATCTAACAAGTATAGATGTGATTGAAATGCTACATGATGCAAGTTGAAGCCTTAAAATAAGGCTACATCAACACGGCATGCACACACACACACACACAGATATATATATATATATATATATATATATATATATATATATATATATATATATATATATATATATATATATATATATATATATATATATATATATATATATATGTGTGTGTGTGTGTGTGTGTGTGTGTGTGTGTGTGTGTGTGTGTATGGAAATGGGTGGTGGCCAATACCCATTTACACAATGTGGGACTAATCCCATATACACAATGAATATATAAAGGTATAAAGAATAATGAATAAATAGAATAGTAAATACTTATTATTCTAACACTCCCCCTCAAGCAGGTGCTTAGATGTCATAGGCACCTAGCTTGTTACATAGAAATTTCATTCGACATCCATTGTGGTATATTATGAAATGATCAACCACTTGATCTTCTGAACGGACTGGAATAAGTACAATTCGATGACCTTGTACCTTTTCTTGAATGAAATTACAATACACTTCAATATGTTTGGTTTGTTTGTGAAAAATTGGGTTAGAAGCAATGTTGACAACAACTTGATTATCACACATGAGTTCCATTTCTCGCATTGAATGAAACCTAGTTCTTCTAGAATATTCTTGGTCCATAAGAGATCACTGGTTGCATGATCCATTGATCTAGGATGAGAAATTTTCTCTGGAGGGGGGGATAGAGCTAAAATGCACTTAAACAAAATTCATTAGACCTACAAATTATTTAATAAGATAAGGTTGCTAATATGGAATTTGAGTGCAGAAAAAACATACATAGCAAGGATGAGAGAGATTGAAACAAGCACAAGAACACAAGTTGTTTAGAGTGGTTCCATACACCAAACTAGGAGTATGTCATCCACTACCTAAAGAGGTCAACCTCTAGGATTTCTTAACCATGTCTCCCTCCTTATATTCGCTTATAAGAGTTACAACATATGCCCTTCCTTTTTGTGAGAATGATACCCAACTTTCCCTTCGAGGGGAAGGAGCCAACAATCTACCAAAGGATGTACCTATCCAACCAAGAGTCTTCTACCTCACAAAGGAATTACCAACTTTGCACTGAGTCTTCTTCCTTCACCAATGACTTACCCACTCTTTCACAAGTCTTCACCCTTTAAGGAATTACCCACTCTTCTTGGATCTTCCACCCTTGACTTCACCTTTGCTAAGGAGAAGCTTTCACCAAGGACTTACCCACTGAGTCTTCAACCTTCACCAAGAAGTTACCCACTCCTTCTTCATGTCCTCAGCCTTGCCTTATTCTTCTTCACCTCTCTTATCCAAGAGAGAGAACCTTCATTTTCATGGTTGAATGAGAGATTGGGAGGTGGAGGAAGTGAGAGCCTCCCAAGATATACATGTAGGACTAGCTCTCTTACAAATCTCCTACCCACTCTAATGGATGTAGCAACTAATTGAGATTAGAGAGAGAGGAGGTTGTAGATGCACTTAACTATAATATAGGGACCTTCTTAGTGCTTGGATAACCATAGAATGAAGCTCAAGGTTCTTATTTATTATTGGGGATTCCTAGTAGCCAGTGGGAACATTTAAGGACAAATTCTAGCCATTTGGGTGTTGCAACAGATTCTTTTTAGTTTTGCAACACTCCAACGGGTAGAAGCACTTTTTTGCACACTCCATATAGTGCGATCTGTCGAGTTCTGTGTGTTGGAAACTCGTGTCATTGCACTATTCGATAATGCAGATTTGAAGAATCAATTGAGTTTATCCTGGATCAAACTCGACCGATCACTTAAATCAGTTTTGTCCAATGCAATGATCGGTTGAGTTTGTAACTCAACCAAATGGATTGGTTGAGTTTGTAACTCGACCAAACCTGGGCATTTTTGAAATCCATTAAGGGATCGGTCAAGTTTGTAACTCGACTAAAAACCACATGTAATGATTTTGAAAAATGGCATTAAAGTGCTTAAATATTTGATTTTAGTTCTTAAATATTCAATTTAAGTGCTCTTGATTTTTTTCTAAGCATAATTACAAGTCATACAACCATTAAAAGTGATTTACAACATGATTCTAATGGATTTATATAATATTCCAAAAAAGTGCACTTGCATTGATTTTGACTCGCAAGTTAGGGCATTTCGAGTGTCTATACCTAATCTAAAATCACTCAAGTAGAAGCATTAGACACAAATAAGTGGAATGGTTAGTCATCATCAAAACACGGGTTTAGTCAATTTAGGCCTTGAGTCAACATTCTCCCTTTTTTTGAAGATGACAAACCATTCCATGAATGTATTGAAAGCTTTTTAAGTAAAATCATACCTTTGGAGAAACCTAAGGGTTTCAATAGAAGTGAGTTCATATGATCCCCCTAAATTGATGCTTATGGAGTTCTCATACTACCCCTCAATTGATGCTATTTCTCCTGCATGGTTAGCTTTCATAACATTTTTAGAATCTATGTCTTCTACTGATATGTGTTCTACATATATGTCTTCTCCTCTTAACATAAGACATGCTTTCTCCTCACACGTGCCTTCTCCCTATTTAACATAAGACAGGCCTTCTCCCCCATTGTCATTTCAAAAAGTAGGGGTTTGAAGAGCTAAAATAAAACATATTAGAAAAAGGAGATACCAATAGTTAGAGAGGAGAGTAGAAGAGTAAAACTAGAGGCTTGTCCAAGTAAAAGCATGCATTTGAACAACCCTATATGTAATTCTAGCAAACAATTAAGGTAAGCATATATAAAGGTACCAAAGGGAGTGCTAAAGAATAAGGATATTGGTTGAGAAAGTGTAATTGAGAGGGAAATTCTCATCCAAAAGGCCAACTGTATATTATGTGTATAGTGTTGTCAATCAACTTCTATTTTTTGGAAATTTGACTAAAAAGAGTTGTTGGTAATACCCATTGGTGCTTGTCGTTCGAGTTTCTAACAAGATAAACTCGACCAATACAGCTACTGTCAAGAAGAACATATACTTCATAAAAGCATATCAAGAGGCATTCTAAAAAAAGCAATATTCAAACATGTGTGAGCAAGTTAGTAATGCACTTTGAAAGCATTAGAAATAGTTTTTGAGCAAGAGTGTGAAGAGAATCACAAAATACCACTTTTGACTCAAAAACCATATGCATAGTGCACACTAACTTGACAGAAACAAGTTGGGATTAGATATGATCAAGAAAACCTTTACCTCTATTCTTATCATTCCTTTTCCACTTGTTGACACCCCATACACATCTCACCTTTCTCCTTTTATATGGATTGAGAAGTCAATTTACAAATCAATAGATCATGTCAGTCCAATTGTACTTGACCTACAAGAAAGATGAAGTGGTCCAGAATCATATTTTTGGGTCCGGAGGGGTTAGATTAGAAACCCAAGTCCTATTTCTCTTGGGTGCTTTCCTAAAAGGACAATAAGTAGCATAATGACCAATTTCATTGCAATAATTACATGATCTCCTAGACTTGGAACTAGAGGATTGTTCATTGAAAATTGAAGGTCCTTTGTCTTTGTTGTTCCTTTGGCTAAAATAAAGTACAAGACCATCTCTACTCATTTGTTTGGTATGATGATATAGGATTTTATTAAGATTCCTTTTATCATCTAAGAGGCTTTGCATAGGAGATCTCAAACTATGATTATCATGCATAAGAGAAGCAATAGTTGAAGACAAATGATTGATATTATCTCTGGCATGCAAATGATCGGTTTCTAAGAAATAAAAATGCCTATCATGATGAAGAGAAAAAACACTATTCTCTCTACTAGTAGAACTAAAACAAAATTCAAGAACATTGATTTTAGAAAGCAAGGACGCATTATCATTTTTTGCAAAAAAATCTTAGAAAGATAAGCACTATTTTCATATTCTAATCCTTGCAAAGTAAAATCCTTGTCCTCATTTTCAGTTCTAAGAACATCAATATCAAGCATGAGAGAATCCACAATATTAGTATGCTCTTCACTAGAACTAGGCACAAGAGGTTGGGATTCTAGAAATCTAATCTTACCAAGCAATCTAGCATTTTCAAATTTAAGAGAGTCTACTTGACTAAGATAAGTATGGATTTCATCTAGCAAGCTAATATTAGCATGTTCAAGATCATCTTTTTATACATTCAATTATCAACAATTTTAGCTAGCTTTTTCTTCTTCTTTCTAGAAGCCTTTGGAGAGGCACGAGTAGCATGAATAATAACAATTACAGACTCTATATCTAAAGAGTTCAGATTTACCTCATTTGAGTCTCTACTTGTTGATGCCATGAGAGAAAAATTGCATTCTCGTTCATCACTAGAGCTTAAAGTAGATCCTCCATTTGATACTTCACTTGAGCTTGAGTTAGAACAGTCACTAGAGCTTGAGTTGGAGGAGTCACTTGAGCTTTTGTGCCATTTCTCCTTCTTCTTGTACTTATCTTCTATTCTCTTGTGATGACGGGGCTTTTTGCTTTGTGGACAGTCATCCTTAAAGTGTCCCTTCTTTCCACACTTGAAGCAGAGGGTGAAGGAGGATGACTTGCCTTTATAGAGTCTACACTTGGAGTACATGGCCTCTTCTTCAACTTGAGAGAATGGAGAGGCTTGACCAAAAAAATCTTCAATTTGTTCTTTGATTTGAGCCTTATTCAATCTCTTGATCTCTTTCTCTTCTTCTCTTTGTTCTTCATCTTACTTGTCAAGATTGAATTTATGGGCTTGTAGATATCCTATGAGCTCTTCAATAGGGATATTTCCAAGTGACTTTTCTTCTTCAATGGAAGTAACCTTGGATTCCCACCTCTTGGGAAGAGTTCTAATGATCATTGAGTTGATTTCTCTTCTAGCCATAGGATGACCTAGGATGCCAAGACCATTTACAATGTTGTTGAGCCTTGAGTACATATTGACCACCCTTTCCTTCTTTCCCATATTGAAGTTCTCTAGAAGCCCTTTGAGGATGTAGACCTTGCTTTCCTTCACTTACTTTGTCCTTTCATAAGTGATGCATAGCCTTCTCCATACCTCATAGGTTGTTTCACATGAAAAATCCGGTTGAAATCCACAGGGGACATGGAGGCATAGAGAATTTTGATGGCTCTTGCATTCAAGGTTGCTTTATTCAAAGTAGGCTCATCCCATTCTTCTATCGTTGTCTCTGATAGCTTGTATGGAAGGTTCACCATTCTCCATAGCTCAAGACTTGATCCTTGGATGTAGTATTGGATCCTTCTCTTCCAATAGAGGAAATTGCTATCATCAAAGATTGGAATGTTGATGAGGTGTCTCCCTCCTTGATAATCTTCCATGTTCTTCTACTTGTGGAAGTATGCTTGGAGAAGACCCACTCTAATATCAGTTGTTAGATCTAGGATGGGAAATTTGCTCTAGAGGGGGTGAATAGACCTAAAATGCACTTTAAAAAAATTCATTAGACCTTTAAATTATTTAACAAGATAAGGTTGCTAATATGAAATTTGAGTGCATATAAACATACATAGCAAGGAGGAGAGAGATTGAAAGAAGCACAAGAATACAAGCTGTTTAGAGTGGTTCCATACTCCAAACTAGGAGTAAGTCAGTGCCCTACCTAGAGAGGTCAACCTTTAGGATTTGTCAACCATGTCTCTATCCTTATATTCACTTATAAGAGTTACAACATATGACCTTCCTTTTCCAGTACAAGGATACCCAACTTTCCCTTTGAGGAGAAGGGAGTTGACAACCTACCAAAGGACTTACCTATCCAACCAAGAGTCTTCTAACTCACCAAGGACTTACCCACTTTGCACTGAGTCTTCTGCCTTTACCAAGTACTTACCCACTCTTACACTAGTCTTCGGCCTTTGAGGAATTACCCACTCTTCTTTGATCTTCTGCCTTTGACTTCACCTTCACCAAGGAGAAGCTTTCACAAAGGACTTACCCAATTGAGCAAGGTGTCTTCAAACTTTACTAAGGACTTACCCACTCTTGCTCCAAGTCTTCAGCCTTGCCGTCTTCTTCTTCTTCTGCACCTCTCTTAGAGAAAAGAGAGAACCTTCATCTTTATGGTTGAGTGAGAGATTGGGAGGTGGAGGAAGTGAGAGCCTCACAAGATATACATGCATGGCTAGCTCTCTTAAAAATCTCGTACTCACTCTAATGGGTGTAGCAAGTAATTAAGCTTAGAGATAGAGGAGGTTGTAGGATGCACTCAACTATAATATAGGGACCTTCATAGTGCTTGTCTAACCATGCGATGAATCCCAAGAGATCCTATTTATAGTTGGGGATGCCTAGTAGCCAATGGGAACACTTAAGATAAATTCAAACTATTTGGGGTGTTGCTATGGATATTTTTTTGAGTTTTTCAACACTCCAAATGCTAAAATCACTTTTTTTGCACACTCCATACAATGCAATCAGTCAAGTTCTATGTGTGGGAAACTCAACTTATTGCACTATTCATCAAGGTAGATTTGAAGACTTGGTTGAGTTTATCTTGGATGAAACTCGACCGATCACTTAAAGTAGTCTTGTCCATCGTTGTGATTGTTTGAGTTTGTAATTCGATCGAATGTATCAGTCGAGTTTGTAACTTGACCGAACCTGAGAATGTTCAAAATCCATCAAGGGATCGGTCGAGTTTGTAATTCGACCAAAAAATAACATGTAATGAATTTTCGAAAATGTCATGGAAGTGCTTAAATATTTAATTTAAGTGCTCCTGGTTTTTTATAATCTTAATTAAAAGTCATCCAACCATTACAAGTGATTTACTACATGATTCTAATGGATTTACATCATATTCCACAATAGTGCACTTGCACTGATTATGACTTCTTTTTTCTCCAAGTTAGGATCTGCATGTTGGGGCATTTGGAGTGTGTCTATACCTAATCTAAAACCACTTGAGTAGAATCATTAGACATGGATAAGTGGAATGGTTAGTCATCTTTAAAAAAATGGTTTAGTCAATTTAGAACTCGAGTCAACATTGACCCTGAGTCGACACAATCGACATTTGGAAAACCTTGTATTTTGAGATGTGCATGATTGGTGTACTGTATACATTTTCCTGAAGTTTTCTTGATATAGAAAAGGGTGTTGTAGACAACCTCCATATGACCACTATAGGTTTTATCCATGAATTGAATAACCACACTAGTAGCAAAGGATAAATCTAAACGAGTGACATTAAGATAATTAAATTTTCCAACCAGTAATTTGTATCCCCATTGATCTTCAAGTGGATCCCCCTCTTCCTTTTGCAACTTGACCTTTAGGATATATAGGAGTATCTTCTAGATTTTCTCCAAGAATACTAGTCTCTTACAGGAGATCAAGAGTGTATTTCCTTTATGAGCTAACTATTCCATCATGAGATCTAGCAACCTCAATGCCCAAAAAATATTTTAAGAGGCCTAAATCTTTAGTTTGGAATTTATTTTAAAGAACCTATTTAAGCTACAGAATACCCTACATATCATCTCGAGTAATGACAATATCATCAACGCTGAAAATAAGGAGAACACATCCAATAGATTGTTGTTGATAGAAGACTGAAGGATCCATACCTAACTCTAGAAGGCCAAATTCAACAAGAGCTTGACTAAATTTCCCGAACCAAGCTCTTGTATACTGCTTGAGCCCATATAGAGATTTATGAAGATGACAAACTAGATGTGACACCCCCTGAGTAGAACCCAGGAGGTTTCTCCATATAGATTTCTTTAGACCATGGAGAAAAGCATTCTTCATATGAAGTTGATGCAAGGGCCTAGAAAATGAGCTGCTAGAGAAATAAAATGAGGAATAGAGGACATTTTAGCAACATGAGAAAAAGTATCAAGATAGTCTTCTCCGTATACTTGAGTATATCCTTTGGCTACCAAACGAGCCTTCAAAATGATCAACAATTCTAGTGGGTCTGACTTTGATTGAGAAAACCAATCGGCACCCAACAATAGCCTTGTCTGTTGGAGTAGGAACTAAACTCTAGGTGTGATTTAGATGAAGAGCATTCATCTCATCTTCCATAGCACTACGACATCCTTGGTGATTAAAGACAACAAATATAAAATTAGGAATAGAAACATCAGTTATGGATGATAAGAAGGCATTATTTGGGGGAGAGAAATAGTCATATGATACAAAGTTAGAAATGGGGTGAAGAGTAGATGATAGTTTTCCTTTCCAAACAAAAATTGGTAGATCAAGAGAACTATCGGTGTTCCCTGGAGCTCCATATTGAGTGATGATTGAAGAAGGGTTGACACTTGTATTGTTGGATCCCTAAACTTGGACAATGTCTTACACATGATGTATGTAGACATGAGTGATGGAAGGTTCCTCTCCTTGGGACACAAATGGAGAAGACTCCCTTAGATAGGAGGTGTAGGTGACTTCTTCAAGATCCCTCACTGACTGAGGCTCTCCAAAGTATGGAGTATCTTCAAAGAAGGTGACATTAGATGAAAAAAGAAATGGTAAATGACTAGATCATAGCAACTATATCCCTTCTGAGTCTTAGAATGACTGAGGAAGACACGCTTGGAAGGCTTCATACTAAGTTTGTCATGACCCATCCTAACATTATGAACAAAACAAGCTCATCCAAAAGATTTAGGGGGAACCGTGTAAATGGGCTGACCAGAGCATAAAAGTTGAAAGGGGATGTGTTTTTTTAAGGTGGATGATGGCATGGGATTAATGAGATATGTGGTTGTGAGGACAACATCACCCCATACTTCCTTGGAAATGATCGTATGCAAAAGAAGATATGAGAAGTTTTCACGATGGGACGATTTTTCCTCATAGCTACCCCATTTTGTTGGGGTGTGAGGACATGATAACTTGTGTATGACTCCTTTGGAAGATAATAATTGAGTAAGAGCATGACTGGAATATTCTTTGGCATTATCTATCCTAAAAATATGTATACACTGAGAAAATTGGGTTTCAATTTCATCAAAAAAGTTCTTTGTTACGGATAAAATTATAGAGCGATCTTTCATCAAATACAACCATGTGAGTCTAGAGAAATCATCAATGAAAGTCACAAAATATATTTGACCAAGTTTTGATGGAACCTGACATGGGCCCCAGACATCAAAATGAACAATTTCAAAACATGACTGAGTAGTCATCTGATCTGTGGATACAAAGGTGGATCAATGATGCTTTCCTAACTAACATGACTCATACTAGAGTGTGCTAAGTCCAGATAGTTGAGTATGGAGGACTCAAAGTCTTTCCAGGGACATGTGTCCAAGCCAACTATGGATATGAAGAGGAAAAGCTTCCACACACACCTTGGATGCCATACCAACATAGTAGAGACCTGCAAGTTCATACCCGCCACCAATCACCTCTTGTGTCCGAAGGTCTTGTATCACACAATCATTAGGGTCAAGTGTAACTGAAGCTTGAAGAGAATGGGTTAATTTACTAACGGAAAATAAATTCAAAGGGAGCTCAAGAGAAAATAAAGGTGATTATAAGGTAATTGTAGGTATGGGATTGATGATCCATGTACCATGTATTGGAACTTTGGACCCATTAGCAATGGTAATAGGTGGAAAAGGTGTTTTTCTAGTGGATAGGTTCGATATAAGATGGGTTTTACCTGTAATGTGATCTATTGCGCCTAAATCAAGAACCCAAGAATATGAACTCGCATTAGAAGATTGAGATAGGCATGTAGTAGGTCCACTAGGGTGTTACGTAAAGGAAGCCATTAAAGAAACTAAGGACGAGGCTTATTGAGAAGCTTGTAGTGACAAAATTGATTGTACTCCTCATCTGTCACCTGGATATGAAGGTTGGTGTCCCCTGAAGTGTCATCAGTGCATGCCACATTTGCACATGTGGTTTTGGGAGGATACCCATGAAGTTCATAGAAAGTTTCTTTATAATACCCCATCTTGCCACAACAAGAGCATTTGGGGCATCCACATCCACCAGCAGACTTGCCTCCACAATCTCCTCATCCTCCTTGTCCTCATCCATGAGTAGTCGGCCCCGTTTGTTGATGTGTCCCTTCATGGTACATACCATAGCAGATTTGTTTGAGATAGAATGTGGATTTTGCTCAACGAAGGTGTGTGATACACACTGATATGCTTCCGCCAACTTGGGAAACTCAAACTCAATAAGGATTTGGTTGTGTACTCCTTCGTACTCACGCTGAAGCCCAACCAAGAATTTAATGATAGCCATTTGGTCCTTCTACTTTTGAATGATGGTGAGGTCTGATGTAAGTAGAAGAAGAGAATGAATATTGTCAGTGAGCGAGTTATCTCCCCAAAATATCGAGTCAGAGATTTGTCATCTTTTTGAAGATTGTACATCTGCACAGTCATCTCATACATGCGGGAGATCTTTGACTCATGCATGAGGTTAAGGTGATCCCAGACATCTTTGCATCTCTCAAAGTGACTGGTGAGAACAACTACTTGTGGCTCCATGGAATTCCACAAGATGAAGAGAAGATTGGCATGAAGTTGCTCCCAATGTTCTAGAGTGTTATTAGTAGGAGGATCTTCTATGAGGTATTTGTATTTTCCTTGGCCTTTGAACCAGATTTTGGCCGATCGACTCCATTGAGTGAAGTTCTTTTCAATGTGATTCTGAGTGGTGATGATTTGATATCGAATAAGGAAAGGAGCCATCACATCCTTGTTTTATGACATGATGAAGACAAAAGGTAGAACAAGACAATTAGTTACTTACAAAGTGTGTGTGGAACAACATACAATGTCTTTGAATGTGTTTGATGAAACACACGACATGTGTAGCGCCACCAAATCAGAAATTTTAGGTCTTCTTCCTAAAAAATCATACCTTGGATGGACTTTCTTGAAGAGAGAAACCTCCTAGGCATAGATCTAACTACCACTATGATGGTGTTCAAGATTTTAGAGAGGATATGAGATGAAGATGAAGACCCTTTAGATAATGATGCTTCTGAAAAGGTTGAGATGGTTCCCAAAGTGAAGATGATATTCATGATGGAAGGAGAAAGGATTCTGTGGTGGGAATGGCTGCCACAATGGAGAAGGAGATGATCTTCCATGATGGAGATTATTTCCACAGTGGAGATAGAGAGATGACCACATCGGAGGAGCTTGGTGAGGATGACAACAACATTGATAGATGACAGCTACTGCTTCTATGGAGCACCTTCTCTATACAATTAGGGTATTGGTTTCTCTGATACCATGTGAATAGAAAAATCAATGTGTGGAATGAGATGCATTTAGTATTGACAGGGCACACCTATATATATGGACACTAGTGGTGGCCAATACCCATTTACAAAATTTAGGACTAATCCCAAATACCTAGTGAATATACAGAGGTATAAAGAATAATGAATAAAAAGAATGATAAAGACCTATTATTATAGTAGGATAAAAACCATAAGGTGCAATTACGTATTTAGGAAGAAGACCAACATGGAAGGGTAGAGTGTCTGCAAAGAGTTTCAAACAAATTCAAGGTGTTGAAAACGATGAAGTCATTTCACCAGTTGCTATGGTTAAATCCATCAAGATCATGCTTGCTATTATAGCTTGTTATGACTATGAGATTTAACATATGGATGTTAATATCACAATCCTTAATTGGAGTAATTATGAAAATGTGTGTGTGATACAACCGAAAGGTTATATAAATCTAATAATGCAAATAAAGTTTATAATATACAAAGGTCAATCTTGAATTGAAGCATGCATCTCAACTAGGATCTTTGATTCAACAAGACAGTCAAAGAGTTTGACTTCAGTTAAAATGAAGATGAAATCTATGATTACAAAAGATTTAGTGGTAGCATATCTATATTCCACATGATGATGGGGAATAACATCCTTATACTACAAATGTCAAAACCTGGCTGGGAAGTACCTTATCTATGAAGGGTTTAGGAAAAGCATTCTATATGATACAAATCAAGATCTATAGAGATAGATCTAGAAAGTGTCCTAACCTAAGTAAGAGCACATACATTGGCAAGATGCTAAGGAGTTCGGCATGTAGGATGCAATGAGAGAAAATCTATCCATGTCCTATGGGATTAGTCTATCAAGAGTCCAATGTCCCAGTTCTTGTGAAGAATTAGAAAACATAAATAAAATGATATATGCAATTGGATCTATCTTGTATGCAATTTTATGTACTCATATCGTTATCTCATATGTATTGGACATGATGATTGAATATATGTCACATACAAGTGAGAGTCACTGGACTGATATAAAGAACATCCTCAAGTACTTGAGAAGCACTGAAGGATTTATTCCCTGATCGTGGTAATAAGGAAGAGTTGGATATAAGGTATTACACCGATGCAAGCTTCAAAATGAAAAATAGAATTAATGATCACAATCAAAATTTGTGTTTGACCTTGAAAAAGAACTATAATCCAGAAAAGTTCTGAGTAAGAGACAATTACTTATTCTACAATAGAAGCTAAATATCTTGGTGTTATGTGAATAAAAGTGGATACTGTATGAATCTAAGTTCATATAGATGAACTTGTGGAGGTTCCAACCATTAATAACATAATATAAGTACTATGACAACAATGAAGATACTGGATAGGCAAGGAATCTCATATAGCATAATATGGCACTTCCATCTCATACAAGAAGTCTTACATTGAAGGGATATGAAACTTGCAAAATACTGACTAAATGCAAATGTTGCTAACCCGCTATAAAAGTGATTGTGTAGCAAAAACATGATGGACATGTTAAGATCACTTAGAATAAAATTTGTAGGTCTTTGAATCTAAGTGCAAGTGGGTGTCTATTGTATGTATGTCAAGAGAGACAATCCTATGACACTTGCAATGGGGCATTAGATATCTGATTTGATAATCATAAAGGTAATTTTGTCTATTATTTTTGTATCAATAATGACATGATGACACATATATAATGCATGTCTAAATAATATTATGACTCAATGACATATGTCTTTGGGTTGAGTACCTAAACAATGATGTCATATGTATTTTAAGAGTACATACATTCTTATTATGTCCCTAGTCAAATATTACTGTGGAGAAAAATAGACAACAATAATACATAAGACTAGAGTGTGTGTTCATAGATGACAGAGTCTCATTTGTCATGATATATGACATTAAGTCAAGTGCACAAACACATGTTAGAGAACAGTATATCAAACAGACCCACATTGAGAGTGATACATGGTGACCATGAAATGGTAATCAGAATTAGCTCTCATAGTGATAGTGGTGATTGTGGTTCTTAGATCTGAACTCACTGCACCCATCCCATGTTTCTCGATGTATTTATACATCATCCAACTTGACCTTCAATAAGGGTTTCCATAAAGGTGATGGTCGTTGCATTGTGACACATGGGGATTGAGTATGAGTGATGTAGATGGGATTTGTCCCTCCTACAGGAGATTGATATACATGCCACTTGATAATTGAGACTAAGAAATGTATGGACATACTCATGTGAATCAATATATCATATGTGATCTTGCATGCATCTCAGACTGTCTTCTCTAGTCCAAGGAACATCAATTGAATGTTGACATAGATGGATGATGGAAACCCGTTCCTTGCGGACGACGCACTAGTAGACAAGACAAAGTCTTTCAAACAAGCTATCACCAGGGGAGGTGGCGGCGGAGAGGTGGACCCCTTCTTCATTGACCACGAGCCAGAGGATATTGTAAACCCAAAAGACATCGAGTGTGAGAACTTGTTACTCTAAATGAGATTACTCAAAATATAAAACACAATCAATCACTAATTAATCACATTCCCAAAAATATGGGTTAATTTAAACTGATTTCAACATCAACACCCGTTGAAAAACATTTGCATAAGAGCCCAACATCTTTTTTGTATCCATACTATACCAAGAATTTAATACAAATTGGTCTATTGCCTTAGCCACAACATATATACACAAGAGAACAATATTTGTATATGTCACACAAATAAGCATTAACATGATGACAACATTCAATTTGTTTGAAACGCCATATGCAAACTATTCCTTCCTGGAACTGAGAGTACAGGGATGACTCTAGAACACACTAGAAATCTAATCAACTTACTCAAAGATTCATTACTATAGCTCCTCTTTCCTGCACATGTTTGTTTTCTTCACTTCCAATTACCTAAAAAATGTAGCGAACCACAAGGGTGAGACCCATGTCCCAGCAAGAGATATAAACTCCAGTAACATTTATTGATTATGATATTTTTAAGTAATTAAATAGTTAAGAAAATTAATTAGATACAACAAATAATCTCAACAACATTGATGATTAGCAAAATACACAAAGGAGCAGATAATAACTATCTTCATTATCCAGACTAAGATTGGGGAAGATGACTCTATGACATTGTATGTTGAGTTTGTGATACCATGTGCTCCACCTCACACTCCATTTGTAGGTCCTACCATCCCTAGTGTTCCACTTCATGGTATGACATAAGAGAATCATGTTGATGCAAGCCAGAAAAAATCAAGTAAGCTTCCATTCCCTGAAGCATTAGATGAGACACATGAAGTGAAAAGGAGGTAGAAGCACAATGTTGACATTCTTGAGGTGTTTTTCCAAGTGAAGGTGAACATTCCATTGTTGGATCCTATCAAGTAGACCCCATCTTATGCCAAGTTTCTCAAGAACTTATGTACTGTGAAGAGAAGGTCAACGGGGAGAATACCAAATAGAGTCAAGTTGACTGAGGAAGTGAGCTCTATCATCCAACATTCACTTCTTGTGAAGAGGAAAGATCCCAAAGGCCCAATCATACCTAGCTATATAGGGAGACATCACATGGACAAATCCCTACTTGGTTTAGGATCTAGTGTGAATTTTATGCCATATGGTGTCTATGTGAAGTTGGGGTTAGGCAAGTTGGACCCGGATCATTGCACTCTCCAATTGGACGATTGTTCCATCAAAGTGCCTAGAGAAAGAGTGGATGATGTTTTGGTGATGATATATAAGGAAAGGGGCGTAGTGTTCCCAACATATTTCATTGTTCTTGACATGGTGCTAGAGGATATGAAGATTCCCATCATCTTGGGAAGGTCACTGCTATCTACAGTTGATGCCAAGATATGTGTATGTAGTGGCACAATGACAGTCTCTTTCATGGACATGAAGATAATGATCAACATGTACAAGACCCCAAACCGGCAAACCCGAGATGAGGATATTGGACATGGTCACTTCCAGAGTCTGATTGGTCATTTGAGAGAAGGAGATCAAGATGAGAGAATTGATGATAACTTTTGTGAACAAAGAGATGAGGAACATATGTTGAATGTAAGTGAGAGGTGCATTTATTGGATAAGTGGACACCTGAGAACTCCAAATGGATGAATGACTGAAGAATCTCCAAGAAGCCAAGAAGAAGGCATGAAACACAACGCTTGTGAGAGGCAACCCACCTAGGTTTGGGGAATATTTTTAGCCAACCTCTCAATTCTGATACTTTTGTTCATTTTCAAACTTTTCAAAGAAAACACACACTTGTTTTTATAAGGTATTGTTTAGTTTTAAGATGTTCAGGTGAAAATAGGGTGAAATGTGGGAAATTAGATGAAATTTAAATAAAGGATTCATGAAAAATCACTTTGGACCGAACTTTATATTTTGATGAAGTTCAAGTCGAAAGGACATGCTATAGTACTCACCATGGTCGTGGTATCATGCGATGGTCGTGGTGGCACAATCAAATCAACAGGAGAATCAAGAAAATACAAGAAAATAAGAATAGACCCAACTCAATAGTGCAAGGCAGCACGGTCGTGTGATACCAAATCAGAACGGGTCGTGTCAAGAAAAATGTAACACGATCATGCCACACAACACAGTTGTGTTGCATCCCAATATAGTTAGTTAAGTCAGACCGGCCCAGTCATTTAGTTCACTTTTTCGTTTCACTCTTGCGTGAGCAGCACAGCCATTCCGCCCGACCTGACTCCATATAGCATGCCATTGGCCCTCTTCCACCTATGACTCTCCACAAAATCACCCCCAATCAATCTCTAATCATCCCCCCACCATTTCTACTACCTTAACCTCCATATTCCACCCACTTTCATCCACCAAATCTGCCTCTTCTCTCCATTCCTCCCCAACAACCCCATTCTTTGGAGAAAGATGAAAATCCCTAATTTCTCCACCAAAATCAGTTAAAAATGAAGAACATCACCAAGAAAGTGGTTTATAAGATCAAGGAGGTCATCTCATATGGTTGTTGATGCAAGGATTCCTCTACTTTAGCCTCGTCGGCATCCCTTGCCCCTCCACCGCCATCGTTCGCCTCTGACTCTAGCAGAAAAACATGTTTTTCGGTGGAGGAGTTAGATGCTTTGGTAGATCTAATTGTGGAGGAAGCTTCCCCTCAGACGTGCTACTCCATCATCGTCTAGAGAAGCACCGCCACCACCCTCATCAACTTGGCCCTCTATTTCCTCAGCTCTATAATCAATTTCAATGGCACAACCTTTGACATCCACGGTATCACAGGTACAACCACAGCCACAAGCATGGCGATAGCTATTGTTGAATGATGAGGATGAGGCCATGCCAGATGCGCCACAACTAGAGGTACCCCAATAGCAACCCGAGAGATATCCCAAGGTTACTAGTAGTAGGGAAAAGGGTTCAAGGCACCCAGAGTGATTGACACATAAGGTGATTGCCACCCATTACACGTGTCAAGAAATAATGGAGAGCTTAGGTTTCTATGCCTATTTCTAGGATGTGATGAAGCAATATGCCTCTTTGAGATTTTGGTGACACCATAAGATACCTATGTGGGGATGGCACGTCATTTCTTCACCACTTTAGAGAAGGTCTCTGAAGATGGTACCTATGTCATTAGAGTAGTAATTAGAGATAGGCGTTGGGTTCTCACTTCAAAAATTCTTAACATGATTTTTGCCTCCAGTGAAGAGATGGAAGCCCTCCTAGATGGAGGGAGGAAAAAAATTACTCAAGTAGTAGTTACCTAGACATGTAGAAGCACTTCACCGGCCAGAGAAAATTTATATGGGGAAATATAAAATAAGACTCATTCACAATCCATTCCCTCACTATATTCAGAAAGTGTTCACAAATACAATCTTTGGCAGATATGAGAACCAAGGTAGTTGTACAAAGAAGGACCTTTTTCTCTTGTGATGGATGATCAAAGGGAAACATGTCAATCTGGGTTTGTTGTTAATTGATCACTTGCGGATGATCCCTTCTAAGAGTAAGAACCCATTCATTATGGGGGGGATTGTGATGTCCATTGTGATTGCTCTAGGATATGATGTTTCTAGCTACATAAGGACAGAAGGGGGGAATTTTAGACCTGCATTAGTTGGTTTTCTCTTCCATGATTGCTATAGTGGATCAAAAGATTATATATCAAGTCAACCCCCTGTATGAAGGTGTCTCACTAGAGTTACCCTACCACACTCCACCTCTCCTAGGTGAGTATGGCCTGACTCCATATTTCTTGGAGACCCTGAGGAGATATGAGGAGGAGGACCTTAGAGAGGAAGGAATACCAAAGGTGGTACTGATAGAGAAATTTGGAGATTCATGTGCGACTGAGTAGTGGAGGGTAGTAGAGGCTAGAGAGACACGTCGAGTGAGAAGACAAGAGGAAGATGAAGGAACAATAGAGCCACATCATCCCTCAATAACACATACAACATGTCAACTATACATGCACAGATGGAGGGTATTTAGAATACATAAGATAGCATTCTATGTGGACAAGAGGGATTTTAGCATACGTAGGATGCATTATGGTTGGATCATCAGTAGATGCACCATTATATCAACCACATGCATTGGTTCCAGCATGCCCATGCCTATAGGAACCCCTAGTGGGAGGGAGATTAGTGGGGTGCACTATGTGATTATAAAGATGCCTACCTACTTCCATTGGCAGACTACTGGGGAAAATACTATCAGCACCCTCCACCACAGGTAGGAGCACCACCACATCCACCACAGCAACCATGATCATGTACCCTATCACTCCTATACTTTAGTGTCATGCCAAGGACAACAAAATTCAAAAGTGTGTGGTGGTAGGGCGGTATGACCTCTTTCTCATTTCACTCTTTTTGCATTTCACCTGCCATTTACTCTTTCGTGTTGTTTCTCCTATTATTGGGGTTGTACTTTACTTTCTTGTTCATACTTCCAGGCCATGTAGTTTACTTTCTTACAATTTTTGTATAATTTTCGAAAAAAATTGCACTTTTTGTCATGCATTACATATCATGTAATTTTTTGTAATTTTTGCATGATTATAGCTAGGATTTTCTTGTTTCATGTTTTTTCTTCCATAATGTAGGTCTAGATGTGATTGAAGGCAATTTGGCACCATTTTGGCCAATTTTGCCCAAATTTAGAATTTTTGCCCAAAAAACATATTTTTACCCCAATCTCTACTTTCTAGATGTAAAATGATGACCTTTCACAAATGCAAGTGAATTAACATGGTTTATTGCTAAATGGTATCAATGCTTGACTTTTTACATGTGCATCACCTCTGTTATGTTTGTGAATGTTTTGGTTGAATTGTGATTTGAGCAAGCTACAAATGCTTAGGGCCTATGGAATCAAATGATAGAAGTATAAATTTTATGTTGTTCATTCATGTGGTGTGATATTATTTAATGAAGTGTTGGAATAATTTTCATGCAGGATATCTTATGTTGGGAAACACACTAGTGACCCATCTTTGACCTAACTTTTCATTCATCGTCCTCTTACCCCTCTGCCTCATGAAAAGATGCCAAAGTGCACATATTCAGCCTTAGCCACCTCCAAAAGTTTAGAGTGGTAATATATATATCTCATTGCTTCACTCCCACCACCATATGCCACTCCTACACTAAGGGCAAAGAAAAGAAAATATGCTCCTATTTAATAACATCTAAATAAAGAAAAGATGAGTGTTATAACACTCCAATCTCTTATTGCAATACTTTCTTATATTTTCATACCAATTGGGTGAGGAAACATCAAACCTAACTCACTTCACCCTTTTCCCAATCTACGTGGGTTACTTATTGTGTTTTGAAGCAAAATATTGAATGAATGAAATTGAAACAACACTCCTAGTCATCTTTGATTAACGTCATCATGAAATGGTCTACCCAGAGCTACATGAAAACCATATGGACAGTTTGTGTGTTCTATGCCTTATATTTGAACTTTGTATGTTGAATGCTTTTTTTCATGATTGGTTTGTGAAAGTAGAGAGGAGGTGGAATGTGTGTACGTAGTCATCATGGATCCTATTTAATCAATATTCATCTGTTGCATTGCACTTGTCATTTCTTGATTGTGGAAAAATTGTAGAGAGATTGAGTTGAAGCATACTTGAGGACAAGTATGTTTTAAGTTTGGGGTGGTGATGCATCCCTATCTAGGGATTCATCTTGTGTCTAGAGAGGAGGTGGAAAGTGTTTACGTAGTCATCATGGATCCTATTTAATCAATATTGATCTATTGTATTGCATGTGTCATTTCTTGATTGTGGAAAAATTGTAGAGAGATTGAGTTGGAGCATACTTGAGGACAAATATATTTTAAGTTTGGGGTGGTGATGCAACCCTATCTAGGGAATCATATTGTGTCATGTTGCACTTCAATCACATCTATACCAGTTAGATTACATGTTATTTTCCCTAATATGTGTATTTGTGTAAAATGCACTTATGGACATTATTTACATGTTTTTCAGGTATTGGGACCACACTTGGATGGAAAAGAGAGAGAGAAAAAAAAGAATGATCCTAGTGTTTCTCTACCCTTAGAGAGACCCAAAGTGAATTCCAAGGCTCGCTCAACCTACCACTGGTGGCCAAATATCAATTGAAGCTAAGATGTCCAAGGATGAACCAAGTACAAGCTCAAAGTGTTGTTGGAGAGAGCAGCACAGTCGTGGTACACCAGAATGGCAGTGATGACTCACACAAAATCAACAGAAGAAGCATTGAAGAACTGAAGCTACTAGAATGGTCATGCCACCAAGACCCCAAATGGCCATGCCATGTAGCATAGTTGTGAAGCAGCTCGGCTAGCACGGACATTCCCCATAGAACACGCACCAATCCTCCCAGTCACCACGGTCGTAGGACCACCACGGTCGTGCTACTCGTGCCTCAACACGAATGTGGGGACCACCACGGCCGTGACACCTTCAGTTCAAAAACACACAACCCCATGTAACTTGTACCATTTTCTCACCACAATCATTCCACTCCACCATGCCCGTGCTCACTCCTGCCCACCATGACTGTTTTGCCCAGCACGGCCATTCTAAATACAACTTTTCCACTATATTTCCCACTTTACCTCCCGTTTGACATAGTGCTTCCCCTCCACCTAATATACATTGGTGGAAGATGGAGCATGAGGTTAACTACCTTATACCCCATCCTAGATCCCCATTTTTGTATTCCATCCATTCCTTCACTTCTCCACCACAATTCCACTCCATTTCTCCATTTCCACCACCAAAACCATTATTTCCTAGTGTTGTGATCGTATTCCACCATAATTCCATGCCCTTGCACCTTAGAGGAAGGAGGAGGATGACCTTATAGCATCTATAGAGGAGGATCACTCCATCTACACTGAGCTCCATGTCTACTTCTCCCTCTTTCTCTTCTCTTTTTGTATTTTCCATTTCTATGAGTGGCTAGGCCCCTTTGGTGGGCTGTTTGGGGCTAAAAATTTTACCTTGATACCATGTTGGGGGAAAATGATATGTAAACATTATGATTTCATCTTTTAATGATTATGTTCTATTTGTATCTCATTCTCCATGAAATGTTTGTTGATTTTTGCTTGAAATCACCTAGGAATTTAGAGAAATTGGTTATATGTGTCAATTTTGGGATTTGCTCCTAGGTCCAATTCATGGATCCCTAGCTAGCTACCCATCATCCTATATGCTAGTCAATTCTTGTAACCCTATGTGAGATATCTAAGTATCTATTATAGATGAATTTAATGTGACTAACTTGGAGCTTTCTCAAGCTAGAATGTGGGTGATGGGATGCCTACAACCTTACTTCCATTCCCATCACTACCCTCAACCCCTAATCACCCTAAGATCCTCTAACCTAGAAACCTAGTCTTGATTATACTCTAATTGAATTACAGCTAAACCCTAACCCAATTGGGCCTCATAGGGGTAAGTAGGAGGTCTTAGGGACTAATTACCCTATACACAACTTATCCTATCCATGGCGAGTTGGTAGTTTAGGGAAATTCATTAGACTCCAGCATGTTGTTTGGTTTGGTAATCTATATGACAGTATAATTTTCACATGGCTTCCCTCCTGACCTAATTGATGTGTGCAGCCCCCAAACAGCCGACACATATGTTAGTTGCATTAAAACCCTAATTGCTTTCTTGCTTATCCAGTGCTAGTGTAGTTCACTCTTTACTTTCGTAGTTAGCTTCTTTCCTTGTTTTTTCTTTGCTCTTGCTAATTTAAATATTTAATTACTCTTTTTCCTTGTTTTCTAGATTAGTGTAGTGTAGACATCTCCTAGCTTGCTTTAGCAGAGTTTTTTCTTTTCTTGATTGCCTTGTATTTTATTTCTCATTAGAACTAACTCTCTAGGGTAATTTAGGTTTTGGTTCTTATTTGTTTCCTTTAATTTCTTGTTTGTTTACTATTAGTGTAATAAAAAACCATCAAACCCTTCAACCCTAGACTCCACAGTAGGAACCTAGCCCAGAAATAACAAAGCTCTAGTGCCCCCTTTTCTCCCTGTGGATCGACCCTATACTTGCTGCCTACCTATACTATGACATGACCTCGTGCACTTGTGGGTGTAGTGTGATAATTTATTAGAGTGTGTTTGTGTAAATCTATTATAAATTTTGAAAGATAGAAAGTGTGTTCTGAGCTCTGGGGTGCATTTAGTCAAATCCCAAAAGTTTGGGGTGCTAGGGCGATATGCCCTCTTTCTCATTTCACTCTATCTACTTTTCACCTGCCATTTACTTTTGTTTTTTTTCTCCTACTATTTAGGTTATATTTTACCTACTTTGCATACTTGCATGTCATGTAGTTTACTTTCTTTTAATTTGTGTATTATTATAGCTTGGATTTTCTTGTTTCTTGCTTTTTGTTCCATAATGTAGGTCAAGTTGTAATTGAAGGAAATTTGGCACCATTTTGGCCAATTTTCCCCAAATTTAGAATGTTCTGCACAAAAAGCATGTTTTGACCCAATCTCCTACTTTCTGGACTTAAGATGATGACCCTTGACAAATGCAAGCAAATTATCATGGTTTATTTCTAAATGGTATCAATGCTTGACTTTTTACATGTGTGTCACCTCTCTTATGTTTGTGAATGTTTTTGGTTGA
This sequence comes from Alisma plantago-aquatica, assembly GCA_963693085.1. Taxonomy (NCBI): domain Eukaryota; kingdom Viridiplantae; phylum Streptophyta; class Magnoliopsida; order Alismatales; family Alismataceae; genus Alisma; species Alisma plantago-aquatica. Next base: position 156,898,774 of record OY856413.1, read on the forward strand.
ATTTTGATTTGAGCAAGCTATGAATGCTTAGGGCTTATGAAATCACATGATAGAAGTATGAATTTCATGTTGTTCATTCATATGGTGTGTTATTATTTGATGAAGTGTTGGAATAATTTTTATGTAGGAGATATTATGTTGAGAACCACACTAGTGACCCCTCTTTGACCTGACTTTTCATTCTTCGTCCTCTTACCCCTCTACCTCATGAAAATATGCCAAAGTGCACATATTCATCCTTGACTACCTCCAAAAGTTTGGGGTGGCCATATCTATATCTCACTGCTTCACTCCCACCACCAAATGCCCAAACTACACCAAGGGAAAAGAAAAGAAAATACAAAAAGATAAGAAAAGATGCTCCTATTTAAGAGCATTTAAATAAAGAAAAGATGAGTGTTATAGCACTCCGATCTCTTACCACAGTCCTTTCTTCTACTTTAATACCCATTGAGCTCAGAAACATCAAACCTAGCTCACTTCACCCTTTTCCCATAGCCACATGGGTCACTTAGTGTGGTTTGAAGCATAAGATTGAATGCACAAAAGTGAAATAGCACTCCTAGTCATCTTTGATTAACGCCATCATGAAACAGTCTACCTGGAGCTACATGAATGCCATATGGACAGCATGTGTGCTCTATGCCATATATTTGAACTTTGCATGCTCATTGCTCTTTTCATGATTGGTTTGTGAAAGTAGAGAGGAGAGAGGTGGAATGCTTATACCTAGCCATCATGTATCCTATTTAATTAATATTCATCTATTGCATTGCATTTGTCATTTCTTAATTGTGGAGAAATTGTAGAGAGATTGGGTTGGAGCATACTTGAGGACAAGTTTTTTTTTAAGTTTGGTGTGGTGATGCAACCCTATCTAGGGCTTCATCTTGTATCATGTTGTACTTCAATCACATGTTTACCTGTTACATTACATGTTATTTCCCCTAATATGTATATTTGTGTAAAATGCACTTATGGACATTATTAGCATTTTATTCAGGTATTTGGACCATGCTTGGATCAAAGAGAAAGAGAAAGAATGATCCTAGGGTTTCTTTAACTTTAGAGATACCCAAAGTGAAGTCCAAGACTCCCTCAACCTAATCCTAGTGGCCAAAGATCAACTGAAGCAAAGATGTCCAAGGATGAACCAAGTACAAGCTCAAAGTTTTGTTGGAGAGAGCAGCATGGCCTTGGTACACCAGAATGGTCATGCTAACTCACTCAAAATCAACAGAAGAACCATTGAAGAAATGAAGCCAGCAGAATGGTCATACCACATAGAATAGCCATGTCACTAAGACTTAGAATGGTCGTGCCATGAAGCACAGTCGTGAAGCGGCTCGTCCATCATGGTCATTCCTCAAATAATGGGAAGCAATCCTCCAAGCCAGCACAATCACAGTGACCACCATAGTCGTGCAACTCCTACCACACCACAGCCATGCCACCTTCAGTTCAACAACACCAATCTCCATGTAACTTGTGCCATTTTCTCATCACAGTCATTCCACTCCAACACACCTATTCTCACTCCTACCCACCATAGCCATGTTGCCTAGCACGACCATTCTACATATAATTATCCATGGTATTTCCCACTTTACCCCCCACTTGACCTAGTGCTTCCTCACCACCTATATATATAGAGGTAGCAGAAGGGCATGAAGTTAGCTACCTTCTATCCCCTCCTAGTTGCCCATTTTCACATTCCTTCACTTCTCCACCTCATTTCCACTCCATTTCTCCATTTCCACCACTAAAACCCTAGTTTCCTAGTGTTTTGACCTATTCCCCCATCATTCCATGCCCTTGCACCTTGGAGGAAGGAGGAGGACGACCTTGCAACATCTTAAGAGGAGGATCACTCCATTTACACTGAGATCCATGGCTACTTCCCCCTATTTCTTTTCTCTTTTTGTATTTTCCATTTCTATGAGTAGTTAGGCCCCTTTGGTGGGCTGTTTGGGGCTAAAAATGTTACCTTGATACCATGTTGAGGGGAAATGATATGTAAACATTATGATTTCATTTTCTAATGATTATGTTCTATTTGTATATCATTCTCCATCAATTTCTTGTTGGTTTGTGCTTGAAATCACCTAGTAATTGAGGGAAATTGGTTGTATATGTGAATTTTGGGATTTTCTCACAGGTCCAATTCACGGATCCCTAGCTAGCTACCCATCCTCCTACATGCTATTCATTTCTTATAACCCTCTGTGAGAGATCTAAGTATCTAGTTTAGATTAATTTAGATTGATTATCTTGGAGTTTTCTCAAGGCTAGAATGTGGGTGATGGGAGGCCTAAAACATCACTTCCACTCCCATTACTACCCTCAACCCCTAATCACCCTAAGATCATGTAACCTAGAAACCTAGTTTGATTATACTCTAATTGAATTCAACCTAAACCCTAACCCAATTGAGCCTCTTAAGGGTAGGTAGGAGGTGTTAGGAACTAGTTCCCCTATACACAACTTATATTATCCATGTCCAGTTAGTAGTTTAGGGCAATTTATTAGACTCTAGCTTGTTGTTTGGTTTGGTAATCTAAATGAGAGTATAATGTTCACATGTCTCCCCTCCTGACCTAATTGATAAGTGTATCCCCCATATAGCCCACGCATATCTTAGTTGCATTAAAACTCGAATTGCCTTCTTGCTTAGCTAGTGTTAGCGTAGTTCGCTCTTTACTTGCTTAGTTAGTTTCTTGTCGTGTTCTTGCTTTGCACTTGCTAGTTTAGATCTTTAATTGATCTTTTGCCTTGTTTGCTAGATTAGTGTTGTGTAGACATCTTCTTTCTTACTTTAGCATAGCTTGTTCTTTTCTTGCTTGCCTTATCTTTTCTTACTCATTAGAACTGACTGTCTAGGGTAATTTAGGTTTTGGTTCTTGTTTGTTTCCTTTAATTACTAGTTTTTTCACTATTAGTGTAATAAAAAAAACAACCATCAAACCCTTCAACCCTATACTCTATAGTAGGAACCTAGCCCAAAAATAACATAGCTCTAGTGCCCCCTTTTCTCTCTGTGGATCGACCCTATACTTGTTGCCTTCCTATACTACGACACGCCCCCGTGCACTTGTATGTGTAGTGTGATAGTTTATGTGACTATGTTTGTGTAGGTCCATTATAAATTTTGAAATATCCCTAGTGTGTTCTGAGCTCATGGGGTGCATCTAGTCAAATCCCAAAAGTTTGGGGTGGTAGGGAGGCACTCCCTCTTTCTCATTTCACTCTTTTTGCATTTCACCTGCCATTTACTTTTATTTATTTTCTCCTGCTATTTAGGTTAGATTTACCTACTTTGCATACATGCATGCCATGTAGTTTCCATTCTTCCATTTTTTGTGTAATTTTCAAAATTTATCTCTTTTTGTCATGCATTGCGTATCATGTAATTTTTTGTAGTTTTTGCATGATTATAGCTTGGATTTTTTGTTTCTTGATTTTTGTTCCATAATGTAGGTCAAGATGTGATTGAAGGAAATTTGGCACCATTTTGACCAATTTTTCCCAACTTTAGAATGTTTTATCGAAAAAAGCATTTTTGACCCAATCTCTACTTTCTAGAGTGAAAATGATGACCTTTGCCAAATGCAATCAAATTGTCATGGTTTATTGTTAAATGGTATCAATACTTGATCTTTTACATGTGCATCACCTCTCTTATGTTTGTGAATGTTTTGGTTGAATTGTGATTGGAGCAAGCTATGAACGCTTACGGATTATGGAATCACATTATTGAAGTATGAATTTCATGATGTTCATGCATGTTGTGTGATATTATTTGATGAAGTTTTGGAATAATTTTCATATAGGATCTCTAATGTTGAGAACCACACTAGTGACCCCTCTTTGACCTAACTTTTCATTCATCATCTTCTTATCCCTAGGCCTCATGGAAAGATGGCAAAGTGTGCATATTCAGCCTTGTCCACCTCTAAAAGTTTGGCGCTACCATATGCCCCATCTACACCAAGGGCAAAGAAATGTAAAAAAAAAGTGAAAAGAAAAGAAAAGATGTTTTTGTTTAAGATAATCTAAATAAATAAAACATGAGTGTTATAGCACTTCAATCTCTTACCACAATCCTTTCTTCTATTTACATACCCATTGAGCTAAGAAACATCAAACCTAGCTCACTTCACCCTTTTCCACAGCCACATGGCTCATTTAGTGTGGTTTCAATAATAAGATTGAATGCATGAAAGTGAAAAAACACTCATAGTAATATTTGATTAACGCCATCATGAAACAGTCTACTCAGAGCTACATGAAAGCCATATAGACAGCATGTGTGCCCCATGCCCTATATTTGACGTTTGTATGCTCAATGCTCTTTTCATGATTGGTTTGTGAAAGTAGAAAGGAGACAGGTGGAATGAATGTACTTAGTCATCACTGATCCCATTTAATCAATATTCATCTATTGCATTGCATTTGTCATTTCTTGATTATGGAAAAAAAGTAGAGAGAATGAGTTGGAGCATACTTGAGGACAAGTATGTTTTAAGTTTGGGGTGGTGATACAGCTCTATTTTATGGCTTCATCTTGTGTCATGTTGCACTCCAATCACGTCTATACCTATTAGATCACATGTTATTTATCCTCATATGCATATTTGTGTAAAATGCACTTATGGACATTATTTGCATGTTTTTAGGTATTTAGACCATGCTTGGATGGCAGAGAGAGAGATAAATAATGATGCTAGGGTTTCTTTACCCTTATAGAGGACCAAAGTGAAGTTCAAGGCTTCCTCAACCTATCCTAGTGGCCAAAGATCAATTGAAGCAAATATGACCAAGGATAAACAAAGTACAATCTCAAATTTTTGATGTAGAGAGCAGTGCGGCCATGGTACACCAGAATGGCCATATTGTCTCACTCATAAGTAATAGAAGAAGCATTGAAGAACTGAAGCCAGTAGAACAGTCGTGCCACATAGAATGGTCATGCCACCAGGACCCCAAACAGTTGTACCATGCAGTACGTCCGTGTAGCAGCTCAACCAGCATGGTCATTCCTTAGAGAACGGGCATAGTCCTCCAAGCCACCACAATCGTGGTGACCACCACGACCATGCTACTCCTACCTCACCACGGCTATGGTGACCACCATGAACGTGCCACCTTCAGTTCAAAAACACCAAATTCCATGTAACTTGTGCCATTTTCTCCCCACGGTCCACGCCACCACGCTCGTGCTCACTCCTGCCCAGCACGGCCTTGCACATACAAATTTTCCACTTCATTTCCCACTTTACCCCCCCCCACACACTTGACCTAGTGCTTCCCCACCAGCTATATATACAGAGGTGGAGGTTGGGGCACGAGGTTAGATACCTTCTACCCCGCCTTCTAGCTCCCCATTTTCACATTCCATCCATTCATTCACTTATCCACCTCATGTCCACTCCATTTCACCATTTCCACCACCAAAAACCTAGTTTCCTAGTGTTTGGACCCTATTCCACCATCATTCCATGCCCTTGCACCTTGGAGGAAGGAGGAGGACGACCTTGCATCACCTAGAGAGGAGGGTCACTCCATCTACACTGAGCTCCATGGATACTTCTCCCTCTTTCTCTTCTTTTTTTTATTTTCAATTTCTATGCGTAGCTAGGCCCCTTTGGTGGGTTGTTTGGGGCTATAAATGTTACTTGGATACCATGTTGGAGGAAAATGATATTTAATCATTATGATTTCATTTTCTAATGATTATGTTCTATTTGTATCTCATTCTCCATAAATTTCTTGTTGGTTTGTGCATGAAATCACCTATGAATTTAGGGAAATTGGTTATATGTGTGAATTTTGGGATTTGCTTCTAGGCCCAATTCATGGATCCCTATCTTGATACCCATCCTCCTACATTCTAGTCAATTCTTGTAGCCCCCTGTGAGAGATTTAAGTAACTAGTTTAGATGAATTTAGTGTGATTATCTTGGAGCTTTTTCAATGCTAGAATGTGGGTGATGGGAGGCCGAAAACCTCACTTCCACTCCCATTACTACCCTCAACCCCTAATCACCTTAAGATCCTCTAACCTAGAAACCTAGGATTGATTTGAATCTAATTGAATTCCACCTAAACCCTAACCCGATTGAACCTCGTAAGGGTGGGTAGGAGTTGTTAGGGACTAGTTCCCCTATACACAACTTATCCTATCCATTGCGAATTATTAGTTTAGGGCAATTCATTAGACTCTAGCTTGTTGTTTGGTTTGGTAATCTAAGAGAGAGTATAATGTTCACATGTCATCCCCCCAAACTAAGTGATAAGTGCATCTCCCAAACAGCCCACACATGTTAATTGCAGTAAAACCCTAATTGCCTTCTTACTTAGCTAGTGTTAGCGTAGTTTGCTCTTTACTTGCTTAGATAGATTCTTGCCTTGTTCTTTCTTTTCTCTTACTAGTTTAGACCTTAAATTTCTCTTTTTCCTTGTTTTCTATATTAGTGTAGTGTAGACATCTTCTTGCTTGATTTAGCATAGCTTGTTCTTTCTTGATTTCCTTGACTTTTCTTGATCATTAGAACTAACTGTTTGGGGTAATTTAGGTTTTTGCTCTTGTTTTTTTCCTTTATTTTCTTGTTTGTTCACCATTATTGTAATCAATAAAACAACCATCAAACCCTTCAACCCTAGACTCTGCACTAGGAACCTAGCCCAAAACTAACACAACTCTAGTACACCCTTTTCTCCCTATGGGTCGCCCATATACTTATCGCCTGCCTATACTACGACATGACCTAGTGTGCATGCAAGTGTACTATGATAGTTTATGTGAGTGTTTTTTGTAGGTCCATTATAAATTTGGAAAGATCCCAAGTGTGTTCCGAGCTCGTGGGGTGCATCTAGTCAAATCCAATTGATTACAGTGTGCACCTCTACCAGGACTCGCCACTTGTTAATACTAAACACATCTCATTCTACACATTGCTTTTCTTGTTCACATATATCCATTTAGGTGCATCCATCAAGGTCATACCTTTTTGGTGTACATGGAGTCCATCTTGGATATAATGGCTTCACATATATTGTTGTTATGCATGCTAGTTTTGTGTAATGCCCCCTTGAGTGCATGAGTTATGGATAATTCAGTGTTGATTCTGCTATGTGCATGTGTGTGCTTTGGGAGGGTGTTACAGTTAGGGTTAGAGTTTCCAATCCATATGGGAATCAAAGAGACAAATTTCATGATTTTTATGGAAGATATGAATGGTGAACCAGTCAGCTCACTGTTGAACTAGTTGGTTCATGTGTGAATCGATCCATTCAACCCTTGAACTAGTCGGCTCATATGCTTTCCTATTTTCAAACATACTAGCATTCAATATTTGATTAATGCACAATCATGACATCAACATTATTGATCCAATTGAATTGATCATTAAACCAGACAACCAAGATGATGAACTTGTCATTTCAATCTTGAAACGATCATTTTATATCATAAAATAGTCATTTTATATCATGAAATGGTCATTTCATATGTTAAATGTTCATTTTACTTGTCCAGCTCAGGCAATATTCAGCCATATGTTGTTTGAATTGACATGACACTTGAATCAATTGGTTCAACACTTGAAGCAATTGGTTCATACTCCCTTCAATAAATTTTCAACCTCAGTTGTTTAATTTAATACTTAAACACTTAGTAATCAAGTTAAACATCATTCATGAATAAACTCCTATTCCAAGTGCATCCTATGTGTGTGACCCTATAGGTCCCAAGTTACGTTGGCAGTGAATGTTCATAACCAATTTATGACATCACAAGTAGTGAGATGTATCTAGCAACACATCACTTCTACCCAAGTAGTTTGTAAAGTTGTAGATCAACTTCAATCTACAATATGTGATTAGTGTTACTATGATCATACAGTTCCTTTGTCTCTCATATCCTAATGGAACTGGAGCAATGGAATTGTCATCCTCTTTAATGTTCAGTCCATGTTCCTTGAACTAGAGAAGACTCTATGAGATGCATGTGAGCTCACATATCATATATTGATTCACATGAGTATGGCCATATGTTTCTCAATCTCTCTTATCAAGTGGCATGGATATTAATGTCATGTAGGAGGGTCAAATCTCATCTACATCACTCACACCCAATCCCCATGTGTCACAATGTATATCAACATCACCTTTATGGAAACCATTATTCAAGGTCACGTTGGATGATGTCTAAATACATTGAACAACATGTTATGAGTGGAGTCTCTTTAGATCTAAGAAAAACAATCACTACTATCACTATGAGAGATGATTATGACTACCATTTAAAGGTGTCCATGTATCACTCTCATGGTGGGTCTATCTGATACATTGTTTTCTAACATGTAGTTGTGCACTTGACTTGATATCACATATCATGACATATGAGACTCTGTCATCAGTCAACACACACTCTAGTCTTATGTATTATTATTGTCTATTTTGTTTCCACAGCAATATTTAACTAGGGATGTAACAAGAATGTATGTACTCTTATCATACATATGATCTCACTATTGAGTTCCTCAACCTGAAGACATATGTCATCAAGTCACGTCCTTCAATGGACATCTATTATATATGTGTCATCATGTCATGATTAATAAAAACATAATAGACATAATTACCTTAATGATTATCAAACCAGATATCTAATTCCCCATTACAATCATCATATGAATGGATCTTTGGGCTTACATACCAACACAAACTTAATGCTAATGATGTTATCAATTGATTGATATAATGAGAAATATTCCTATGCATTTTAAACAAATAAGTGCCCTAGATAAATAATTTAGTAATTATCTAGTCTCTTCTTGGATTTCAATATTTGGGTATGATTTGAACATAATTTGATCCAAAATATGGACCAAAATAAGATAATGGTTAAATGAAGATAAACTCAAGTTTTGAGATAATATGACTATTTGTGACCTGGTTGATTAAATTGAGTAAATATGTGAAAAGATAGAAAAGGGTAATTATTGTATCCCTTTTGAGCCCAAAATTGGGCAAATCCAAGATAAGGATATTGTGGAGGCAATCCTAAAGTTTGGTTTTATTGGATAATCCTATAGTCCTATAGGTTTGCTAGAAGATTTGTGACATTCTATTAAAGTGGGTAGATAATTTTGATTACTATTAGATTCATCATGTCACACCCAAAGTTTGAATAAGTTAGGAATTGGGATGTGACACAGGGTATAGATTTCAATTGCAATGATGATATCGGGATCAAATGCCTCCAAACCATTATCTACCTCATGCTCAGAGATGTGCATGAGTATACATCCATCCTTGACCTTAATCTTTTCCCCCTGTCTCTCTATAGGACATTGTTGGCCCTAATATGTATCATATTGGATTCAAGGAAAGATACAAGTCCAAAAAACCCTTGACTAGTTTCTATCTACTTAGAGTGGGAAAATTTCCAAAGTCCCTAGTTAACACAATCTCGAGTGCATGTCATTGTTGCCTCTCTGCTCAAGATTTTGCCTATATAAGGCCATAGCTAGAACTTTAGTGAGGGATATACTCCAATTTTTCCTCTAATTTCTCTCAAAAACTTATGCAACTCGTAATAGATCTCACTGTCAATTCTGACGACCCCAATCTCCTTCTTTCAGGTTAAAGCCTCTCCAACAAATTTACTTGGTGGGGAGCACCATGAAGGGTCTATGAAGCTCTATGGGTTGTTTGGATCATGGTGAGGAAGGCCCTTGCTCTATCCAAATCTCCAGCACTAACCTCAAAAAAACTTGCCAATAGAGTACCATCTCTAAAAACTCCTGGGTCATCACGACTGGTCATACACCTTCCTCGTATCACCTTTGAGACTCTCCACTCATAGGTTCTCCTAGGACCAAGTAATTTATCTTTCTCCTATCTCTAGTTCTCTAGTTAATAGCATACAATTGCTCCTCCTTCTCTAATTATTGCACCAAGCCAAAGGGCTCTTCGAGTCATGTTGGGGCTACTGAGGTCAACTATGACCTTAGATGGGGTTACTTGACCTTGGAGGTGATATTCAACTCTCCAGTAGACAACCTATGTGATCAGTCAACAACATTTTTCACAAGGAAGAATGGGGACAATTCGTGGGTAAATATACTAAATTACCCTCAAGCATGTGAGACATCTAGTTCACAACACCAGGATAATCAGGTCTTTTAGCCCCTCCTAAAAACCCAGCCCACATGCATTAGGGTGTTGGTGTGGCATAAGTCCATTCTCTCAGGACCGGCCCTTTGACCATTATAGATAGGGATATTCTTCTTGATGTGGCACACATTGATTGTCCTGTAAGGAGTGAGACCGTGAGGGGATCCACACCCTACTTAATTTTAGGAATGAATACATCTATTCTAAGAACACTAAAAAGGTATGTTCAAATAGGTGTAAATTTTTCAATTCTCAAATGATGATACATAAATGACCAAAGTATAGCAGCATAATAGTATTTCATGACTATATTCAATTTATCAAAGTTACATAATATTCTACTACTAATGGGCTTACATGAAAGCAACAACATTAGGATCCAAATATAGGGATATCCAGCTATCTCAAGTCCATCTCCCATCATCCAGGTTCACGTATGCATGCCATGGCCTCCATGTCCTACACCAGGGTTTGAAAGCATATCCATGAAGAGAATACAAAATAGATGTTTTTGACGTAAAAGTCGGTATGAGCATATTAATCGGGGATTGAGCAACACTAGGAAAAAGGACATAAAATATAACAAGACTTCTCATAGAAGATAAAAAGTATTGTCCAAGTGGATATCAAAGAGGGTATGAGTTTAAATAATGATAATTAAGAACAAGATATTTCTTGTCCTTAAACAATATCACAGTAATAATTTCACAATTCATAAGCAGTGCATGTAAATAAACATAGACTAAGGTCATTAGGGGTGGGACACCATATGAACTCAGCCTAAAATATGGGTGGAAAAGCACACCCTAGGTGGATTGAGCATGCCCTATATATACAAGTGGGAAAGCACACTCGGGACGGAAAAAGTGTGCCATGTGTATGGTTTTACACATGTACCACTACAAGAAATAAAATTAGTCTAAGCCATGCATTGAAATAGAGAAAGGCAAGTTAATGTTTAGTCAAACTGAAATAGTAGAATGAGAACATCCAACAATTATAATGTGGGATCAGAAGACTCATAAAAATGTCCAATAATCTCCACATTTAAGATTCATAAAAGTCCACATTTAATTCAATATCACAAATTAGGTTTCCACAAGATATAAGAAGAAAAAGATACAAATTAGAATCCAATAAGAATATTCAAATGAATAAGATGATCACAAGATCATAATCAAATAGAATCATTCACATGAAATAAAATGTCATAAGAGAGAGAAATTGTGTAGGCTAATTTGTCTATAGGACCAACATACAGAAGGAATATAGGTGATTGCTCAATATAATGAATAGGGATGCAACATACCTCACATTGAGTCTACATATGTCCAAGGTCAGTTCTAGTTCCTTATCCAAGTCACAAGCCACCTATTACATGCATATATGGAATTAGGGTTAATTTCACATGGACCGCATAATCCTTAAGAATTGGCTTTTTATTAGTAATGAATTAGGTTATACAAACCATGCAATCTTTTATATTACATTTTCCTGGGTTCATATCATTTTTTGTGACTTATAATTTATTAATTATGAATTTTAGAAAATATTACCCAATAAGAATATCCATAAAAATCATATATTTACAATATTTAAATTAGGTGACAAAAACTAGACCATTGTGTAGAGAAAAATAGCACAATAATACCTATTTATTTTATTTTCTAAGTTACCAATATTTCGTTATGAATTACCTAAACTAACTGGGTTTTAGGAAATACTACAATCAAAATATCCGATCAACAACCAATATATCATGCATTACAATTATCACATCATAAAGTGTTACATGGGAAATTAGTAATTGTTCATGAATTAAAAAGGCGTGCATAACTCAATTGATCAAACAACTACATCGATGATCACTAACAATGCAGGTGTTGATCCTCTGATGATATACCTCTCTACAGTCAAGGTATCAGGCAAACATCCTCACAACTATTTTGTTGAGGTTTTCATGGCCTCCATGAGCCCTCATAGGTCAAGTGAGAGGGCCAATGGCCAAAGAAATTGCTCCCACCATCACTAGCTTCTAGAGAAAAAGTAAAGAGTTGATGCAAAGGGAAAAAATAAAAATCAAAGTTGTATTGAGTTTGATACGTCACAGTGATGCCCAAGGTAAAGAAAAAATTGGGGAAGAAATTGGAAATTTGTAGTGACGCCACCACAATTGTCATAATCCAGGTGAAGGAGGGTTGAGTTTGTGGGGAGCTCAAATGGATTAAAATCATGGAAAACTAGACACGAGAAGAGATATGACAGGTCAAGATGACGCTTAAAGAAGGATCAACTTCATGGAGATGGCAGGAGTTGCTAGAACGAGGTTGTCATGGCTGGAGAAGCAAGTCGAGATTATGAAGACAGTACAAACTGACATGAGTTCAATTGATGGAAGAGGAGGGTTACTGGGGATGTATGTGGCAGAGGTTTTTGCATGCTCGAGAATAGGTAGGAGAAAATGAAGGGGTTTCTACAACTTAGAGGAATAAGAAGCTGAGAGGGTAGATTTGTGGGTTTCTTAAATACTAAGATTTAGGGTTCCATCTAGGAATCATCGGGTTCAAAACTGGATGGGCATCATAAAGGGAAAAAAATCTCGTTGAAAGGGGGTTGGACAGAGAAGAAAACATGAGGGGAAACTTTACGCTATTGCTTCTCAAAAAAATCCTGACTTGCCTAAATAAGAGAAGGTTGAAGATGAGTTTTCGGAAACCCAATTAGAATCCAACAACAAAGAGGGATCCCTAAGTTTATCTAGATGCAAGAATCTAGCGTGATAGAGGACTTTATTTAATTTTTGAGAATAAATTGTGTGACAGCTAAGCGCCAAAAAACTTTATTAAATTAAATACATTTAATCAAATATCAAACTTATTAATGTATATTTAACTCATTTTCTTTCCTAATTCAATTTAGGGCTCAAACATGTTTCAATTAAATCCAAAATTTTCAACTAAGCATAATCAGGACACATAGAATCCAAAATTGAGATTAAGTTCCACTTGTGGTGTCATTAAGTATGTTATTTAATATTTTTTAGTTTATCTTATATTTATTTCCTAAATGGAGATAAGGCATCTAGAATTATCTATTTTATCACAAACTTGTCGCCAAAGTTATTTGGACCCAAGGAGTAGAATGCTAATATTATATTCAACTCTTGAGACTTAATTTTATGAGTTATATACAATTATGGTTAGGCCATTCAACATTATATTTATTATAATATCACATAATTTTCATTAATATTTATTATTTAGAGTCCTATTATATTCACAATGTCGCCAAAAGATTTACCTTATATTATTATGCATGAAATTTGTATTTTGATCAATTATAATATTAAGTCCATAAATTCAATATTTATTTAAATAATTGAATATTATTCATGTTTATGGACATGAATTCACATTGTTGTTCCTATACATATTTTAAGCATATTGCCTCACTTATTAAATATATATTAGCCACTATGCGAATATTAGTTAACAACATGGACCATAGGTGACACAGTACATGCACTAACTTACATGTTAGCACATCTTATGTTAATGTGAGTGTATATAATGTGTGAGGTTGATTATAGAACCTAATGCCACATAACTTTATTATATGCATTAACATTATCCATTTAGGTATAACGTTATCCTTGTTGGGTCAATTCTAAAGAACCAAGCATACTAATATCTTACCCATAAGATTGTGGTTTCTAAAGTCAAAATATAGGTTTCGGTATGTTACAAAACCCCACCCTTTAAATAGGATCTGGTCCCCAAAATCAGTTCTTCCTTATACTACCAACCAACTTCTCTCCACCCTTTAAAACTTTTAACCTAACAGGTCAAACTAGATAACTCTTAAACATATTAGGGTTACATATACATCTTTTAGTGGTGAATTTTTTGGTTTTACATTATTCATAGATCATGGATCCAACTAACATGCCATTCCCACCTAGGGTTGAAATTTAGGTCCTTGTGTTTCTAACCTACCAACCCTAAGGATCACATATTAAAACTAATGATCATAGTGTATAAAAGGGTAGGTCAACTAAACCTTTAAATAATGCCACATACTCCTAGTCATCACATCATAGAAAAAACTAGGGTTGAGATGTCTATTCTAACTAATTCTAGAATTTCTTTATCAAGACTTCTCACATCTCTTCATTGTGACTTAGTTCAAGAAAATCTTGATAAAATCAAGAAAACGTTTTTTATACAAAGTATTAAAGAAAAATAATTTTATGGAAGAGATTTGTGATGTAAAAATGAAATTGGATCCAAAATCGATGTGAAATTAAGTCACAATTTCCATTTAAGATATCCTTATACTACTACCTCAACATCCTCATAAGCTAACTCCATCCTCAAGTAAAACCTCATTATATTCAAAGATACATGTCATAACTAACCTACATCATAGGGAATGAGCAACCAGAGTCCCATCACATTAGGGTTTACAAATCATCATTCTTATATGTACCTCATATGATTCTGAATTAACCTTTCATCATCTCAAGATAATATAGGTAAATTATAGGGAAAACATCTCATTTAGAAGGTGACTGTGTAAGGTAAGAGTTTTAATTAGGAACTTACAGGGTAAGATAGGAAACAAAATGAAATAGTCAATATCCAACTACCATGGGCTTTGATGCCATCTTGCGACCCGTGAGGGGATCCACTCCCTACTTAATTTGAGGAATGAATCCATGTATTCCAAACACACTAAAATGGTATGCTAGAATAGGATTAAATTTTTAATTCTCAAATGATAATATACAAAACATCAAAGTACAACATCGAGATAATATTTCATGACTATACTAAATTTATCAAAGTTACATAATATTCTCCCACTAATGGGCATACATGAAAGAAGCAACATCAGGAACTAAGTATACGGATATGCAACTATCTCAAGTATATCCCCCATAAGCTAGGTCCACGTCTACATGTCATGTACTCCATGTCCTACACCTGGGGTTAGAAGCATATCTCAAAAGAGAACATAAAATATATGTTGTCGGCATAAAATTTGGTACAAGCATATTAATCAACGATGGAGCAACATTAGGAAAAAGGACATCAAATATAAAAACGCTTCTAGTAGAAGAGGAAAGCACTATCCAAGTGGATATCAAAGAGTATATGAATTTTAATAGAATGATAATCAAGAATAAGATATTTCTTGCCTTTAAACAATGTCATAATAATAATTTCACAACTCATAAATAGTGCATGTAAACAAACATAGACTAAGGTCATTTGTAGCAGGGTTGGGACACCACGGTCTCTTAGCATAAAATATGGGTGGAAAAGTGCACCCTGGGCAGAATAAGTGCACCCTATATATATAATGAGTGGAAAAGCACACTTGGGTCAGAAAGAGCATGCCCTATGTATGGTTGTACACATGTACCACTACAAGAAATAAAGTTAGTCTAAGCCATGAACTCAAACAGAGAAAGGATAAGTTTAGTCAAACTAAAACAATAGGCTGATAACATCCATCAATTATAATGTGAGGTCAGAGGAACCATAAACAAATATCCAACAATATCCACAAATAAGATACCTAAGAGTCCACATATAATTCAATATCCCAAATTAGGGTTCCATAAGGAATAAGAAGAACAAGATACAAATTTGAATCTGATAAGAATATATAAATAAATTATATGATCAAAACATCATAATCAAATAGAATCTTTCACATTAAATAAATTATCAAAAGAGAGAGAAACTTTTTAGTCTAATTTGTCTATAGGATCAAGTGAGAGAGGGAATATAGGTGATTTCTCTATATGATGAACATGGATGCACCATACCTCACACAAATGTCCAAGATCATTTCTAGTTCCACATCCAAGTCACAAGCCACCTATTACATACATATATGGAATTAGGGTTAACTTCACATGGATTGCATAAACCCTAAAATTTGACTTTTTATTGTTAATGAATTAGGTTATCAAAACTAGTGTTTCAAAAAGCAGATTTATGCAGGGCATATGTGGCCACTTATGTGGTTCGTCCCTCTTACCAGACCGCATATGCATATGCGGCCCGATATGAAGTCATGGATTCATATGCAGTCTTGTACAGAGCATAAGCGGGGTATATGCGATCGTTTTTTTATTAAAAATTTTGCAAACGTTTTCTCAACTTAATTTGTTTCAATTTGATTTAAACTACTTATTTACCCACACACCCACATGTACACATGTATTATATGTATAAGTATTAATATATTTTAATATATATATATCTGTATTGTAGAGTAATATATCAATAGGATACTTACATATAGTACATAAACATTATCAAATGTGTAATATTCTATTTTATGTATATGCATTTTAGTATATATGGACAGGAAAATTTGATATATATTAGTATCTACATACGTATTTCCACATATTGTATATACATTTACATGTCAATATGTATATATCTACATCTAATACACATACATATTTCACATGTGTTATGTATGTGCAAACATATATAAATAGTTATTTATATTACATATATATTTGTGTGGAAACACCTATAAAAATACATAAGTTTTTGTATTACAAATAAAATATATAACGTCTATGCTTAATATATTAATATATATATATATATATATATATATATATATATATATATATTTGTATGCTAAATATAATTAATTTATTAAAAAATCCAAAGATGCATATACTCCCACATATTCTCATGCATACCTCTTATACTCTATAAGGTGACCTCTCCGCACGCATAGTGCATATCGCTTTTTAAAACTATGATCAAAACCATGCGATTTTGTGATAGAGTGGATTTTTGGCTTAATTTCGAGGACAAAATTTCTATTAAGGTGTGTAGGATGTGATGGAGTAAACTTTTGGAATCCTTAAATGTCCAATGACATAAGTGAATTCATGCATTATTAGAAAAACACAAATAATATAACAAAATGATTAGAAAAATAAGTAGAACAATATGGGACTACAATGTATGGCTTTTCATGCACTAATATTAATGATATCATGTAAGTTGTGAAATGCTTAATTGATAGATAATAAATATCAAACAGTGGCCTAAGATTATGATAATTTACCAGTAACTCTAGAACGTGATATAAAATTGATGTGATGTTAAATATTATGATGTTTATGCAAAAAACCATGTAATTTGCTTAATGTATCTAATTAGGGCTTTTAACCCTAAATAAAATGTAATAAATACATACATGCTCAATAAATGATGGAATTCACATAATAGCCTCATATCAGTATTCGGAAGATAATATGTAAATATGAGATCAATTTTATACACAAAATCCAAGTTATATGAGGATGAACCTTAATACATGTCATGAAACCCTAATTTAGGTTAATGATGTAACCTAGGATTAATATGTGACATAATGTTAATATGTTCACCTAATGATGGAAAACGTGATTATAAGTTAATGAATAAACAATTTGGAATATGAGATTAGTAAGATAATTACAAGACAAGAATCCAAGTGATAATGGAAATATCCTAACGAGATAAGCAAAACTCTAAAATGAACACGACTAGGGTTAAGATGATGAGAATCTAATGATAGTATATGATCTTGTCTTAATCAGGGTTTGAACAAGATGTAGTTGACATCAGGAATATGTGTGATGATTAGAATGTCTCTTTTCAAGGTATGACATTACCTCTTACTTGGCTTATTATATAATATGCTTGTGTTATAAGTGTAGTAAAATACTTGGCATATGGTATTGCATGAAATGATTGTTCTTGTGTGATATGTTACTTGATGTTTTTCATACTTATATGGCTATGAACACATGAAACATAAGATATATGATCCATCATATGATAGCACTAAACTCTTTGGTAGTACAGTGCATTGAGGTGATCTAACTCTTTGGTAGGAGCTCACATTGTATACATGATCTAACTCTTTGGTAGGAGATCATAAGGCCTAAAAGAATCTATCCCTTTGGTGGCAGATGTACGAGATATATGATGGAAGTTGTGCTTAAAATATGTGTTCCGTTTTGTTAAGGAATATCTTTATGCAAGTATATGTTTTTTCTTATATTTATTTATAATTGCCAAGTATTAGTTTTATCTTATTGCCAAGCTTAGTAATGAGAGGTATATAAAAAGACATGTAGGCGTACTCAATAAAATATTCTTGAATATTGTGTTGAGGTGTACCACATGTAATCTTTTGTTTAGGTTGTGGATATATGATCTTTAAGAACCAGGATAGTTGAGAGTTGTATAGCGAGTGGATGTACAGGTGGACCTGTTGTCTTAAGATCCTATCGTTTAGTGGTAGTACATGTATATGTAGAAGTTTGTTGTTCAATATGTAATATCAAATATGGTAACAATTTATGTTGTAATTATATGTTGAATGGTGAACATGTGTTGTATGGTTTTATTATTGTTCATGTACATGTGCTACTATTGTTTCCTTTTGACTTCCTCTGATTTTCTCTTTGTTAGCCTAGTCTGAGATGTTTAAATTGGGATTTTTTCTATGGTGAGGGTTTCAATTTAGACGTCACACATCAAATTAAGTTTATAAAATCATGGGATGTCACAAGTGGTATCAGAGCATGAACAATAGCAAAGCATGACATTTGCTCATTATGCAACTCAAACTAAAGAACCTTGAACTTAAAACAAATCTTTAGGGTAAGATTAGTTGTCTTTAGAGACTAGATCTGACCTAGCTTCTAGGTTAGCACCTGGATGTCAAAGAACTAGGTCTAGAATGGTGCTTGTTGTATAAAGGTCCTTAGATGTCATTCTTTCCTTATAGTGTAGTGGTATGGGACGTTGCATTATTTGGAAATGATGCACATCATGGGAAGAGAAACCTTTGACATATGATGCATCTATGTTTTGGGTAGCTACACCAGTCTATACCATGTTCTCACCCTTTTTACTAGTTTTCATGGCACTATACTCTCTATTATGTGTGGGAAACTCATTTTTTGGATTTGGTTTTTGATTCTAATTTGATCGAACCTTGATAATTTTCTCTAACGCATGTTTTATCGAATAAAAACTATATAATATTTTATTATATCTATGTATTACAAAAATGTGTCCCCACACAAGTACAAGTAGGAGGGTCATGTAACCTAAGTGAAAGTGAATGACATTAGTCCAGAAGAGAGAGCAGTACTAGATTAGATGTCTAGAGCTTTGTTAGAATATATGATGGATGGAATTGATGAAATAAGTTTTGATAATAGGATGTAAGTCTTATATAGATGATATAAGATGGTTTATGATGATCAATGTTTCCTTTTAGTATTAAGGTTTAGTTTTTGAGGATTTAAGATAAGTTTTGATGATGCAAGTATTTATGTTTCCATAAGTTAAAGATAAGCTAAGTTGCGTCAAGGTTGTGAGTCAGCATGAGCCTCAATACCTTTTACAAAGGAGGACCTCTAGTGTTGGGACCAGTTATAGGGTTAACTCCAAAGATATTGAGACCCAAAGGGGGAAGGTCAGAGAACCTAAACTCCAGGATATGAGAATGATGAGAAGTATGTGATATGTTATGTCCTAAGCTAGACTACTCCTGAGTGATTGAGTTGAGTCGCTTTATGCATGATTCCTATAGTCTTGTTCAACCCTAGATGTCCTTGGGAAGACCAAAATCCTAGAGATAGAAAGATGTTGTTTATATATGTGCATTAGAATATGAATATGAATATGAGTACCTGCCATTTGGGTGAGGGAGAGAGAGTCTGAAGACCCTGAATGAGGTAACTGTGTTGGTTTCGATGAAGCCTCATGCTCAGAATGGTGTTTTCCATGTAGGACTCTAGTAGTGTATAGGTAAGAGAGAGATGACATATAGTGTTTCATGGATAGATATCTATAAAGGGTATGTCATACCATGTGTTAGTTTGTGCTTATGTGGCTACAGCTAGTAAAGCAATCAACTAGTGCCAATGAGGTAATCTGAGAACCCTAGACTAAGAGAGGAAAGAAAAAGTATATGCATACAAGATACTCATAGAGTCGAGTTAGCTCAGAGAGACTGAGCATGGCACTACCCTCATGATATGGGTTAGGAGAACCTCAGTTGGACTAGATAAAGATTTGATATATGTTTGATTAGCCATTCACATAAGTTTGTTTAGCACAACCATGATATAATATATTTAAGGATGTGATATAATCTCAAGACGTGATATATAGACATGATATGATGGAAACCTAGAGATGGTTTAATATATATCAATTCATAAATGGTTAACCATATATATGAATAATAATGATAATGTGATACTGTTGGTTAATCTTGTGATGAAATCACTAGTAAATGTTGCATTTTATTATGTGAAATAAGATCATATGAATGAAACATGTTACATGAGGTTTTAATCTTAGTGCTTAATAAAGACAAAAAAATATTGTTTGATAGTTAGCACAACTTAACAAAATATAATCATGGTGACACCTTGATATGATTAGATGGATACAGTGGGTTAACTATAGTTAACCTCCTCCTAAAAGGCATATGTTAATGTTGAACATGTTCTAACAATTATCTCAATAAAATGTTGATGACACCTTGATATAATATATTAGCTTAGGTTAACTCCTTTAGAACATGGTAATATGATGTGGGAACCCTAATGCATGGGTAAAGATAAGGATGCAATGCTAACATATTAGATATGTCATGACACAATCAGAGTTTCTAAACCCTTGTTTCAATCTTTTATGAAGGGGTGTTTCGCCCTAGATGTTTTAAAACCTCCTAATAGTGGTTTGGATATGATTATGGAGCTCTGTTTTTGGATATGTTGCACATAGAGTGGTGTCCTGCATATGGATGAAATTTCTTGAAGTAGGAGGATGGCTTAATTTCAAGGACGAAATTTCTTTTAAGATGTATATGATGTGTTCGAATGTATTTTTGGCTTAATTTTGAGGATGAAATTTCTATTAAGGTGTGTAGGATGTGATGGAGTGAACTTTTGGAATCCTTAAATGTCCAATGACATAATTGAATTCATGCATTATCATAAAAATACAAATAATATACCAAAAGGTTTAGAAAAATAAGTAGAACAATATGGGACTACAATATATGGCTTTTCATGCACTAATATTAATGATATCATGTAAGTTGTTAAATGCTTAATTGATAGATCATAAATATCCAACAGTGACCTAAAATTATGATAATTTACCAGTAACTCTAGAACATGATATAGAATTGATGTGATGTCAAATATTATGATTTTAATGCACAAAATCATGTAATTTGCTTAATGTGTCTAAGTAGGGATTTTAACCCTAAATAAAATGTAATAAATACAAACATGCTCAATAGATGATGGAATTCACATAATAGCCTCATATCAGTAATTGGAAGATAATATGTAAATCTGAGATCAATTTTATACACGAAATCCATGTTATATGAGGATGAACATTAATACATGTCATGAAACCCTAATTTAGCTTAATGATGTAACCTAGGATTAATATGTGACATAATGTTAATATGTTCCCTTAATGATGGAAAACATGATTATAAGTTAATGAGTAAATAATCTAAAATATTAGATCAGTAAGATAATTACAAGACAACAATCCAAGTGATAACGGAAATATCCTAACGAGATAAGAAAACCCCTAAAATGAACATGACTAGGGTTAAGATGATGAGAATCATATGATAGTATATGATCTTGTCTTAATAAGGGTTTGAACAAGATGTAGTTGACATCTGGAATATGTGTGATGATTAGGATGTCTCTTTTCAAGGTAATTACCTCTTACTTGGCTTATTATATAATATGATTGTGTTATAAATATAGTAAAATACTTGGCATATGGTACTGGATGAAATGATTGTTCTTGGTGATATGTTACTTGATGTTTCTCATACTTATATGGCTATGAACACATGAAACATAAGATATTTGATCCATCATATGATAGCACTAAACTCTTTGGTAGTATAGTGCATTGAGGTGATCTAACTCTTTGGTAAGAGATCACATTGTATACATGATCTAACTCTTTGGTAGGAGATCATAAGGCCTAAAAGAATCTATCCCTTTGGTGGCAGATGTACAAGATATATGATGGAAATTGTGCTTAAAATATGTGTTATCTTTTGTTAAAAAATACCTTTATGCAAGTATATGCTTTTTCTTATATTTCTTTATAACTTCCAAGTATTAGTTTTATCTTATTGCCAAGTTTAGTAATGAGAGGTATATAAAAAGACATGTAGGCGTACTCAGTACAATATTCTTGAATATTGTACTGACGTGTAACACATGTAATCTTTAGTTTAGGTTGTGGATATATGATCTTGAAGAACCAGGATCGTTCAGAGTTGTATAGCAAGCTGATGTACAGGTCGACATGTTGTCTTAAGATGTTGTAGTTTAGTGGTAGTACATGTATATGTAGAAGTTTGTTGTTCAATATGTAATATCAAATGTGGTAACAATTTATGTTGTAATTATATGTTGAATGGTGAACATGTGTTGTATGGTTTTATTATTGTTCATGTCCATGTGCTACTATTGTTTCCTTTTGACTTCCTATGATTTTCGCTTTCTTAGCCTAGTGTGTGATGTTTATTGGGATTCTCACTGAGGTGAGGGTTTCAATTTTGACGTCACACATTAGATTAAGTTTTAGAAAATCCATGGACGTCACAGGTGGTATCAGAGCATGAACAATGGCAAAGCCTGACAGTTGCTCATTATGCAACTCAAACTAAAGAACCTTGAACTTAGAAGAAATCTTTAGAGTTAGATTAATTGTCTTTAGAGACTAGATCTGATCTAGCCTCTAGGTTAGCACCTAGATGTAAGAGAACTAAGTCTAGACTGGTGTTTGTTGTATAACAGGTCCTTAGATGTCGTTCTTTCCTTATAGTGCAGCGGTATGGGACATTGCATTATTTGGAAATGATGTACATCATGGGAAGTAAAACCTTTGACATATGATGCATCTATGTTTTGGGTAGCTACACCAGTCTATACCATGTTCTCACCCTTTTCACTAGTTTTCATGGCACTATACTCTCTACTATGTGTGGGACACTCATTTTTTGGATTTGGTTTTTTATTCTAATTGGATCGAACCTCGATAGTTTTCTCTGACACATGTTTTTTGGGATAAAAACTATATAATATTTTATTATATATATGTATTAAAAAAATATGTCCCCACACAAGTACTAGTAGCAGGGTCATGTAACCTAAGTGAAAGTGAATGACATCAGTCTAGAAGAGAGAGTAGTTCTAGATTAGATGTCTAGAGCCTTGTTAGAATATATGATATATGGAATAGATGACATAAGTTTTGATAATAGGATGTAAGTCTTATATAGATGATGTAAGATGGTTTATGATGATATGTTTCCTTTAAGGATTAAGGTTTAGTTTTTGAGGATTTAAGATAAGTATTGATGATGCAAGTAATTATGTTTCCATAAGTCAAGATAAGCTAAGTTGTGTCAAGGTTGTGAGTCAGCATGAGCCTCAAGCTCTTTTACAAAGGAGGACCTCTAGTGTTTGGACCAGTTATAGGGTTAACTCCAAAGAGATTGAGACCCAAAGGGGGAAGGTCAGAGAACCTAAACTCCAGGATATGAGAATGATGAGAAGTATGTGATATGTTATGTCCTAAACTAGACTACTCCTGAGTGATTGAGTTGAGTCGCTTTATGCATGATTCCTATAGTCTTGTTCAACCCTAGATGTCCTTGGGAAGAGCAAAACCCTAGAGATAGAAAGATGTTGGTTATATATGTGCATGTGAAAATGAATATGAGTACCTTCCATTTGGGTGAGGGAGAGAGAGTCCCAAGACCCTGAAGGAGGTAACTGTGTTGGTTTCGATGAAGTCTCATGCTCGGGTTGGTGCTTCCCATGTGGGACTCTAGTGGTGTACATGTAAGAGAGAGATGACATATAGTATTTCATGGATAGAGATCTATAAAGGGTATGTCATACCAGGTGTTGGTTTGTGCTTATGTGGCTAGAGCTAGTAAAGCAATCAACTAGTGCCAATGAGGTAATCTGAAAACCCAAGACTAAGAGAGGAAAGAAAAAGTCTATGCATACGAGATACTCATAGAGTTGAGTTAGCTGAGAGAGACTGAGCATGGCACTATCCTCATGATATGGGTTAGGAGAACCTCAGTTGGACTAGATAAAGATTTGATATATGTTTGATAAGCCACTCACATAAGTTTGTTTTACACAACCATGATATAATATATTTAAGGATGTGATCTAATCTCGAGACGTGATATATAGACATGATATGATGGAAACCTAGAGATGGTTTAATATATATCAATGTATAAATGGTTAACCATATACATGAATAATAATGATAATGTGATATTGTTGGTTAATCTTGCGATGAAATCACTAGTAAATGTTGCAATTTATTAGGAGCAATGAAATAAATCATATGAATGAAACATGTTACATGAGGTTTTAATCTTAGTGATTAATAAAGAAAAGAAAAAATATTGTTTGATAGTTAGCAAAACATAACAAAATATAATCATGGTGACACCTTGATATGATTAGATGAATAAAGTTGATTAACTATAGTTAACCTCATCCTAAAAGGCATATGTTAATGTTGAACATGTTCTAACAATTAGCTCAATAAAATGTTTATGACACCTTGATATAATGGATTAGCTTTGGTTAACTCCTTTAGAACATGGTAGTATGATGTGGGAACCCTAATGCATGGGTAAAGATAAGGATGCAACCCTAAGATATTAGATATGTCATGACATAATAATAGTTTCTAAACCCTTGTTTCAATCTTTTATGAAGGGGTGTTTCACCCTAGATGTTTTAAAACCTCCTAATAGTGGTTTGGATATGATTATGGAGCTTTGTTTTCGGATATGTTGCACATAGAGTGGTGTCCTGCATATGGATGAAATTCCTTAAAGTAAGAGGATGGCTTAATCTCGAGGACAAAATTTCTTTTAAGATGTATATGATGTGATAGAGTGGATTCTTGGCTTAATTTCAAAGGACGAAATTTCTATTAAGATGTGTAGGATGTGATGGAGTGAACTTTTGGAATCCGTAAATGTCCAATGACATTAGTGAATTCATGCATTATCAAAAAAATACAAATAATACACCAAAATGTTTAGAAAAATAAGTAGAACAATATCAGGCTACAATATATGGCTTTTCATGCACTAATATTAATGATATCATGTAAGTTGTGAAATGCTTAATTGATAGATAATAAATATCAAACAGTGACCTATAATTATGATAATTTACCAGTAACTCTAGAACATGATAAAGAATTGATGTGATGTCAAATATTATGATGTTGATGCATAAAATCATGTAATTTGCTTAATGTGTCTAATTAGGGCTTTTAACCCTAAATAAAATGTAATAAATACATACATGCTCAATAAATGATGGAATTCACATAATAGCCTCATATCATTAACTGGAAGATAATATGTAAATCTGAGATCAATTTTATACCTAAAATCCATGTTATATGAGGATGAACCTTAATACATGTCACGAAACCCTAATTTAGGTTAATGATGTAATCTAGGATTAATATGTGACATAATGTTAATATGTTCACCTAATGATGGAAAACATGATTATAAGTTAATGAGTAAATAATATAGAATATGAGAACAGTAAGATAATTATAAGACAAGAATCCAAGTGATAATGAAAATATCCTAATAAGATAAGAAAAACTCTAAAATGAACACGACTAGGGTTAAGATGATGATGATGATGATAGTATATGATCTTGTCTTAATCAGGGTTTGAATAAGATGTAGTTGACATCAGGAATATGTGTGATGATTAGGATGTCTCTTTTCAAGGTACGCCATTATCTCTTACTTCGCTTATTATATAATATGCTTGTGTTATAAGTGTAGTAAAATACTTGGCATATGGTATTGGATGAAATGATTGTTCTTGTATGATATTTTACTTGATGTTTTTCATACTTAAATGGCTATGAACACATTAAACATAAGATATTTGATCCATCATATGATATCACTAAACTCTTTGGTAGTACAGTGCATTGAGGTGATCTAACTCTTTGGTAGGAGATTGCATTGTATACATGATCTAACTCTTTGGTAGGAGACCATAAGGCCTAAAAGCATCTATCCCTTTGGTGGAAGATGTACGAGGTATATGATGGAAATTGTGCTTAAAATATGCGTTCTCTTTTGTTAACGAATATCTTTATGCAAGTATATGCATTTTCTTATATTTCTTTATAACCTCCAAGTATTAATTTTATATTATTGCCAAGCTTAGTAATGAGAGGTATATAAAAAGACACATAGGCATACTCAGTACAATATTCTTGAATATTGTGTTGATGTGTACCACATGTAATCTTTTGTATAGGTTGTAGATATATGATCTTGAAGAACGAGGATAGTTGAGAGTTGTATAGCGAGATGATGTACATGTGGACCTGTTGTCTTAAGATCATGTAGTTTAGTGGTAGTACATGTATATGTAGAAGTTTGTTGTTCAATATGTAATATCAAATGTGGTAACAATTTATGTTGTAATTATATGTTGAATGGTGAACATGTGTTGTATGATTTTTTTATTGTTCATGCCCATGTGCTACTATTGTTTCCTTTTGGCTTCATCTGATTTTCTCTTTCTCAGCCTAGTGTGTGATGTTTAAATTGGGATTCTCTCCAAGGTGAGGGTTTCAATTTAGACGTCACACATCAGATTAAGTTTTAGAAAATATGGGGACGTCACAGATTTTCTAGCTACATTTTCTTTAATTTCATAGCATATTTTGTTCTATTTTTTTACTAATAAATTACTAGTTATGAATTTTAGAAAATATTACCAATAAAAAATATCTATAAAAGGCATATATTTATGATATTGAAATTAGGTGAGAAAAACTACACCATTGTGTAGAGAAAAATCTCACTATTTCAAAACCTATTTGATTTTATTTTTTTGAGTTACCAATATTTAGTTAATAAATATCTAAGTTAACTAAATTTATTGAAATAATGAAGTCAAAACATATGATCAATTACAAATATACCATATATTATGGTTATCACATCATAAAGTATGATAGGCTAAATTAGTAATTGTGCATTATCAAAAAGATGCACATAACTCAAATTAGATAGGCAAAAATACAAAAAATCCCTAGTAGAGCATGATGAAGGGTGAAAGAAATAATTGGTAAAGAGGTTACATCATGCGTTCAATTGACCAAACAACAACAATGATGATCACTGACAAAAAAGGTGTGGATCCTCTGACCATATACCCTTCTATGGTCTAGATCTCAAGAAAACATCCCCAAAACTATGTTTTTGAGATTTCTACAACATCGATGAGCCCTGGAAGGTCAAGCGAGAGGGCCACTGGCCAAAGAACATTCTCCCGCCATCACTGGCTTCCGAAGCAAAAAGGAAAGAGTCGTCCCAAAGGGAAAAACTGACAATTAAAAGTTGTATTGAATTCGATACGTCACAACAATGCATGAGGTGAAGAAAACATTGAGGAACATTGTGGAAAGATACAGCGACGCCACCATAGTTGTCATAATCCTAGTTGAAGAGGGTCGAGTTTGTCGGGAACTCAATTGGATTAGAACCATGTAAAACTACACACGGAAGGAGACACAGTAGGTAAAGATGATGCATATAGTGGAACTAAATTCATGGAGACGATAGGAGTCACTGGAATGAGGTTGGCATGGCTAGAGAAGCATGTTGATATTGTGATGGTAGTATGAATTAGCATGAGTTCAATTGATGTAAGAGGAGGGTCACTGGGGATGCGACGGAGGTTTTGGTATGCTCAGGATAGGTAGGAGGTGATGAAGGGGGTTCTATTGTAGAGAAAGTAATCCACTTCTTCTACTCCAAGATGATACAAGTGTGGTCAAAGGGACAGTACACGAGTGAATGTCCAAAATATAGAAAGTCACACCACTGTAGCGGCTCCAAGAAGGAGGAAGAGTACAAGAAAGAGAGAAAGTACAAGAGGAAGGAAAAAAAGGAGAAGGGACACAAAAATGCAGCTCATGCAACTTGGGAAGCATCATCCTCTAGTAGCTTAAGCTCCGATGAAGATAGAGAGTGCCAACTTGCACTCATGGCCCCTACAAGTGAAGATATTAGTGAGGTAAGTGAGATAAGTGAGGTAAGCTTGCATGAGTTATCTAAAGAAACTCTTATGGACATGCTTGTTTCTACCCGTTCTTCATTTTCTAAATGTAAATCTAAAAGGAAGAGGTTAGGAAAAATCATTGATGATTTGTATGCTAAACTTGAGATTCTTGAGCAAAATGAGAAAATTCATCTTGAGAGCATTGATAACTTGCAAGGCCAATTTCTTGATCTTGAGGTCCAATACAATGGAGTTGAGGTAGAGAATGGTGTC
This sequence comes from Alisma plantago-aquatica, assembly GCA_963693085.1. Taxonomy (NCBI): domain Eukaryota; kingdom Viridiplantae; phylum Streptophyta; class Magnoliopsida; order Alismatales; family Alismataceae; genus Alisma; species Alisma plantago-aquatica. The sequence continues at coordinate 156,927,437 of OY856413.1, forward strand.
TATCTTAAGAACATTAAATCTCTTAAAGAAGATAACCAAAAGTTCCTAAATGAGCTTGAAATACTTAAAATTGAAAATTATGAACTTAAGCTTATTCTTGATGCTCATATAGATGAAGGGGATTTTTCTCTTAAAGAAATTCAATTGCTTAAATCTGAACAAGTTAATGATTTATCTTCTAGACCTATTTTGCCTATAATTATGTTCCTTCTATTTCTCTTGAAAAATATTCTTATATGACTAAAGCCCTTTGTTTAGAGGCCGACCTTGCTCATGCTAGAGATGATCTTGCTAGTTTGTCTTCTACTGTTATATCTCTCACTGATGACAATCATAGACTTAGAGCCCCTCTGTAGAAATTCCTTAAAGGAAAAAACTCCTTAAATGAAATCCTTGACCATTCTACCAAACAAAGTGGTACTAATGGTTTGGGATTTGTACGGGGGAGAACCAAAGGGAAAGAAAAAAAAACCAAAGGAAAAAGGTAGATGGATTGTTGATAGTGGCTGCACTAAATACATGATAGGTGACATAAGCCATTTGAACAATTTCACTAAGAAGGAGGTTCGGTTACTTTCGAGGACAACAAAAAAGGTAAGGTAAAAGGTGAGGGTGATGTAGGCAAATCCTTTTGTATTAAGAATGTCCTTTTTGTGGATGGCCTACATCACAATTTAATTAGTATAAGTCAATTATGTGATAATGGTTACCTTGTGCTATTTACTTCTTTTGAATGCTTGATTCTAGATTACCTCACTTATCATGTCATATATAAGGGAACTAGAAGTGGTAATCTTTATTTAATTGTTCTTGACTCTATTAAGCCTATTGTTGGTATATGCCTAGTAGTCAATTTGAATGATATTTCTCTTTAGCATCATCAGCTTGGTCATGTAAATATGCATCAATTGAAGAATTTGAGCAAAAAGGACCTGGTCAAGGGACTTACCAAATTGGATTTTGAAAAGGATGAAGAATACCAACCTTGTACCCAAGGAAAGCAAACCAAGTCCTTCTTCGAATCTAAAGCAGTCCTTAGTACCAAGAGAGCTCTTGAACATATCCATGTTGATCTATTTGGACCAATGAGAACTCAATCTCTTCATGGTTCCAAGTAGTGTCTTGTTATTTTCGATGATTTCTCTAGAGATACTTGGACCTTCTTTCTCATTTCCAACATGTTTTCTCTAGTTTTTGTAAACGAGTTGAGAATGAAGCTTCTTGCCAGATTGTTTCCATCCGTAATGATCATGGGGGAGAATTTGAAAATGGTCTTTTTGAACATTTTTGTGAAGAATCTGGCTGTCCACATAACTTCTCTTCACCTCAAACACCTCAAAAAAATGAGGTTGTAGATAGAAAGAATAGGTCACTATAGGAAATGGCTAGAACCATGCTTTTAGAGTATGACACTCCAAAGAAGTTTTGGGCCGAAGCCATTAGTACCTCATTTTTGTGTAAAATTGGGTTTTTACACATCCTTCTTTGAAGAAAACTCCCTATGAGCTAAGACATGGTAGGAATCCTTCTATTGAATACTTTCATGTTTTTGAATGTCCTTGTTTTGTTCTGAACATGAAATATTCTCTTGACAAGTTTGATATGCAATCATACAAGGCTTTCTTTCTTGGCTATAGCACTACTAGAAAGGCTTATAGAGTGTTTAATGTTGATATTGCTAAAGTAGAAGAATCCTTTCATGTTAAGTTTATTGAGACTAACCCCTATATTCCAAAAGATATTGTTCCAAATGATGATGTTGCAGGTGAGGTGATTCCTATCCTAAAAGAACTCAACATCACCCAAAAGAAAAAAGAGGTGATCACTCAAGAAGAAGAGAAAGATGAAGAAAAGAAGGATCCAACTCTCCCTTTGCAAAGAATCATCCAAAAGAGCTAATTTTAGGTGACCCTTTTGAAAGAGTGAAGACGCGGGCTACCTTCAACAAAGAACAAGCCAACAATGCCTTCATCTCACAACTCGAGCCAAAGAATGTCAAAGAAGCTCTTAGGGATGATGAATGGATCCTAGCCATGCAAGAAGAATTGGAACAGTTTGATAAGAACAATGTGTGGACCCTAGTGACAAGACCATGTGATAGAAATATCATTGGCACCAAGTGGGTCTACTGCAACAAGCTAGGTGAAAGCAGCAAGGTGGTAAGAAACAAAGCAAGGTTAGTGGCTCAAGGCTACAATCAGCATGAAGGTATAGATTTTGATGAAACATATGCACATGTAGCTAGACTTGAGTCCATTTCTATGTTGCTTGCTTTTGCTAGCTATAAGAACTTTCTTTTTAATCAAATGGATGTTAAAAGTGTGTTTTTGAATGGTACAATTGAGGAGGAGGTGAATGTTGCACAACCCCCGGGCTTTGAACATGATAGTTTACCTAACCATGTTTATTTGTTGCAGAAAGCTCTCTATGGACTCAAACAAGCACCTCGATCTTGGTACGAGAAATTAAAGAACTTTTTGTTAGATCATGGTTATATCACAGGCAAAGTAGATTCTACCTTGTTTCTTAAACACACTTCTAACAATTTTCTTCATTCAAATTAATGTTAATTATATCATTTTTGGCGGAACTAATCTTAATCTTTACAAGGGGTTTAGTGATATTATGTGGAGTGAGTTTGAGATGACGATGATGGGTGAGCTTACGTTCTTCCTCATCTTTCAATTCAAGCAAACTAAAGATGGGAACTTCATCAATCAAGGCAAGTATATAGGTGAACTACTAGAGTGCTTTGGGATGGAGAACACCAAGTTGATGGACACACCCATGCCAAACACCGTCAAACTTGATAATGATGAAGAAGGTGAGAAAGTGGATGAGAAGATCTATAGAGGTATGATTGGAAGTTTACTTTATTTAACTGTCTCTAGACCTGATATAATGTTTAATGTCGGATTGTGTGTTGGCTTTCAATCGAATCATGTAACATACCGGATCTTGGACCCTACCCGAGAACTGTGACCTTTTGGGTTTAACCAAACAAAGTTAAGTTTAGAGTGATCCTAATAATCTAATTCATGAATAATGTAATATAATATATCGTATAACTCATTTGGTGATAATAAGATGATAAATAACTTAATAGGATGCATAATGAAGTTAATAGGCCTCTAATGGGCCAGATGACAAAACCCATGTAAGAAAGTCTTAAAAGTAGAAATAAACTCCAAATTCATAATCTAAACATAAAAATAAGTTTACATGTCAATTTTCATCTAATTTGGACAACCTTGAAATAATATGATATGTTAGGAGAGAGAAACTACCTAAATGGAGAAATTGATAAATAAAATAATATATGACTCCAAAAGAGGAAAATAATCTTAGATTCCTAATCTAAATAATAAATTTAGCCTTTGGGTGAATTTTCATCCAATTTGAAGAAAGTTTGCTTAAAAGGTGAAATCATGAGAGAGAAAGTGTGTAGAACCTTAAAAATATTCAAATAAATATACAAACAACTCCAATATCTAAAATTTATGGCAAATTTGTATCCAATATGTTAAGTATGATTTGTGGATCAAGTTTAATCAAATTTGGATAATCCTAATACCATAAATGAAGGAGGAAAGAGAAAATATGATTTGATTTATTTAACACATTAAAAGTTTTCAAAAGGTAAATCTAATTATATAATCGGAATCACTACTACAGAAATGGCTTATAAAGTCACTTTTCAAGGTGTCGGTTGTATACATAAACGGACACCTAAACTCTACAGTGTCGGTTTATAGCTTAAACCGACATACAATCTGTGAAGGTCGACCAGACACGGGTACCACTTTTATTAAGTGTCGGTTAATTAATAAAAAACCGACACCTAAAATCAACCGCCAAAACCAAAATTCCAGCGTAAAAATTACCTCCAAAATTTGATATATGTCGTCAGTTCATAAATAAATAACCGACGACTAAAGGGTATTCGTGAGCCAGGAATAGTTGTCGGTTGTCCTTTAGTTAAAAACCGACGACTATAATCTAGTATAGGTGCCGATTTTTGGAATAGAACTGACACAGTTGGTTTATTTGTCGGTTTTTTAGAATAACCGACGCTTATTGTCAACTTAATAGCTCACCAGTGCGAGCTTCTCTTCCCCTTTCCCTTTTTCATTCTCGTTTTCAGTTAGGTCCGGCGATTTCTTGCTCGCCCCCGCCGGTCGTTGCTCCTCCGCCGCCGCTGTCGTGCTCCTGCTCCTGCCCTCGCCACTGTTCCGTGCTCACCAGAGGCCGTGCTCCTGCTCCTGCTCCTGCCATCTGTGCTCACCGGCGGCCGTCCGTGCTCCTGCTCCGTGGCGTCGCCGCTGCTCCGTGTCCTCGCCGGCGCTTCTCCTCTCTTTGTCGCCGCCTCCGCCGGTGGCTGCTGTGCTCCGGCCGCTGCTCTCCTCTGCCCTCAAGGTATGCCTGCCTGCCCTGCCTTCTTCCTTCTTCCTCTGCTTTGGCGGCTGCTTGGGCGGTGGCAAGGCACGCCCAAGCAGCTGCTGGGCATTTTTTTTTTAAAGTTATTTACTTATTTGTGTTTAGGGTTTAGGTACTAATTTTGTGCTTCTACTGAGTTGAATCCTCTATTGTCTATACAATACATGTAATTTTCCTAGTATCGTGAAAGATTCTCAATCGTGTGTATCACATGGGATTCTTATCTCAACACAATGGACTACAATATATGTATCTAATGCCTTAAATGGTAGACTCGAATGTTATAAAATCCCATCAAAGTAGGTAGAAACAACTTATATATATTCAGATCTTAATAATTCCATGAAGTGCACATTATCTTACTCAGGAAAAGTATGTGTATAATATAGGATTAGTTCCATATAATGGTTCTATTTTAGTAAGCACCTAGAAACCCGTCCAAGATTTACTCATTAGGAGTAAATCTTGGATAGTCCCTGGTTTGGGACTGTTCTTGAACACCTAATCTCACTTAGGATGTAAGTGTATAATGTGTATTGGGTTTTCGAGAAAATTTCGGTAGCATTTCCTCGTTTGTTCTCTAAGTACATATGTAGACTTCTTTTCAAGCTATCATGTCTACTACAATAAATTTGGTTATGACAAGCAATAAAAGGTTAACTAATGTTATACAACTTTTTCTGAAAATATATAACATCGTTATATGTACTTACACTTTGTTAATACTAATATTATGCAGCCTCTGTCCACCCATAACAGTTACTATGAACTGGGCCTCTATGTCAATGTTAACGTTCCCTATTGAAGAACAATTGGACATCATCCTAGATGATCGTTCCTTAAACTAATTGGTCATACCCAAACATTGGCGTTTTCTAAAAGGAAGACACTACATGCCTGGTAAAATGACCCTAACTTTTGGCAATTATTCACATGTTATCGAGGTTGAGTAATGTTTGGAGGGAAATCTTGTATCAAAATCTGGTTGGCGTGATTGGATTGGAGAGATGCATGTGGTCCGTTGCAATAGGTTTTTTCTCCGTCCAGTTGGCCATAATTCCATCAAAGTTTGGATAACCAACAGCAACTGTGAGACCCCCGATCATCTACTGTGGTATGAGCGCACGTCGTCGCATATCAGCTCGGACGAATCTGAATCTGAGGCCCCTGTCAGTTCAGATTCGTCTAAATACAGTGAGGAGCTTCGTGACACAGCTTCATCATCAAAAATACCACGGTAAGTCCAATTAACAAATATAATTGTCATGCAATCAATACTCATAGCTGCTTTCTATTCTGAACTTCAGGAGAAGATCGCCACAATGATAAGTCCTCGAAGTTACTGATGCGGGACCATGTTGGTGTAGTATTTAGTTTTCTATCTATCTAGACTTGTCTGTATTAATATTTTTTTTAATTATGCGCATGTTTAGGGATACACGAACCCCTTTGTTTAGTTATTGTTTAGGGGTACACCCCTGTGTGTGGATGTACAAAGAGATTAATGAATGGAACTGAAAGTTGCTACATGAAACCCATCCAACACATTATTTTTTGGCCTAGAAACCCGTCCAAGATTTACTCATTAGGAGTAAATCTTGGATAGTCCCCGGTTTGGGACTATTTTTGAACACCTAATCTCGCTTAGGATGTTAGTGTATAATGTGTATTGGGTTTTCAAGAAAATTTTGGCAGCATTTCCCCGTTTGTTCTCTAAGTACATATGTACTTAGAGAACAGCGGGGAAATGCTGCCGAAATTTTCTTGAAAACCCAATACACATTATACACTTACTAGTGAGATTAGGTGTTCAAGAATGGATAGGTGGTACATATTTATTATATATAATAATGACATCACATGTATTTGTTAACCCTAGACCCTAATCTTGTCCTAATATATACTTGTTTTCTCTTTGATCATAGAATGGATAGATCATGGATGTCCATTCGCAATCGATGCACCCCATAGTTTATTTCTGGTCTTGACCAGTTCATTAGATTTGCCGAGGAACATAGGAAACAACCTGGAGATAGGTTCTACTGTCCATGTAGGCATTGCGGTAACAACTTGAAAGTCAACACTGGTGACGAAATTAAAACTCGTCATGTGCAACGGGATTATACAAGGCTATACAGAATGGCACTGGCATGGAGAGATTTCAAACCCGAAACCAGTGGATGTCGATAGCAGTCACTACAAAAAACTGGGCCATTATTCACGGGAGAGTCCTGTCACAAACCCCTCTCTACAGGCCCTCAGAAATAGGGACCGTTGAGGGTCTGACCCTCACAAATGGTCCGTGAAGAGAACTCACGTGACAAATACCAGTGGCCCTCACGAATACAATTGTGAGGGACTATTTAGCCTTCATAAATACATTTTTGAGGGACTATTTAGCCTTCATAAATACATTTTTTAGGGACTATTTAGCCTTCATAAATACATTTTTGAGGGACTATTTAGCCTTCATGAATACATTTTGAGGGACTATTTAGCCTTCATGAATACATTTTTGAGGGACTTGATGGTCCTGGAGAATATATTTTTGAGGGGCTATGTGGTAGTCATGAATGCAATTTTGATGGTCAATCTGGACCTTCATCAATATATTTATGAGGGACTACTGTAAATGATTTGGTTATTGATTATTGAATGATTTATTAAATGTTAATTAATTGTTACTATAGTGAATATCAAATTTTAAATGAAAACTTTGTATACATAACCTCAAGCAATATTTTTATACTAATTCACATGACATCATAAGAAGATTCAACACCAAAATGACACATAAAAATGTTAAATCACCTCAAACCAATTTTTGATATTGAAGCAAAATATTATCCATACATTGCGTGCTCAACGTTGATATAAATAAAGAGTACATATGGTTTTAAAATTTGAGATTGATGACAATCAACATATCATGCTAGAAACTCTTAAGATCTATAATGTCTCCATATTCCTTCAAATGGTGTTGTGTTCTTCATCAATGCCATGCCTCATACAGTTAGGTACTTGAATATTCTTCTCCTAAAAATGACAAATCATTATATTAATAGAATTTAAAGTTAATACATAAATCATAGTACAACAAACAACTTACCCTTATATTTCGGTTTTGGTCTACTCCAAGGTGAATTGTCCGTTGAAATCCATCATTAAAAGTAATTCTACCCTATCAATATAAATACAAAAATGAATCATAAGAAACATATAATTAGAAAAAGTAGATAGGTATACATGCAAGTTATATGAAACCATCCTCAATATAAGCAAGCCAATAGCTGGATGTGGAAGAACATCCTCAATATAAGAGATAGATATCTCTATAATGTCCAATTCCACATTGGAAAGGGGACTGATGTGAAGTGTGGAGTGTGGAAGCTCCCTGAGATCAGAGGAATTGAGCAGATTCAAAAAATCTGCAGCAGCGTTGAGCTGGGAAGTGGAGATGATATCTGCATGCTCGGGAAACTAAAAACTATCTCTCTAAAAGACGCTTGGGAGGTCTGTAGGTCTAAACATGAGGTCTTTCCTTGGACCAAGTGGTTGTGGAAGAGTCGAGCACCTAAAAGAGCAATACTTTGCTGCTGGAACAGAAATGAAGTACACATGCTAAAGAACAGAAATGAAGCTCTTCTTTCTACTCTTATCATTTATCACATATGGCCACAAACCAATTCAGACCCATATTACAACGCAGAATAATAAGAATAACAAATATATGTTTTTGAACAATTCCCAACAATTTGGAGCAGCTTGGACAGCCAAAAGTTAAAAACAAAGTAGATAGAGTTAGCCCATACAGAGAGTGGCCATTCCTAAGGTTATTAATATCAACAGCCCCTTAAGAAAATGACTCAAAAGAAGGGGATAAGCAGGGGACAAGGGCATCTGGAGCAGAAATAGTAGGCAATAACAGTATTCATCATCACAATTACTGCCATCTTTAATTTGAATTGATAACTATAGGAGAATCAGGGACAACAGAATTAACATGAAGAAAATGAAATAACAGTAAGAGGAAGACAAGTACGAATTGGTGAGAGAAAATGGGATAAAAAGAGCATGCAAATGGTAGAAGTTCTGTAGGAAGAAGTCAGAATAAGACAAACCAAGGGCAGTAAAAGGAGATTGAAAGAGGAAGAATCAACAAAACAAAATAAAAAACAGCAGTAGCAGGTGTTGAATTAGAAAATATAGAGGAAGGAATAGGTCAGTGAAAATAAATGGAAACATGCAAACAACAGTGGCTAAGAGAGGAGATTTAGGAGGAAGAAATCAGAAAAAGAAAATTAGATATGTAAATAGTAGTAGTAGATTTCGTAGCAGGATGTATAGGACAAATTTGAAAAAGAAAATATGCACATGCTTGCATAGTAGTAGGAGGGAATATAGGATGAATAACTCAGAAAAATCATAGCAGCAGGACGCAGGAATAAGATGCAGGAGAATGGATAAAAAAAAGAAAAGAGAAAGAAGCAAGAACAATAAAAATATGAAAAAGTAGAAAAAACTTAACAAACTGCGCTATGAGGACATACCAATTTGGCCCAAATCAATCCTCATTTCCCCAAATCAGATCTGATTTTCCTCAGACCAGACCTAATTTGCCAAAATTTGACCTGATTTACTCTAAATCAGACCTATATCAACCATGCAATGACTAAAGGTGATCTAATTTGACCAAATCTAGACTCGATTCATGCTAGTTTAGCCTTTAAATTGCATAATTTGGGCCTAAAACGCCTTAAACGCCCACTTCATGTAGATAAGCTGAAATGAATTACTTACAGGATTTAAACGATGATTTCTTGGTGTGAAAGACACCGATGAAGATGTGGTTGGTGTGTTCTGCATTTGAGGATAACTTTGTCGATTATTACCAGAAGAAGGGGACCAACTTTCAACTGCAGCCTTTAATAAAGTGTACATGTTAATATTCTTATGTGTATGAATATTGAAAATAATCTATAGCTATAATGAGTTACCTGTGGCGGAAAGATCTGTGGATGTCCATTGCCTTGTATGGAAAGCATGCCTACTCCATTCTCCCTTGAATTGGCTTGTATGGAAAGTCTACCTACTCCATTCTCCCTTGAATTGCCTTGTATGGAAAGCATGCCTACTCCAGTCTCCCTTGAATTGCTTGGTCTAGAAAGTCTTCCTAAGCCATCCCCGCTTGAATTATTTTGGCTGGGAAACATGCCTACATCTGCATCATTACTTGTATTGTCTTGTATGTGAAAAGAACCCACATCCGACCTATTTGTGCCACTTTGCATGTGTAAGACACCTGTAGTATTCTGATTGGGGTATTCAGCTACACAATCAACATTAATACCGCCATCCTATAACAAATACATCAACAATGTCAAAAAAAAATATATTACATTGACATAGACAACTGAATATGAGTTATCTGTGATTGATTATACCAAGTCATTAATTGGGAGACGGAGTTCTTCAATCCATTTACTGTTTCTTCAAGTTCCTTAAGTTTATCCTGAAATAGAAAACAAATTACAAACATCAATCTAATAGACTAGTTGTAACTAATAGTTCAAGTTTAGATTCTCTCCAACATACATCCTTTGCATTGCTTTCCTCAAGAAGCATTTCATATCTTATACGGGCAGCTTTCCCCTATGTCCTATCTCTTTGTGCCCAATTCCAACACCTCGGATCCTAGCCTTTTTGGAAGGATTTAAAACTTGCAAATAAGCAGCACGTGTTAGATTATCAACACTTCTATGATCTATTTCTTCTTGGTTTGCTACTTGGTTTTCCACGATATCAGAGATTTCAAGCTGTAATTAGAAAGCATCATAAAAGGAAAGCTTAAATTGAGATATCTAAGCATATGTAGCTTTGTAGACATCATAGGAAAGCAAATATCCATTTTCTAACCACTTGTGGGATTTTGTCGTAAACTTTTTCCAAAAATTTGTTAAGAGGCACAACGGGTTGATCTTCACTGACCTACACATGATAGATAACATAATAATTGTCCATGTTATATGTTCAACTCCTACTAAGAAAGACAAGTGTCCATTATTAATACCATTTCTGCCCGATAACAACTCCATGGCTTTGATCCTGTGGTATGATCCATCACTTTTTTTGCTCTGTTTGCCTTGTTGATCTCGGAAATTTTCTAAACCATAAGAAACATATAATTAGAAAAAGTATATAGGTATACATGCAAGTTATATGAAACCATCCTCAATATAAGCAAGCCAATAGCTGGATGTGGAAGAACATCCTCAATATAAGAGATAGATATCTCTATAATGTCCAATTCCACATTGGAAAGGGGACTGATGTGAAGTGTGGAGTGTGGAAGCTCCCTGAGATCAGAGGAATTGAGCAGATTCAAAAAATCTGCAGCAGCGTTGAAGTGCACATGCTGCTGGAACAGAAATGAAGTACACCTGCTAAAGAACAGAAATGAAGCTCTTCTTGCTACTCTTATCATTTATCACATATGGATACATAGAAACAGATGTGTTTTTGAAGACAGTATGAGCAAACCAAACAGTGTGTGGCATTGCATAAATACTGATTATAGAAGTTTGCATAGATAAATTGCATCCTTCTTTTTGACTTTTGATATCTATCTTTATAGATGTATTGAGCTTTGCTCCCCTTTGTAAATTTTGTGAGTAATGAAAGAGAAACGCGCTTATTGATCAAAAAAAAGTTATATGAAACCATTGTACCTTAGACTTCTCGGTTCCCCATTCTTTAACAAGATTTTTAAACTGGTCCATATCTATGGAAGCATTTTTCTCAACTTTCTTCATCATCAATTCTGGCTCAATCTTGTACTTTTCATAGTAATCTTTCTTTACACGTGCCCTCCACACTGATATCCCTTTGCTAATGTGTTCATCAATGTGATTCCATGCATTAGGGTGACTGCCTAAATCAAAGTATTTCTACAAAAACATAGAAAATATTACTTTAGATATAACAATCATACAATTTGTTGGTCTTTTTATGAAAAAGATTACCTCAATAAATGATTTTCTATCTGCAAAAGCTTGTTCTGGTTGTTCGTTCCACTTCAAGTCTAGATGCCATATGTGTGGTTTCCTTGCTAGCATATGACAATAACGATTCAATTTGGCACCATTCTCCCCAATAGCATTTCCTTCATCATCCCATTGGACCTTGTGACGTGGCTGCCCTTGCTTAGGAAGTAGGCTTTGCTCACTTGCAGGCCCACGTCCATACTTCCTATTCTCCTGTTCATCCTCAACATTTTCTTCAACTATTACATCATTTTCAATATTGTTGGACAGTAGAGTAGGTTCATCCTCACAATTTTCTTCAATTGTGGATGGAGGGACAGCAATAGGTTGACTGGGTGTGTTGTTACAACTAGATCTAGTGAATCTTCTTCCTGCCATCCTTCAATTGACAAGGAAAAAAATAGATTATTAGTGCAGAAATGTCAGTAACAAAAGTAGTAGCTACATTTGAAAAACAAATAAATTGTGGAGAATATGAGACACCAACATATGAATATTCAGCATTTTAAAAACATATAACTTATAAAGTACCTTGGTTTCATATCCCAAAAAAGAATAATGATGTCCTACTTGCTGGTATATGAAACAAGACTAAATAAATTGCAAAGAATATGCCATATAGTAACAGTTTGCCAAAAAAATGCAATACAACATATTCCCCAAGTAAATTATTCTAGACTTGCAAATAAAATAGACAGATTAATGAACTAAACATTAGCCCCATCATTCTTTTTTTTAGTTCTATCAATAAAAGATCCCCCGGTGTCACTCCTCGTCCAAGACACATCACTAGTTACACTACCATCAGAATGTAAACCAGTCAAACAATTCTCAATAAGAGGTACTTCAGAATAATCTTTAGGAGGATGCTTTAGCACTGTGCACCAATCATCATCATTAGGATCCTTCACATAAAAGCATTGCAATGCTTGAGAAGCCAGGATAAACGGTTCCTCCTTTTTCTTATCCTTGAAGTGTTGATTTGTGTGAACCCATACTCATCAATTCCCAACCCGTTAGAAGTGCTTTCATCATACCAAGAACATCTAAATAACGGAACTTTGATTCCTGGACCATAAGTTAGCTCAATAACCTCCTCTAAGTAGCCATAGTACGTGACTTCAGCATTTATAGGATTTTGATCTCTACCACTTGAATAACTTGAAGTTTCAGCACACAAATACACTCCACTATTTTGTGTAGTACATGTACTTTCAATGGGCTTTGAACAGAAACGATATCCATTGACCGAAAATCCTTCATAAGACATTCCTTCATCACAAGGGCCTTGGGATAACCATCTCAAATCATCGCTAATACTGTTCGGCCTAATCTCTCGCATTTGCATTACCTTCATAAAAAAGTAAAACATTAATGTAATCTACACTAACTTGAACATTAAGAGTGACAACAATATTTATGTTTGAGACTTACATGCTCTTTCAACCTCTTAGAGAACTCCTTTGCATGTTTTGTTTCTAGGGTCCGTGGGGCAATGTTGGGTTCCATATCTTGAAGAATACACATGTGTTCACTACTTTATAAGAAGTGTCTAAATTAATGTACAACATATATACAAATATCAGCAAGAATTTTAGGATGTAATTAAATCTTACCTTCTGTAAACATCCAATTCCTCTTTATTGAAAAGGACATAACGATGGGCTTGTTCCAAAGTGTAGATGTCGAAATTTCTTGACACTCCAACTCTAATTGGAGATCCATCAACATTATGAGGAGTGCGGATCAGTTTTGTCTCAAAATTATGCAAGTACCTACCACAAAATGTCAAACTTTCTTCAGCTAAATAGCAACTAGCAATACAACCAGCCGGTTTAGCTTTGTTTCTTACATACTTCTTCAATTTCTTCAAGTATCTCTCTATTGGGTACATCCACCTACTTCGGACAGATCCGGCTTGCTTGGCTTCATAATCTAAATGAATGGGCAAATGCATCATGATGGTGAAGAAAGAAGGAGGGAAGATTCTCTCCAACTGGCAAAGAGTGACAGCAATTTCTTGTTCCAATTCTTTGAATTCCTCCACATCAATAATGTTAGAGCAAAGCTTGTTGAAAAATGAGCACAAATTAGCAATAGGCTTGTACACATCTAAGCTTATGCAATGTCTCAAGGCAACAGATAGAAGTTGATGCATAAGAACATGACAATCAAGACTTTTCAGCCCAACAAGTTTTCTATCAGATTTGCTAACACACCTAGATATGTTAGAAGAATAGCCATCAGGAACTTTCAACTTTTCTAACACAGATAGGAACTTATCTTTCTGCGCATTAGTCATGGTGTAAGATGCTGGAGGCAAGTAATAGTGGTCACCTGCATCTACTGGCCATAAATCTCTTCGAATGCGCATTTTCTTCAAATCTTGACGAGCTTGTAAGTTGTCTTTACTTTTCTTAGAATCACCCAATAATGTGTTTAAAATATTCTCGCACACATTCTTTTCTATGTGCATCACATCCAGATTGTGTCTAACAGATAAATACTTCCAATAAGGTAGCTGAAAAAAGATGCTTATCTTATTCCAACCAGGAGGTAATGGTTGAATTTCATCTCCAAGCCTCTTGCACTTATTCATTTTTCCAAATGTGATATTTTCATACCCATCAAATTGCCTCAGTATATCTTCTCCAGATAGTGGCTTAGGTGGAAGTCGAAAATCTTTTTCACCATCAAAATTTTTCCTATCACGTCTATACGGATGATTCATTGGAAGAAAATGTCGATGGAAACCATAGCATTGCTTTTTCCCATACTGTAACCATTTTGATACAGTCTCCACATTACAACAAGGACATCCCAAATCTTTCTTACCTTTAGTGCTCCAACCATATAAGTCACCATATGCTGGGAAATCGTTAATGGTCCATAAAATCATTGCCCGCATAGTGAAGTTCCTTTTTCTATATGCATCATAAACTTTGACTCCAAGCTCCCAAAGTAGTTGCAACTCCTCAATTAATGGCTCCAAGTATACATCAAGGTCATTGCCAACCATATGTGGACCTGGGATTAATAGGGACATCATAATAAATTGTTCTTTCATAAGAAGCCAAGGCGGAAGATTGAGAGGTGTCACCAACACAGGCCAGATGCTATGTGATGCACTCATATTGCCAAATGCATTAAATCCATCTGTTGCTAATGCCAATCTAACATTGTGTGGTTCAGCAGCAAAGTCTGGATACCTGGCATCAATAGACAACCATTCTGGTGTGTCTGAAGGATGATGAATACGACCATCCTTGCCTTTTACTTCTGATGGCCAAATCATGTCTTTAGCAATAGATGAAGACATATAGAGCCTCTCTAACCGAGGTATCAAAGAGAAGTGATACATGAACTTAGAAGATACCTTCTTTCCCTTTGTTTTGTATTGCTTTTCATTCCATCTTGAAGCACCACAAGTATCACAATTTTCTTTTGAAGCTGCATCTTTGCGAAAAAGCATGCAATTATTTGTACATACGTCTATAGTAGAATGATCAAGTCATAAATCCTTCACGATCGCATTTGCTTCATAGTACGTCTCCGGGAATAGACAATTTTCTTCCGGAAATCCTGAAACAATCAACTGTAACAACTTTGTGAAAGAATCGTTGGACCATCCAGATTCCTCCTTCAGAAATAGCAAGGCAACCAAATACGATAGCTTAGAATGACTTGTGCAACCTATATAGAGTGGTTGATCTGCCTCTTTTAGTAGCTTGTAAAATCTGTGTGCATCTACATTTGCAGGTTCCTCTGTAGCTTCAGTAGAGTGGTCATTTGTTGTGTCACCCATACCAAACAAATCCTCCAACATCTGATGCATATTGTCGGTGCTAGGCATGTTTGGTGCCACAACAGGATTGCTCCTACCAATCACCTCCCCATGAAACGTCCAAACATCATAGCTATGCACAAATCCTTTTTGTAATACATGTGAGAATACCTCCTCCTCTGTTTTAAGGTATCTATTCAAACATACCTTGCAAGGACATATTAATTTCCCCTGTCTAGTTGGTCTCTGATGGATAAGAGCAAACTCAATGAACTTTCGTAACCCTGCCTTGAATACATCACTGCGCACTCTGTTCCCAATATACATCCAACTCCGATCTATTAGAAAATCCATCAACATGAAGGAAAATATATAATAAGTAGAGGAACAGCTGTTTGAGATGTAGTCATGTAGGAGATGTAGTCATGTAGGAGCAAGAATAAGTAAGAAAAAGTAGCAATAAGAGGGGACATAGAAGTAACAAAAATTTAGATGCAATAGCAGGAACAGGAAATGAAGGAGAAATTGCAAAAAAAGAAAAGAAAAGAAGCTAGAATAGGAGACACAAGAGGAAATAGAAAAAAATCAAAGATACAGTAGTATAAAAGGACTGATTTTTTTGCAACAATTGCAGCAAAAGGGGGTCGAATATACTACATGAAAAAGGAAAAGGAGAAAAGGGGAGGGAAGGGAGAAGACATACATGAAGTCTATCAATATACAAGAAGCAAAAAAAGAGGCAGAAGAAACATCCTTCAAGAAAAATCCTTCAAGAACTGCAATAGCATAGGTACCCACCTAATCAATAATAGTTCACAGATCCATCCATTAACTTTTGCTCACATGTCTCAACATATACTCGATTACAGGGGCTACTTATACTGTCAGACTAGCTACACTGCTTCTCTTCTCAAACTAGGCGATCTGTCTACTACAAAGGAGTATTTTGACGCATGGCTATTTAGACTCTACCAAAGGAGATTCAAAGCTGTGTGTGGTCCTGATGCTATGGGTTATGTCCAACATATCCCATAGAATCTCAATATTGTAGCAGATCTCTATGCATAAAGGCACTGACAGTCTAATTCTTCTTAGATCTGATATCAACATATTGTTATTACTTATAACAAGCATTATGAGACAAATACCTAACTGTCCCTATAAGTCAGCTAAAATACTTAAACATATAAGTATATGATATCATGTATAACATCTCATAAAATTAAGAACTGAAATACTTAAAATAAGTCAGTTGCATAAGACTTAACACCAACCAATATAGAACATATGACATGCAGACCAGGACAACAAGGACAATTTCATTGTTTGGTATCTTTTTAATAACACAACACTCAAATTATGATAGTAGGAGACTGTAAACCAGCAGAACAATAGACTAGCAGAAGAAAACAGTTCATATATACCAACCACTATAGAAGAAAAGAAGTTTCCTCCCAAGAGAAACATTGTAGAAGTGTCTATCCCATCTAAAAAGATTACTTTCATTGATAGCTACTAGATATCAAAAGAGGAAAATACCCACTTCCGAAAAATGGCAATTTGGATACAGAGATGAGTAGCAATAGCCTCCAACCTGGGAGTACAATAAATACCAAGAAAGTTGACCATAGATATCAATATTTTAGATGGAATCCTTAAGAAGGTATTTCTCATGGATCAATTTGATCCATAGACTACCTTAAGAAGATGGTTACATCATCCCACTTAAGAAGATGGATATCATTCTTGCCTTCATACTATCCCCACAAGAAATTTATAATAATTATTTCCACTTCATCACAGATAGAAGTAGGAAGTGAAAAGGAAGAGGACCAGAATTTTTGATTGGCGGACATAGTAGAATTACAAAGTTCTAGTCTCCAATGGTAACTGAAATGATATGTAAATAAGTTTAGTATCTTTAAAAATCAAATGATGGGCATAGAAGCACTAAAGCATGGGCGTGAAATGAATGTAACTTCTGGTTCACTTGTATGATATGTATCATTATAAGTTAGTAGCATACCATCTTTGTGCACGCTTAGCATCAATAGAATGTTTGTCATGACCATGGAAAGCTTCAGACATGCATTCAACAAAAGGTCTGCTCTGGTTGAGAAGTCTAGCCAGAAGCCTCAAGAACGAATGGGTGTTCTTAGTAATGTGGGTTCCTCCTTGATCCCTTTGTTGTTAAAACAACATTTGTATATTTGTCTTTTTTCGTTTTCCCCCTCCATCTAAAATAATTCCCTTTCTTTAACATGTGGTTGTGATGCAGGCCCTAAAAGCCAATAACTATGATAATGATCCTCTGCTAAGTGCAGCTCTATACCTAGAGATTAATTAAAGGCTGACTGCCTAGGGCTCCCATGGCACACATCCATTCCTAATATAATAGTTGGCTCTTAGGAGATCTTTGGCATGGATGGAAGATGCAGAGAAGTTCACCACAGCTGAGCATCCTCCATCCATGCCAAAGATCTCCAAAGTACCAACTATTATATTAGGAATGGATGTGTCCCATGGGAGCCCTGGGCAGTCGGCCTTTAATTAATCTCTAAGTACAGAGCTGCACTTACCAGAGGATCATTACCATAATTATTGGCTTTTAGGTCATACATCACAACCACATGTTACAGAAAGGGTATTATTTTAGATGGAGGGGGTAAAGGAAAAAAGACATATAATATATCCAATTGTTGTTTTAGGAGGAACCCACATTACTAAGAACACTCATTCGTTCTTGAGGCTTCTGCCTAGACTTCTCAACCAGATCTGATATGTTGACAATGACTTAGTGTGCCTCTGCAAAATGCAAAAACACCAGGCTATATTATACTTACAACCAAAAACAAAATTAAGTGGTGACTAGACTCTTACATATTCCATTTGACCCATATAATTTTAATAAATCATTACACTTAGCTTACTACATGTCTATTTTTAAACATCAACCCATTCTCAGTCCATAGTAATATTACCCATTTATCAAACATCACAATGTGAGTTCTGAATGAAGGCTATAAGGTTTGAGATTTAATTTATATGGCTATTTTATGTAAAGAGGAGATATGTTATAGGAAACTCAAAATTTGGATACGCAAATGAAGAAAGAAGCAAACACTGGCAGTAATTAACAGATTACAGTAAACTATTGGGATACACATATGAAGAAATAAGCAAGCATTGGCAGTGAACACTACATTACAGTGAACTCAAATCTGGGATACACATGAAGAAGGATGCACATTGGAATCGTTACCTAAAACTAAATGACCAACACATGATTGAATCAAACAGCATAACAACAAGCAAGCACAACAGTTGCAAGAGAATAATAAAACAAGTAGCACAGAAAAAAGATGCAGTTTTAGTAGCAGTACCTTTTCCCACGCTTCCGGTCAATGGACAGAAGCAACAAGATTAAAACTGAAGAAGAAGAACAATGAACGTTGCAAGAGAAGAACTGGAGCAGAGGCGGTTGGGCAGCTTATGGGCGTCAGATCAAGGAAAAGAGACCAGTAGCTTGATCCAAGGTTGAAGTATTCTTCAGAGCTCCTGCTGGGCGCCGCCTGAGTCGGGTGCCGCTGGTTTCGCTGGGATCCGGCATGATATGGCTACTCCTGGCCGTGGAATTGGAAGCCTGCCGATGATTGGAGTTACGACCTGCTGCAGTTGGGGTGGCAGGAGCAGTTGGGGCGCCGTCCGGGAGGTAGGCGCGGTTGCAGCTGGGTGCGACCGGTGGGATTTGGGAAATGCTAAGCGGCTGGGGTCGTGGGGTTGTTGAGGCTGGGCGGCATTAAGCTGGAGCAGACCCTGGCTGTGGAGTGAGCGAGGCCTGGTCGATGGACTGAAGGCGTGGTCGATGGAATCAAGGAGGCGTCGAGGACGAGGGCAGGTGATCAGTGCTTCCCTAGTTCGTCATTGTACAGAGGGACGAGTGGGGAGGGTTTTTCTTTTCGTTTTTAATTTTGATATCCAAATGTTGTATTTTAGAATGGAGGGAAGGGAAATGAGATGGAGGGAAGGGATATGAGATGGAGGGAATCATTTTTCATGGTATTTGTCAAGGAATGATTAGTGACTAATGTATTTGTGAGGGATTAGTATTTGTAAAGATGTTAAAAAAACGGTTGAGGGATTTGGTCCCATATTTGAAGGATGAGCCCTCACAAATAGCCATCATTATTCACAATCTATGGTTCCTCACAAATGTTCTTCAACAAAGGCCAAATTTTTTGTAGTGAGTGCTTGTGTGGAAGAAGAAATTGCCTACGATGACATAGATGTGAATGAACCAGTTCCAGTAGACATCGTTGATGCGATGCTGGATAGTTGTGGGGTAGAGCACACTGATCCACCTCCCATTTTTAGAAACATTGTGCATGATGTTGAGATGCCATTATACACAGGTTGTACTAAGTTTACGAAGCTTAACGCTGTGTTGAGATTGTATAAGTTGAAAGCTAATAATAGATGGAGCGACAAAAGCTTCACGTCATTGCTGTCTTTGTTGAAAGAAATGCTTCCTGAAGGAAACGAGCTGCCAATCTCAACATACCAGGTAAAGAAATTGTTGTGCCCAATGGGAATGGATGCCAAGAAGATACACGCATGCCCTAATGATTGTGTATTATTTCAAAAGGACTATGCGGATTTGAAAGATTGTCCAAAATGTGGTGTGTCACGGTATAAATTGACGACTTCGGGGGAGTCCAAAACTGGTTCTCCTGCCAAGGTGATGTGGTATCTACCAATAATATCACGGTTTCAACACTTGTTTGCCAATCCAATAGATGCAAAGAATTTGAGGTGGCATGCAGATGTTAAGAAAAATAATGATGGGATCCTACGACATGCGTCTGATTCCCCACAGTGGAAGAAGATTGATGTATTGTACCCTGAATTTGGTGAAGATGTCAGGAATCTAAGACTTGGGCTTTGTACAGACGGGATGAATCCATACGGGACATTGAGCAGCCAACATAGCACTTGGCCAGTCATGCTTGTTATATACAATCTTCCTCCCTGGCTGTGTATGAAAAATAAGTATGTAATGTTGTCGTTGTTGATATTGGGCCCTAAACAACCTGGAAATGACATCGATGTTTATCTTGAACCTCTGATTGATGACTTAAAGAAACTCTGGGGTGAAGGTGTGATGACCTATGATGCTTCACGAAGAGAGACATTTCGTTTGCATGCTATGTTGTTTTTCACTATTAATGACTTTCCAGCATATGGGAATTTGTCTGGATATAGTGTCAAAGGAGCTAAAGTGTGTCCTATATGTGAAGAGAACACTGATTCAATAAGACTAAAACATGGCGGTAAGAATGTATATCTCGGTCATCGAAGGTTTCTTCCAAAATTCCATCCGTATTGTAGGAAGCGCAAAGCATTCAATGGATTGAATGAGGAACACAGTGCACCTAAACCTATACCAGGGGAGGTTGTTTATGAAAGAGTAAAAGACTTTGTCAATGAATTTGGTAAGAGATCACAATGTACTACACGGAGTGACAATTCTTCATTCAAGAAGAAGTCAATATTTTGGGATCTTCCTTATTGGAGTTCTTTGACAGTCAGACATTGTATCGATGTAATGCACGTTGAGAAAAATGTCTGTGATAGCATCATTGGTACTATGTTAAATATACCAGGTAAGACTAAAGATGGGATAAAATCCAGACTGGACCTACGTGAAATGGGAATAAGGTCAGAATTAACAGAATTACGTGAAATGGGTAATAAAAGAACATACTTACCTCCCGCTTCTTACACGTTGTCTAGAAAGGAGAAGAAAGCTTTTTGTGAATGCTTGGTAAATGTTAAGGTGCCACATGGTTACTCATCCAACATCTGTAGATTGGTATCAATGAAAGATCTGAAGTTGATAGGTCTTAAATCTCATGATTGTCACACTCTAATGCAACAAATATTGCCCGTGGCAATTCGATCTATATTGCTGAAGCATGTAAGGTTTGCAATCACCAGACTTTGTTTCTTTTTCAACAGTCTCTGCAGCAAAGTTATTGACCCTGAGACTCTAGATAATTTGCAAAGAGAAGTGGTTGTTACCCTATGTCAGCTTGAGATGTATTTCCCTCCTTCGTTCTTTGATATCATGGTACATCTTGTTGTCCACTTGACTAGGGAAGTGAAAATCTTGGGACCGGTTTTCTTGCATTGGATGTATCCCTTTGAACGATACATGAGCGTTTTTAAAGGTGATGTTCGAAAGTGTTATCGGCCTCAAGGGAGTATTTTTGAAGGTTATGTGGCGAGAGAGGTTATGGATTTCTGCAATGACTTTCTCAGTGGTAATGACACTCCTGATAATGACAAGAATATTGACGAGCTATTTGGCAAAGGAATTTTGGGATCACGTGTGAAAGTAATCAGCCGTGAGCAGTTGGAACAAGGTCATTTGTATATTTTACACAACATGGACGAAGTGAACGTTTATATCGAGGAACATACCAATTTCATCAAAAGACAATATCCTTGAGCTAATACAATGTGGCTTGCTAGAGAGCATAACAAGACTTTTATTAAGTGGTTTGAAGATAAAGTCTTACATCAACTATCTCAAACACCAGATGATATTACTGAAACTATCAAATGCCTCGCCTTTAAACCAAAGTTGACTGTTATGTCTTATGAAGGGCATGACATTAATGGATTCACATATTACACAAAGTGCCAAGATGATAAGAGTGTCGTCCAAAACAGTGGGGTCACCCTTCAAGCATCGACTATGTTTTTTGCAAGTGCAAAGGATAAGAGTCCATGTGAAGCTAAAATGTCATATTACGGTGTCATTGAAGATATGGGAATTTGACTACATAGATTTCAAAAGTCCGCTCTTCAAATGTAATTGGGTTGATAACACCAAAGGAGTTATAGTGGATGAATTGGGTTTCACTTTAGTGAACTTTGAAAAGATTGGCGAGAAGGTTGAACCATTCATATTGGCATCACAGGCGAAACAAGTATTTTATATCGATGATCCTGCAAATGATAAATGGTCGGTTGTTCTTCATGGTAAAAGACAGTTCATTGAAGATCCTATAGATGAAGAAGAGTACTATGATAAATATGATGACTCCATTCCATTCTCAGTTAGGTTGCCAACTCCACAAAATATTGAAGCTAATGATGACTTATATGTGCACGGAGATCACAATGAAGGATTGTTAATTGATAAAAGATCACAATTTTAGAGGCATGCATGCTTATATTTTTTTATTGAAGCTAAATGTTTACTTTTTTAATATCAATATCATTTTCTGATTTGATGTTTCATTATCTTCTAGTTAATACAAATGCTAAACATTGTGGGAGGGTGCTAAAGAACTATAGGACCAATCTCACCCGAGATTACATACGCGATGTTGAGAATAGGTTCTTGATTGATTCCAATTCTAGACATTGATCAGTATTTCACTAACTCTACACTAATAATTTTTGTTTGTATTCTCTTTGAAAAATAAATATAGGAAGAAGGAAGCCACACAGCAATGGAACTACTTGGACCCCAAAGACTGGGAGGAGTTTGTTACCCAAAGAAAAATAGATTAATTCAAGGTATTAAGAGTCACTCCCAATTTAATTAATATACGTTTTTATGTATTCACCTATTCAAGATTAACCTTTATTGTTACTAACCAAATCAATGTGCTAACTAACTAGGCTATCAGCGATGCTCAACGACAACTACATGTTACGACCACACAATGGGTCCAAGAGGATATGCAGGCGTTCGCCAAAGGTTATATAGATATATAGGCAGCAAGCCATGAAACAACAAAAGAAGCCCCAATGAAGAGAAGCAGGATATAGATACAATACATAAAGTGCAGCACACACAAGTGTTTCAGATTCATATAACAACATGACAGACTAACACATATATAGTGCATAACAACAACAGCTCGGAATTTACATACAATACTAGCTTAGTACATATATAGTGGGACTAAGGTGACGATCCCACCTGCTAAAACAGGTTACCGACAACTACATGTTACGACTGGGAGGTCGTGATTCAGCAACCGTATGCATTAGCAGGTGGATCTGTTTGTCCTCCTGCTAATGAATACGGTTGCTGAATCACGACCTCCCAGTCGTAACATGTAGTTGTCGGTAACCTGTTTTAGCAGGTGGGATCGTCACCTTAGTCCCACTATATATGTACTAAGCTAGTGTTGTATGTAAATTCGACGTTGCTGTTGTTATGTACAATATATGTGTTAGTCTGTCATGTTGTATGGACATCGATTGTATTGCTCAGGTATTATATAGTCTCATTAGATAATATGAAATATATCAATCTAATTTATAGCTCATTAATTATATATATACATCATTCTCTTTACAGGTGTTTAAAGTTGACCCCACTACAGGAACGGACTTACCAGATGTACATGCTCCCTATACGATGGGAGAATTAAATGAAGTAAGAGAAGAATGGGAAACAACCATACAAATAGTGGGGGTTTTAAAATATAATTGGGACGTTGATAGCGAATAATGACTAAAGAATGATATTTTGTAAATGAATTTCTGAATTATAATATATGTGTGAATGTTTCTACTTGTCTAGATGTTTCTACATGTGTCTGAGTGAAAATGAATGAAAGTGTTGGTTTCTATATGAATGTTTCTACATGTGTGAATGTGAATGAATAGAACTACAGATTGCTAGCTACATGAATGTTTCTAAATGTGTGAAAATAAAATGGAACTGCAGGTTGTATTGCTAAATGCATGTGTGAATATTTTTGTTGTTAAATTTGTAGGTTTGTGGCCTGTTATTGGCTGATATCAATGGATATCGTAAAACCTGTAGTTAACTGTAGGTTTCTCATCCTGCGACCAGCCACAGCAGGTCTGCAGACTGACAGAAAAAAAAACAATAGGCGTTGGTTATTTGTATAACAACGACACACATAGTTATAGTGTCAGTTTTATATAAATAACCGACGCCTGTTCCCTGTGGCGCGAAGGTATATGGCGTCGGTTTATTATCTAATAAATGATGTTGATAGTGGCCAAGATGGCGCCCTTTCTGTGGCGCGAAGGTATATGGTGTCGGTTTCTTATCTAATAACCGACGCCTATACCTTCGCGCCACAGCAAACAGGCGTGATTTTGGTGGCGCGGGAAGAGTTTGGGCGTCGGTTTTGGAACTGACGCGTAATGGGTGAGCTTTTAGTGTCGCCCACATAGGTGTCACTTAGAAACTGAAACTAAAGGCCTTAAATAACCGACACTAAAGGTAGGTTATGTAGTAGTGAATCGAGTTTGGCTTTGCTGTTCTTTGTTTCCGGAGAAGCAGGCTACTCTGTTATTAATCAACTTGCACATGTCCCTGCTCATGAATTTGTAGGATGAGGATTATATTCGGGTTACACATGGCATTATCTTAAACAAGGTGCAGCCTGCTCCTTGTTTAATTAGGATCAACAAATCCTACAGGATCGGAATCTGCATGCTTTAATTAGTGTAGGTGCAAAGTTTCATATTAATTGGATAAGGTTTTCTATCTTAATTTAATTATAGAAGAAAATACCTTAATCATATTTCCAATACAAATCATGTAGGCAAATCATTAAGAGAATGGCAGAGACGAGCGGGGGTGGCGGCGCAGGCGATCCCAAGGGCGATTCCGTTCTAGGTCATCCTCCTCCGTTTGTTGGGGTAAATGGAGATGCCGGCAACCACACCAGGAGATCATGGAGAGAATTGTTTAACATTCCGAAGAAGAAGAACACTAACACTCAACTGGAGAAAATGGAAATCACGCTCAAAGAAGGAAAATTGCTCTATCCTAGGAAGGAAGCTGTCGAAAATTCGGAGATATGGAAGAACTGTCTAGCTGGCTACATCGTGGGTTTCAAACCGCATCTCCCTACCCTTGAGGCCTATTTCACTCAGATCTGGAAAGTCGCTGGGAACATAGAGGTCATTGGTAGAGGAAACAGATTCTTCATTGTTAGATTCTCTGAGAGTCAAGACCTTGAAGACGTTCTGGAAGGGGGTGTCTGGACTGTCAAAGGGAAGCCAGTCGTCCTTCTCAGATGGAAGCCGGGTGATGTCATTTCGAGATTCAAACTATCTAACATTCCAATATGGGTTCGTGTACATGATATTCCGCTGGAATTATGGGATAAGCGCATGTTCGATCGCATTGGTTCCTATTTGGGTATTCCTTTGTGCACAGATAGGCTTACGAGTGAATGTAAGAGAATGGAATATGCCAGACTTCAAGTTCTGATTCCTGTTGAGTTCGACTTTCCGGATGAATTGGACCTCTGCTCTGATGAAGATACTACATACACGATCAAGTTTGAATACGAGTGGAGACCAGAAAAGTGCAACTCATGTGGTTTGTTCGGGCATGGTGAGTGCGGTAAAGGCGTCAAGAAAGTATGGATGCCGAAAGCGGCTCAGGAAAAAGTTACAGAGCCATCTGCAGCGGCAAGCTCTGTTCCGATTAGTGAGTCTGATAAACCTCTATCTAAGGAAGGATCGGAAGGTGAAACTACTGTGATTCCCAGCGATAAATCTGATGAGTTGACTGAGAAGGAGAGGGAAGCCTTTGAGATGGCTGTTAAATAGTTCGAAGAAAGAAGTAAAAGGGCTAATGTAGATGAGGTGATCGATATTACGCCTAATAATACGCCTACATAAGCATTCAAAGCTAAGGAAGCTGAATTCAAAGCAGCTGGCAATAAGAAGAAAGCTAAGGCAACAAAGAAGATTGCAGACCAAAAGGCCGTCCTAAACAACAGGTTTAACAAACTTGGGGAAGGTCATCTGCCCAGTGAAGTACTGGATGAAAGTAGTTCTAATGGATAGCCCTTCTCTAACTATCGTGGCCTGGAACGTGAGAGGTCTTAATAATAAGATCCTCAAAGTCCAGGAGGAGGTTAGTAGGAGGAATCCACATATCATTGTTCTCTCTGAAATGAAAGTTAGATTGCAGAAGATTAATAAGCTTGTTAATAAGTTCTTTCCCAGCTTTTCTTGGATTTCTAATCATGAGTCACACGTTTTGGGTAGAGTCCTGGTGTTATGGAGACAGGATGTTTGTGATATCAATGGTATTGAAGAGTCTTATCAGTATGTGCATATGAACGTTTCTGTTGGTGATAAATCTTTTCTTCTGACTGGCGTTTATGGCCATAACGATGATTATGACAGATCCAAGCTGTGGATTGATATTGAACGTCTGTCTGACTCCATTTCTTGTCTGTGGTGTCTCATAGGCGACTTTAATGCTGTTAGAAAAGATGGTGAACGTATTAGCAAAGATCCTCCTTCAAAGAAATGTATGGAAGATTTTAATGACTGCCTTACTTACACTGGGTTGTTTGAGCTTGACACTGATGGCTCCTTCTTCACATGGGACAATCATCAGGATGGGGGTACCTTCTCCATTTCGAAGATTGATAGAATTCTTCTTAATTCTGATTTCTTTCTGTGTTGTCCTGAAGCTAAAGCTACTACTCATCCTTCTTCTACGAGTGATCATAGACTCATTAAGTTTCAGTTGGGGAAAAGGAAATCTATTAAAATCCCTTTTAGATTCATAAATGCTTGGTGTTCTAAGGATAGATTCAGCGAGGTTGTTAGTGATGTGTGGAGAAATGAAGCTGAAGGGTTTCCTATGTTTATTGTGTATAACAAACTCAGAAGTGTTAGAGCTGCTCTTATAAAGTGGAACAAAGAATCTGGCAACTTGGAAGATAATTTCAGATTGCTTGAAGCTGAATCTAATCCCATTCAAAATGCGCTTGATAGCAATCCCTCTGATTTGAACCTCATTCATGATGCTATTGTTGCTCGTAAAAAGGCAAAGGAGGCTTATGTTCAGTATGAGTCTTTACTCAGGCAAAAATCTAGGGTAAGATGGTTGAAGGAAGGTAATATGAATTCTAAATTCTTTTATTCCTCTCTAAGAACTAGAAGGCATAGGAATTCCATTAGGTGCCTCAACATTAATGGTTCCTTGGAATCCAATCCTGAAGTCCTTAAAGCTTTTCACTACTACAGAAATAGCGTTCAGTGTCGCTTTTCTGGGCGTCGGTTATTAAAGAAAACTGATGCCTATAATATCAGGCGTCGGTTATGTAGGCAAACCGACGTCTATATTCGAAGACCAGCCAGACATGGGTACCGCTTTGTATTCAGCGTCGGCTGACTATAACCGACCGACGCCTAAAAGTGCCCGCGAAATCCAATTTTCGGACGAAAAAATTTTGGGCCACATACAGCGTCGGTGTTTTAACTATTAACCGACGCCTATTTAAAATGAAATTTTGCGCAAAAAGTTCCACTTTAGGTGTCGGTTATCCTTGGATAATCGACGCTGATAATGGTTCCCGCCAAATAATTTTGGGTAAAAGTTTTCTATTTGGGCGTCGGTGTTTTACTAATAACCGACGCTAAAGCATAATAGGCGTCGGTTGTGTAGATAACTGACGCCGTTGATCAACTTAATAGACCTGATACCCGGCTCTTCCCCCTTTCTTCCTGTTTCATCGCGACTTCTCTTCTGTGCTGCTGCTCGCCGCCGTTCTCCCAAAATCACCCATCGTCGGTTGCTGCTGCTCGTCGCCGCTGCTCTGGTTCTCTTCTGCTCACCGGCGCCGCTGCCCGCCGCCTGCCGCTGCTGCTTCTTCTCCTGGTGCTTCTCCGGCCGGCGCCTGCTGCTTCTCTGACCGTCAGTTGCTTCTGCCCGCCGCCCACCCCCGATCGTTTGTTGCTGTCGCTGCCACTGCTGCTCTAGCTCCTCCACACGCTGCTGCCGTCGGCGGTCCTCTCCACACTAGCTCTAGGTAGCGCTACCTCTCCTTCTCCCTAGCTATTTACCAACATGCAGCAAGCACGACCATGGCTGTGTTGGCCTACCACGGCCGTGCTGTCCAGCACGGCCGTGGTAGGCCAACACAGCCACGGCCGTGCTTGCTGTTGGTAAGGATATGAACAAATTTTCATGTAATGTTTTATGTAAATCCTAGGATATGAAAAAAAAATTTGCTTGCATATATTTGTGCTTCTAATCCTAATGTTTGACTTAATTCAGTAAATTTTGATGCATGTTGAAATAAGATTTAAACTTGTAAATTCTAGCATCCTAATTTGATTTGATTAAACCTAACATTGATGAAACCCTAACATCAATTATGATGAAACCCTAACATTAATTGTGATGAAACTCTAACATGTACATATCTATTATTGTGTTTGTTGGCCTAGAAACCCGTCCAAGATTGACTCATTAAGAGTAAATCTTGGATAGTCCCCGGTTTGGGACTGTTCTTGAACACCTAATCTCACTTAGGATGTAAGTGTATAATGTGTATTGGGTTTTTGAGAAAATTTCGGTAGTATTTCCCCGTTTGTTCTCTAAGTACATATGTACTTAGAGAACAGCGGGGAAATGCTGCCGAAATTTTCTTGAAAACCCAATACACATTATACACTTACTAGTGAGATTAGGTGTTCAAGGATGGGATAGGTGGTACACATTTATTATATATAAGAATGACATCACATTATACACTTAGGATGTAAGTGTATACCCTAATCTTTTCCTAATATATACTTGTTTCCTAATATATACTTGTTTTCTCTGATCATAGAATGGATAGATCATGGATGTCCATTCGTAATCGTTGCACCCCAGAGTTTATATCTGGTCTTGATCAGTTTATTAGATTTGCCGAGGAACATAGGAAAAAACCTACAGATAGGTTCTACTGTCCATGTAGGCATTGCGGTAACAACTTGAAAGTCAACACTGGTGAGGAAATCAAAAGTCATGTCATGTGCAACGGGATTGTACAAGGCTATACAGAATGGCACTGGCATGGAGAGATTTCAAAATAGAAACCAGTAGATGTCGATAGCAGTGCTTGGGTGGAAGAAGAAATTGCCTCCGATGACGTAAATGTGAACGAACCAGTTCCAGCAGACATCGTTGATGCAATGTTGGATAGTTGTAGGGTAGAGCACACCGATCCACCTCCTATCTTTAGAAACATTGTGCATGATGCTGAGATACCGTTATACACAGGTTGTGCTAAGTTTACGAAGCTTAGCACTGTATTGAGATTGTATAAGTTGAAAGCTAACAATAGATGGAGCGACAAAAGCTTCACTTCATTGTTGACTTTGTTGAAAGAAATGCTTCCTGAAGGAAACGAGCTGCCAATCTCAACATACCAGGTAAAGAAAATGTTGTGCCCAATGGGAATGGAGGCCAAGAAGATACACACATGCCCGAATGATTGTGTATTATTTCAAAAGGACTATGTAGATTTGAAAGATTGTCCAAAATATGGTGCGTCACGGTATGAATTGACGACTTCGGGGGAGTCCAAAACTGGTTCTCCTGCCAAGGTGTTGTGGTATCTACCTATAATATCACGGTTTCAATGCTTGTTTGCAAATCCGAAAGATGCGAAGAATTTGAGGTGGCATGCAGATGTTAAGAAAAATAATGATGGGATCCTACGACATGCGTCTGATTCCCCACAGTGGAAGAAGATTGATCTATTGTACCCCAAATTTGGTGAAGAAGATAGGAATCTAAGACTTGGGCATTGTACAGATGGGATGAATCCGTACGGGACATTGAACAGCCAACATAGCACTTGTCCAGTCATGCTTGTTATATACAATCTTCCTCCCTGGATGTGTATGAAAAATAAGTACGTTATGTTGTCATTGTTGATATCGGGCCCTAAACAACCCGGAAATGATATCGATGTTTATCTTGAACCTTTGATTGATGACATAAAGAAACTTTGGGCTGAAGGTGTGATGACCTATGATGCTTCAGCAAGAGAGACATTTTGTTTGCACGCTATGTTGTTTTGCACTGTTAATGACTTTCCAGCATATGGGAATTTGTATGGATATAGTGTCAAAGGAGCTAAAGCGTGTCCTATATGTGAAGAAAACACTGATTCAATAAGACTAAAACATGGCGGCAAGACTGTATATCTTGGTCATCGAAGGTTTCTTTCACTGATTCAATAAGATTGTATGGAGGCAAGAGAGTATTATTGAAGGTTATGTGGCGAGAGAGGTTATGGATTTTTGCAATGACTTTCTTAGTGGTAATGACACTCCTGATAATGACAAGAATATTGAGGAGGGAAAAGGAATTTTGGGATCACGGGTGAAGGTAATCAGCCGTGAGCAGTTGGAACAAGCTCACTTGTATATTTTACACAATATGGACGAAGTGAGTGTTTATATCGAGGAACATACCAATTTCATAAAGAGACAACATCCTCGAGCAAGTTCAATGTGGCTTGCTAGAGAGCATAATAAGACTTTTACTAAGTGGTTTGAAGATAAAGTCTTACATCAACTATCTCAAACACCAAATGATATTACAGAAACTATCAAATGCCTCGCCTTTAAACCAAAACCGAATGTTATGTCTTATGAAGGGTTTGACATTAATGTATTCACATATTACACAAAGTGCCAAGATGATAAGAGTGTCGTACAAAATAGTGGGGTCACTCTTCAAGCGTCGACTATGTACTTTGCAAGTGCAAAGGATAAGAGTCCACGTGAAGCTAAAATGTCATATTATGGTGTCATTTAAGACATTTGGGAGTTTGACTACATAGATTTCAAAATTCCGCTCTTTAAATGTAATTGGGTTGATAACACCAAAGGAGTTATAGTGGATGAATTGGGTTTCACTTTGGTGAACTTTGAAAAGATTGGCGAGAAGGGTGAACCATTCATATTGGCATCACAGGCGAAACAAATATTCTATATCGATGATCCTGCAAATGATAAATGGTTGGTTGTTCTTCATGGTAAAAGACAGTTCATTGAAGATCCTATAGATGAAGAAGAGTACTATGATAAGTATGATGACTCCAGTCCATTCTCAGTTGGGTTGCCAACTCCACAAAATATTGAAGCTAATGATGACTTATATGTGCGCGGAGATCACAATGAAGGATTGTTAATTGATAAAAGATCACAATTTTAGAGACATGTATGTTTATACAAATGCTAAATGTTTGCCTTTTTCTAGTTTATACAAATGCTAAATGTTTGCCTTTTCTAGTTAATACAAATGCTAAATGTTTGCCTTTTTCTAGTTAATACAAATGCTAAATGTTTGCCTTTTTAATGACATTTTCAGATGGCTGACCATGATGAGCATGATGTCCATGATGAGCATGAAGTCCATGATGAGCATGATGTCCATGACGAGCATGGTGTGGATACCAATGTAACTTCTAAAAACATATCCTGTATTTCTATAAAATTCATTATCTTCTAGTTATGTCATATATCCTATATTTCTATATTGGGCTAATTCAGTGTGTTTATTTTTGTCAAATTTTAGGTTGATGATGCACATGTACCCACTGAAGCACTGGAGCAACTTGATGCGCAGCACCAAACACTTAACAAGAAAAGGGGCGTCACTCTGTTGAAGAAGTTAATAGCGCTAAGTGGCAGTGGATCCAAATTGGTTGTGGAGTTTGATAATGGAGGAAATGCAATTGGAGTGAACCGCAATAATTTTGTAAACTATCTTGGGTGTACCACTCGGAGCCATTGTGGTGTTAAGTATGATAATTGGCATAAAGTTCCTCAGGGGAAAAAAGACTTGATATGTAAGGATTTATGCGTGAGTTATTATTATTTGCAATTCTATTTTGTAGATTACAAATTCTATTATTTGCAATTATATTTTGGATACTAGTTAATAACATTTCTATTTTACAGAATCTGTTTGCATTGGATGAGAAGTTGCATCGTAAAAGTGTGATGCAACGTGCTGGAAAGATGCTTAGGAATTATAGGACAAATCTGAACAGAGAATACATAAAAGAGGGTGATAAGAAGAAGAAGTCAGCCCTTGAACAATGGAACTTCTTGGACAAAGAAGATTGGGACAATTTTGTTGCTTCAAGAAAATCTGAAGAATTCAAGGTATTAGGCGTCACTCCCAATTTAATTAATATACATTGTATTCACCTATTCAAGATTAACATTTAGTGCTACTAACCAAATCATTAATGTGCATACTAACTAGGCCCTCAGTGACGCACAAAAAGCAAGGCATGCACTGAATGTGCATGACCACACTATGGGTCCAAAAGGCTATGCAAGCGTTCGCCAAAGACTACAGGCGGAGTCTGTGGCTACTCAGGAGTCTGCTCCTACTCAGGAGTCTGCCACACCCATGCCTCGCCATGATATCTGGATAGCTGGGAGGAAAAACAAGAAGGGTGAAATAAAGAAGCCCGTAACTGCTGAGGCGGCTGCAAAAATGGTAAAATACAACTCTTAGAGCAATCATTTGAATATTGATTATTTGTGGTGTTAACTTACCAATTTCTGTTGATGGTGATTAGCAGGAGCTGCAAGATAAGAGGAAACAAGGCACATTCATCCCTCAGGGCACAAGGGATGAATTGACAGTTGCTCTGGGTAACCCAGAGCATCCTAGACGTGTTAGGGGTGCAGGCGCTGGTGTGGGCATCAAAGCATTCTTTGGGTCATCCCAGCGCAAACCCAGAGCGGGACTTTCGCAAGAAGAGGTAACCTATTCTTTTTTTAGAATGTTACTGCAAAAGGAAATTCAATAATAAGAAGCTAATGTTTCTTTTATCCATGTATAGGAGAATAAGAGAGTCGAGGATATAGTTGCTAAGAAGGTCAACGATGTAGTTGCTGAGAAGGTCAAGGAAGAATTGATGCGGTGGCAGGCATCTCAGGCTTCCAATCAGCCTATGGCGACCCACTCTTCTCCTGATGCACAGACTGTGAGTAATCCTGGAGACCCATCGCCTAACACATCTACTGTAAGTATTGTTTATGACATTGTAGCTAGTCTTTTCAAGATGATATGTATATATGTATAACATTCTTTACGTAAATTTGTAGGCATTGAAGCCATGCCGCTTAAGAATACAAGACTATGTTGTTGCAGAGGCGCAGGCTTACCCGTCCCTTCCTGGGGAAAGGTTTCACGGGACTCCAATGCCACAGGGCTACGTTCGTGTGGGCCCATTACGTGTGTTACCCGATTGGAGGGAAGCTACATTGCCATATCCCCACCCGGATATTGATACACTTGCTGAGGCAGAAGGCGGGGTCATATTGTGGCCCAAAGCAGATGTCGTCTACACTACTGAAATTGTAAGATAAATTTACATTGATTTAGACTGTTAATGTGTATATATGATGTCCACTGATCTAAAATTATATATACAGGTTAAAAAGAAGACACCAGGAGCACCTAGGCCTCCACCTCCACTTCCCGCATTACCAACTTGGGTTCCAACTGACCTAACATACCCGTTAGGTCCTGCTTGTAGGGGAATGGCATGTTGGCTACGGGCACATAATATACATTGCCCGATAATTGTTTCTTTAGATGCAGATTATGCAGGTCAATCATACGATAGCTCTTTATTTATACAAGATATTATTGAGCTGTTTATGTATGATTGGCTGAATACATCAATGATAGAGACATGGATAAGGTGAGATCTTGTTTATACATCCATATACCTTGTGTAAGATCCGGTGATCTGGTTTCTTATATATTAATGCATACGTAATACATGTTTTACAGCTACTTAGTCAAAGATCATTGCAAACAATTTGCATTTGATCATGTGGGATTTTTGATTCCATCATTGATTAGTATGGTAGCTAAAGACCCTGATAGTGTTCAACAATACTGTATAGATGCTTTTAAAATTTTCAGTCAGTAAAACAAGAAGATAATAATAGCTCCATTCAATGTCAAGTAAGTTTACTTTATTTATAATTTGGACTTAAGAAAATTCCATTTTTATTGTGCATTTTGAGTTATTAATTGTTAACTTTTTACCTCTAGCGGTAGACATTGGGAGTTACTAGTTATTGTCCCCGGGACGTTCACTGTTTATTATCTAGATCCCGCGGGAAGTACATTAAATACTAAAATTGGACACGTAATGAGAATGCCATTATTCTGGTGAGAAATATTTCATTTTTGTATCTGTTAACATCTGTTATTACATTACTATTTACTTATGTAATTTACTGTGTTATATTAACATGTAGGGGTTTAGATGCATTCAAAAAGGCTGGAGGAACGG
The DNA here is from genome assembly GCA_963693085.1 of Alisma plantago-aquatica. Lineage (NCBI taxonomy): Eukaryota > Viridiplantae > Streptophyta > Magnoliopsida > Alismatales > Alismataceae > Alisma > Alisma plantago-aquatica. The sequence continues at coordinate 156,961,855 of OY856413.1, forward strand.
TCCCAAGGAAAAAGAACCAGCCAATAAATTGGCAGAATGTACAAGTAAGTTCCCGACTCTAATGTATATATTATTGATGTGAATTGTGCTTAGTTGTATTATTTTGTATGTTTCAATTTATAGTGCGCTACACAAGACAATGGTTGGGCATGCGCATACTATGTGATGCGATTTATGCAGATGATTATCAAACATGCCGCATTGGATATCGATACCATACATGAGGTATTATATATAGTCTCATTAGTTAGTATGAAATATATCAATCTTGTTTTTATATTATTACTTATATATATACATCATTCTCTTTGCAGGTGTTTAAAACTGACAACACTATAGGTAAACGCTTAAAAAATATACATGCTCCATATACGATGGAAGCATTAAATAAAATAAGAGAAGAATGGGCAAAAGCCATACAAGCAGTGGCAACTGTAAGATATAATTGGGATGTTGATAGCGATAATGAATGATACTTTGTAAATGAATATTTCTGAATGTTAATACATGTATTTGAATGTTTCTATATGTGTGAATGTGAGAATTGAATCGATGTCTGAATGTATCTACTTGTGTGAAATTTTCCTTGGGACTTTTGCAGGTTTGTGGCATGTTTGTAGGTTGATATCAATGGATGTCGTAAACCTACAGTTCAGAAAACTGAACTGCAGGTTCTCATCCTGCTGACCAGCCACAGCAGGCCTGCAAACTGATATGAAAAAAAAAAGATATAGGCGTCGGTTATTTACAGAAAACCGTCAGCAAAGACCTACAGTGTCGGTTATTGGATAAAAACCGACGCCTAATATTACAAACAACCCGACCGTGCAGGAAAGCACGGCCGTGGTGGAAAAGGCGTCGCTTATTCATATAAAACTGAAGCCTATAGTACTAAATACGGTCGTGCAGGGAAGCACGGCCGTGTCGTCTTGAAGTATGGCGTCGGTTGTTTAGTTGATCACCGACGCCAAACGGGTTCGCGCCACAGAAAACAGCGTCATCTAGGACACTTTTTGCGTCGGTTACCAATTAAACACCGACGCAGAATGTGTCCTAGATGATGTCGTTTTCTGTGGCGCGAACCCTTTTGGCGTCGGTTTTCTATAAACAACCGACGCCTCTAAGTTAAATAGGCGTCGGTTAAAAAACCGATGCCGAAGTGTTAGACCTTTAGCGGCGCCCACATAGGCGTCGCTCGGAAACTGACGCCAAAGCGGGTTAAACAACTGACGCTAAAAGGCATTTCTGTAGTAGTGTTTGTGCTTAATTTTTATAAAGACATGTTTAACAAAAATGAGAAAGTTGATATTGCTAAACTCAATCAGTTGGTGTTTCCTCGTCTTGATGAGATTCAAAAAATGTCTTTGGACAAGTTTGTCACCCTGAAGGAGATTGAAGATGCTTTCTTGAGTTTAGATTGTGATAAAAGTCCTGGTCCAGACGGATTTAATGTCAAGTTCTTTAAACATTGTTGGAAAGATGTTAAAGATGATATTATATGTGCTATTCTCGATTTCTTCAGAACAAGTAGACTGCTGAAAGAGGTAAACAAAATGTTTATCTGTCTTATCCCTAAGAGCAATGATACTGAAGAGCTAAAGAATTGGCGTCCCATCTCTCTTTGCAATGTAATCTATAAAGTCATATCTAAAATTTTGACTAATAGATTGCAGGGTGTGCTTCCCTCGCTTATTATCCCTAATCAGTGTGCTTTTGTGAAGAATAGAAGCATTAAAGATGCAATTCTGTTGTCCAATGAAATCATTCATGATTTTAATAGGACACAAAGTATTCCTAGAATGTGCATTAAAGCGGACCTTACTAAAGCTTATGATTCCATCAACTGGGATTCTCTGTTTGCTATTTTGAGAAAGATGAACTTTTCTAACTGTTGGTTAGTCTGGATCAAGGAAATTTTCTTCACAACCTCTTATCAAGTTCTGTTTAATGGTGAACCTCTTGATTCTTTCTGACCGAGCAACGGTGTGAGGCAAGGTGACCCACTTGCTCCCTATCTTTTTGTGATTGTTATGCAATGTTTTACCATCTTGATGAAGCAGGCTGTTGATGATAAGAAGATCAGCCCGCTTAGAGCTCCTGCGAACTTTAATGTTTCTCATCTCATTTTTGCGGATGACTTGATGATTTTTTCTGAGGCTAATGCCCATAATGCTCAGAACATTAATTCTCTTTTTGAAGACTTGAAGAATTTGACTGGCTTATGTCTGAACCCATCTAAAAGCTTGGTTTTCTATAGCTGTAATGTGGACAATAAGGAAATGAAAGCCTTTCTTAATATCGATGAAGGAACCTTGCCTCAGAGATACCTTGGTGTACCTTTATTTATGGGGAAGCTCAAGAAGAATTTCTGTGCTACTTTGATGGATAGAATAAAAGCTAGATTAGATGGATGGAAATCTAAGCTCTTATCTATGGCTGGACGGTTGGAGCTCATCCAGTCAACTATTATGGCTATCCAAAGGTATTGGTCTTCTATCTTTCCTTTGCCTAGTGCTATTGCAGATGATATAGAGAAGGTTTGTAGAAAGTTCTTATGGGGAGGTTCTGATGATAAAAGAGGTGTTCACCTTGTGAAGTGGAGAAGCATTACTCATCCTAAGGAGGAAGGTGGTTTAAATATCATCGCTTTGAGGTCTTCTATCAACTCTGCAGCCATTGTCAATTTGTGGAATATTGCTGCTAAGAAGGATAGTCTTTGGGTTAGGTGGGTTCATGAGAGGTACCTTCATAAGAGTTCGATTTGGGCTCTTAATATTCAAAGTTCACACTCTTGGCTCATGAACCAACTGATTCGTGTCAGAGATCTTCTGGTTCCTCACCTAAAGTTTTCTGTTGGTGATGGTAATCGCATTAGGTTATGGGGTGATCCTTGGTTGCCTTGCAACAAGTTCCTGCTGGATGTCATTGGCCCAAAGTTGGCTCTTAGCCTTGGGATTCCGTATGGTGTGCCCTTAAATCAGATTATCAAGAATGGTAACTGGAGTATCCCGAACAACAGAAGGAATGTCCCCATTCTGAATATGTTGAAGGAGAACTGTTTCATTTCTGGAGGTTGTGATTCAGTGAGCTTCAAAGGGGTTTGTTCTCCTAGCTTCTATCTTATCTATGATACTATTAGAGAGAAGGGTGCCAGCTCTGAGGTTTTCAAATGGATCTGGAAGTTCAAGTGTCCGAGGAATTATGAGATTCATGCGTGGAAGGTAGCACACCTCAAGTTGTTGACTACTGATTATATCATGAAGATGGGTATTTCTTCTTCGTCTATGTGTTTTCTGTGCAGTAAGGACTGTGAGAACGTGGCTCATGTGATGTTTGAATGTCCTTACTCAAAGGAGCTGTGGGCAAAAGGCCATTCCTACGGCCCTACTCCGAGCAGCTGTGAAGATTTGATCAATTGGTCAAGTAAAGATGACCATCTATGTGCCTTATTGATTTTATATACTCTCTGGCATGAAAGAAATCTTCGTGTTCATGAGAACAAATATACAAAGATCGGTGTTCAGTGGCTTAATTTACAAAGTACCTTTAGCCTTCTAAAGAATTAGTTCTTGTGCAGAAAGGTTATAGCTATATTTTCTGTTTGCTGTTTCAGCTAGGTTATTTGCGATCAGCTAACGGCTTTTAGGCACTGATCTTGTCCCTTACCCCCTTTTCCCAAAAAATACAAAAAGACACAGGAGAGCTTTCGCACCAAAAAATATTTCCAATACAACTCGGACTTTGGTTTAATCGATTAATTTCTTTGATTTGTTTGTAACGCGGTTTATTTTCGGTTTTTACTCTTCCAGTCACACAGTCTAGCGATCGGGTTACGCGAACCGGCTTCATCTCCTACCTCTCGCCTTTTTGGGAAACCTGACGCACTGTACAGCTTTCCTCTCCGATTCTTTCTCTTCTTTTTCGGTCTCTTCCTTTTTCTTCTGCCTTTACTCTCTTTCCCCTCATGATCCTTGAATCCTTCCGCATCCAGAGGGTATATATATGGCTGGGATTTGTACCCCAAACTCCACTAGCCGCAGGCGCCGTAGGAGTCCCCTGTCCGCGCTCTGTTTTCCTCTGTCACCTTCTTCTTTTCCCTCTTCTTCCCTCCCTGGACCATCGGATCACCATGTGACTGCTACCTGGCCTGCGACTCACTCCCAGGCTCCGGTCCTTGGTATTGGGTTTGCCTCCTTTGTTCAGGAAGGTACCCTCCCTACTCGTTTTGTTCCAAGCGGTATCTCCCTGGCTCCGGCGAAGTCATGGAGTCGAGGGTGTGGTATTCCTCCTCTCTGGAGTTGTTTGGAACCTGGGGTATCTTCCCTGGGATCCTTCGGAGTTGTGTGACCTTTCAATTTGGTCGAAAGGTAGGTTCTTGGTTTTTCCCCCTTTCCGCCATACTATGAACCTATACAAAATTACTGAGTTTCGGACCATGGTTTCTCGATGTCTTGATGCTGTGGGACTGGTTGGACCTTTCCGTTTTGATCGCATAAGGTTTTGGGAGGTGTATCCGACCTTGGTCATCCTTTCACGTTTTGGTGTTGCTCCTTCCATGTCTGTGATGGCTGCGGGCCTTAATGGAAAACTTAGGTGACCAGTTTCTTTGTTTGGGATCTGTGGGTTCGCCTAGGTCTCGCGGGCATATCGTTACTTCTCGCCATGGATTCTGAAGATCAGACATCAGTTTTGTTCACCTGTTGTTGAGCTACCGTTTGTTTCTTTGAACTCACCGATGAACCAGCGAAGGAGACGATCAACTGCGCTTTCGCAAGGATTCCCTTAATCGGCTTCTTGCATGAGTGTTAACCTGAAGGGCAAAAGAGTCTTTTACCTCGCCTATTGTTTCCCTTCTTGGCGATGCACTTTGTATCATGTTAGCACTAGGTCCGGCCTTGCTAGCTGTTTCTAATAGAGCCAACTCATCTCATATTTGCGGTTACTACACGTGGATTTTCAGGGTTTTCTGATTGGTCAGGAGTTTGAAAATTTGTAACTAATTTTCTGATCATTTAAAAATTATAAATAAATACTCGTTAGATTCAGAAAAAATGTAAGTTTTCTAATGGTACTTCTTTTGTTGTCTAAATCTAATGTTGAAAGTATGTGATTTTAATGGATTAATTTAAATAAGTAATAACTTATAAAAATCATAACTAAATATTTATAAGTCAGAAAAATATAATAAAATATGATTTGGAATCCTAATAACCTAATATAAAACATGGCATGTTTTGGAAACCTAATTCACATATAATAAAAGGTGGTTTTTAGGGTTTCTGGAATCAATATAAATCTAACATTAATCCCACATATATGCTAATAGGTGCTTTGGAAGCCTAGACTTGAACCTAATAACCTAATATAATAAAAGGTGGTTTTTAGGGTTTCTGGAATCAATATAAATCTAACATTAATCCCACATATATGCTAATAGGTGCTTTGGAAGCCTAGACTTGGACCTAGAAGTGACTTTGGACTTCAGACTCTAAAGTTGAGGTATGTTGTATCCCCTAATCTTCTATATTGAGCAATTCACCTATCTTTTCATTCTCTTGAATTTGGCCTACACAATATGTCGTATCTCTTGATATCATGGTTCATGTGAACTATCCTGCTTATAGTGGTTTTGGATAATCTCTTGATATCTTATTTTGTGCTATGGTGCATGATAGACTTATTGGTAGTATCTACCCACTGTGATGTGGACGTTTATTTGTGGATGCATGAGTTGTCCATTGTGTGATATGGTAACATTGTATAATTCTGACCATACTTCCTACTTACCTCTACATTAAAATGATATGTGATTTAGTAGCACTAGAGTAGTATAACTGCATTGATTTTGTCTCATTGTGATTTATGACAACATTGTGACATTTTGGATGGTGGACGTGTGATTCCCCATGCCTGGGCAGGATGTGTGATTCCTGGCCCATGTTATATATATATATATATATATATATATATATATATATATATATATATATATATATATATATATATATATATATAGAGAGAGAGAGAGAGAGAGAGAGAGAGAGAGAGAGATAGAGAGAGTCAGGCTAGAATACACTCGAGTGTATCCGGAGCGGAATACACTCAAGTAGTTTTTCATGATGCAATATTTTTTTTGAAAATCTAATCCGTTGATCTTCTTAAACATCCTGTGAACAACTCATACGCAAAATTTGGGCACATTTGGATATGTATAGCTCATGTTATGAAGACCGTAAAAATTATGCATTTCAAATTAGTTTCGCGCGTCGATTTTGTTGCCCTTGGATGAGTGACTTACACTCATCCAAATGGGCTCAAAAGTGGTATGTAACCTAGTTATAGTATGACGGTGAAGATCAACGGTTTACATTTTGCAAAAAATAGTCTTGATATGCAAACACACTTGGGTGTATTTGTGCGATCCGTACACTCGAGTGTATTCTAGCATGACTCTCTCTCTCTCTCTCTCTCTCTCTCTCTCTCTCTATATATATATATATATATATATATATATATATATATATATATATATATATATATATATATATATATGGGTGGTGGATGTGTGATTCCCCATGTCAGGTAAGATGTGTGATTCTTGGCCCATGTTTCACTAGGTTCAAGATGTGTGATTCTTGACCGCTTTTATCTTTTATAATATTCTAGTGTTATGCTTATCTCACATGTATGTATGTTTGATGATGTTAGTGGGGTGTGTGCCCTACTACCTACTTATGTGCTTTTGTTGCACAATTTTTACTATTTTGTTTATGGCAAGTATCATCTTCTATCATGTTATGATGATTCTTTTCTTTTATGCCCGATTGGGTAGTCCTTATCTCTTGTATGGGAAGCTTTTTACATTTGATGTCCCTTATTCTTTATAAAATGCTCAATTTACTTTTTAGTATGCACATACCAGCCTTTGTTGATGTCTTCTATTATTTCTTTTCTTGTTGGGGTATGCTTCCAACCCTAGCTAGAAGACTTGGATGACAAGACATGTTGACATGGACATAGATTGAGAAGTTTAAGATTGGAGACAATCTTGAGGTGGTCTAGGTTTCCTCTATATAGATCCTTCTAATGTAAGTTTAAGATGTTCCCTTATTATATAATTGAATATAGTCATTATTCTTCCGCTGCTATATTTTGGTATTTTGATTATCATTACATAAAGATTTGAAAATTTTACACCCATTCCAAGATACCTTGAAGGTGTGTTTGGACTGGAGGTTTTATTGTTCAAATTTTTAGGAAGGAGGTGTTTTCACTTCTTTACAGCATGGTATCAGAGCCCATGGTAGTCGGAATCTGACTATTTCAAATTTGTCTCCCTTTTTTGACCCTTGACTTAGATAGTTTCCTTTAGATGTGACATTCACATTAGATTTGATCTATGATGATCTTTTATGCAATAAGGTTTTGTTTGAGGACAATATTAGGTTATGAGGAAATATTCATATGGAAATATTGTGACTTGATTTCCGCAATTGATTTTGGATCCACATTTTATTTCATCTCAAAAAGTTTTAATCGCCAAAAATTATTTTTAATTATACAAATATATGTACAAAAGTTTTCTTAGATTTATTAAAGTTTTCTTGAACTAAGTCACAATGAAGAGAAATTGTAGTTTAAGTAGAATCTAACCCTAGTTTTGTGACTAGGATTGATATAATGGTGTAGTTGACCTACCCTATGACTTTTGGATGTTCATGTAGGGTTGATAGGTTAGAGACACAAGGACCTAAAACTCAACCCTAAATGGTGACTTGATAGTTGGATACATGAGAAACATAAATCTCTAAAAATTTCACAACTAAGAGATGTGGGTATCTCTAAAAAGTTGTTTAGTTTGACTTGTTAGGTTGAACCCTTTAAGGGGTGGAGAGTAGTTAGTTGTTGATGTTTGGATCAATAGATTTCGAGGATGAAATCCTTTTAAGGGGTGGAGTGTTGTAACATATCGGATCTTAAACCCTACCCTAGAACTATGACCTTTTGGATTTAACCAAACAAGGTTAAGATTAGAGTGATCCTAATAATCTAATGTGTGAATAATATAATATAATACATCGTATAACTCATTTGGTGATAATAAGATGATAAATAACTTAATTGGATGCATAATGAAGTTAATGGGCCTCTAATGGGCCAGATGACAAAACTCATCTAAGAAAGTCTTAAAAGTGGAAATAAACTCCAAATTCGTAATATATACATAAAAATAAGTTTACATGTCAATTTTCATCTAATTTGGACCCCTTGAAATAATATGATATGTTAGGAGAGAGAAACTGCCTAAATGGAGAAATTATTAAATAAAATAATATATGACTCCAAAAGAGGAAAATAATCTTAGATTCCTAATCTACATAATAAATTTAGCCTTTTGGTGAATTTTCATCCAATTTTGAGAAAGTTTACTTAAAAGGTGAAATCAAGAGACAGAAAGTGTGTAGAACCTTCAAAATATTAAATAAATATACAAACAAATTCAATATCTAAAATTTATGATAAATTCGTATCCAATATGTTAAGTATGACTTGTGGGTCAAGTTTCATCAAATTTGGATAATCTGAATACCATTAATGAAGGAGGAAAGAGAAAATATGATTTGATTTATTTAACACATTAAAAGTTTTCAAAAGATAAATCTAATTTCATCATCGGAATTTGCATACTTTAGTTAGTCTAGGTGCAAAGTTTCATCTTAATTGGATAATGTTTTCTATCTCAAATTAATTATAGAAGAAAATACCTTAATCATATTTACAATACAACTCAGACTTTGGTTTCATCGATTAATTTCTTTGGTTTGTTTGTAACGTGGTATATTTTTGGTTTTTACTCTTCGAGTCACGCAGTCTAGCGATCGGGTCATGCGAACCGACTTCATCTCCTACCTCTCGCCTTTTTAGGAAACCTGACGCACGGTACAACTTTCCTCTCCTATATTTCTCTTCTTTTTCGGTCTCTTCCTTTTTCTTCTGCCTTCACTCTCTTTCCCCTCATGATCCTTGAATTCTTCCGCATCCAGAGGGTATATATATGGTTGGGATTTGTACCCCGAACTCCACTAGCCGCAGGCGCCGTAGGAGTCCCCTGTCCGCGCTCTGTTTTCCTCTGTCACCTTCTTCTTTTCCCTCTTCTTCCCTCCCAGGACCATCGGATCACCATGTGACTGCTCCCTGGCCTGCGACTCACTCCCAGGCTCCGATCCTTGGTATTGGGTTTGCCTCCTTTGTTCAGGAAGGTACCCTCCCTACTCGTTTTGTTCCAGGCGGTACCTCCTTGGCTCCGGCGAAGTCATGGATTCGAGGGTGTGGCATTCCTCCTCCCTAGAGTTGTTTGGAACCTGGGGTGTCTTCCCTGGGATCCCTCGGAGTTGTGTGACCTTTCAATTTGGTCGAAAGGTAGGTTCTTGGTATTTCCCCCGTTCTGCCATACTATGAACCTATAGAAAATTACTGAGTTTCGAACCATGGTTTCTCGATGTCTTGATACTGTGGGACCGGTTGGACCTTTCCGTTTTGATCGCATAAGGTTTTGCGAGGTGTATCCGACCTTGGTCATCCTTTCACGTTTTGGTGTTGCTCCTTCCATGTCTGTGATGGCTGCGGGCCTTAATGGAAAACTTAGGTGACCAGTTTCTTGGTTTGGGATCTGTGGGTTCGCCTAGGTGTCGTGGGCATATCGTTACTTCTTGCCATGGATTCTAAAGATCAAACACCAGTTTTGTTCACCTGTTGCTGAGCTACCGTTTGTTTCTTTGAACTCACCAATGAACCAACAATGGAGACGATCAACTGCGCTTTCGCAAGGATACCCTTAATCGGCTTCTTGCATGTGTGTTAACCTGAAGGGCAAAAGAGTCTTTTACCCCGCCTATTGTTTCCCTTCTTCACGATGCACTTTGTATCATGTTGGCTCTCGGTCTGGCCTTGCTGCCTGTTTCTGATAGAGCCAACTCATCGACCTCATATTTGCGGTTACTATGCACGCGTGGATTTTCAGGGTTTTCTGATTGGTTAGGAGTTTAAAAATTCGTAACTAATTCTCTGATCATCTGAAAATAACAAATAAATACTCGTTGGATTTAAAAAAATGAAAGCTTTCTAATGGTGTTGCTTTTGTTCCCTAAATCCAATGCTGAAAGTATGTGATTTTAATGGATTAATCTAAATAAGTAATAACTTATAAAAATCATAACTAAATATTTATAAGTCAAAAAATATAATGAAATATGCTTTGGAATCCTAATAATCTAATCTAAAATATGTCATGGTTTTGGAAACCTAATTCACATATTAATAAAAAGGTGATTTTTAGGGTTTTTGAAATCAATATAAATCTAACCCTAATCCGACATATATGTTAATCGGTGCTTTGGAAGCCCAGGCTTGGACCTAGAAGTAACTTTGGACTTCGGACTCTGAAGTTGAGATATGTTGTATCACCTAATCCTCTATATTGAGAAATTCACCTATCTTTTCATTTTCTTGAATTTGGCCTACACAAAATGTCTTATCTCTTGATATCATGGTTCATGTGAACTATCCTACTGCTTATAGTGGTCTTGGATAATCTCTTGATATCTTATTTTATGCTATGGTGCATGATAGACTTATTGGTAGTATCTACCCACTGTGATGTGGACGTTTATTTGTGGATGCATGAGTTGTCCATTGTGTGATATGGCAACATTGTATAATTCTGACATCCTTCCTACTTGCCTCTACATTAAAATGTTATGTGATTCAGTAGCACTATAGTAGTATAATTGTATTCGTTTTGTCTCATTATGATTTATGGCAACATTGTGACATTTTGGATGGTGGATGTGTGATTCCCCATGTCAGGATAGGATGTGTGATTCCTGGCCCATGTTATATATATATATATATATATATATATATATATGTGGGTGGTGGATGTGTGATTCCCCATGACAGGGTAGGATGTGTGATTCTTGGCCCATGTTTCACTAGGTTCAAGATGTGTGATTCTTGACCGCCTTTGTCTTTTATAATATTCTAGTGTTATGCTTATCTCACATGTATGCAGGTTTGATGATGTTAGTGGGGTATGTGCCCTACTAACTACTTATGTGCTTTTGTTACATAGTTTTTACTATTTTGTTTATGGCAAGTATCCTCTTCTATCATGTTATGATGATTCTTTTCTTTTATGCTCGATTGGGTAGTCCTTATCTCTTGCATGGGAAGCCTTTTACATTTGATGTCCCTTATTCTTTATAAATTGGTCAATTTGCTTTTTAGTATGCACATACCAGTCTTTGCTGATGTCTATTATTATTTCTCTTCTTGCTGGGGTATGCTTCTAACCCTAGGTGGAAGACTTGGATGACAAGACATGTTGACCTAGACATAGATTGAGAAGTAAAAGCTTGGAGACAATCTTGAGGTGGTCTAGGTTTCCTCTACATGGATCCTTATGATGTAAGTTTAATATGATCCCTTGTTATATAATTGAATATAGTCATTATTCTTCCGCTGCTATACTTTGGTCTTTTGATTACCATTACATAAATATTTGAAAAATTTACACCCACTCCAAGATACCTTGAAGGTGTGTTTGGACTAGAGGTTTTATTGTTCAAATTTTTAGTAAGGAGGTGTTTTCGCTTCTTTAAAATCCCAAGAAATCACATCTTATAGCTTCTAAGAGGATTTTAAGGTACTTAGCCAAAACCCCAAATTTTAAACTATGGTATCCCAAGTGAGGGGACTTTACTCTTATGGCTTATAGTGATGCAGATTATGCAGCATGCTTGATTGATAGAAAGTGCACAAGTGGCACTTGATTTCTCCTAGGACCATGTTTGGTGTCTTTGTTCTCCAAGAAACATGGAACAATGGCATTATCAACTACCAAGGCTGAATACATTGTAGCCCAGAGTTGTTGTGGATGAAGCAAATGCTCCAATAATTCAACATTTATTTTGATGCTTCTCCTATTTATTATGATAATACTAGTGCAATCAATTTATCTTACAATCCTATATTGCATAGTAGATCCAAGCATATATAGTTTCATCATCATTTTCTTCATGATCACATTGCCAAAAAGGATATCAATATCACGCATATGGACACAAAAAAATCAGTTGGTGGACATTTTCACTAAACCTCTAGCTAGAGAGCAATTTAATTTTATTAGATCTAAACTGCTCATAAGTGTTTTGGATGAATCTTGTATGCCTTCTAGCTAGTTTCTATCTATCCTATATGCTTTGCTTATGTCTTGATCACCCTTGCTTGCTAAAGTGCTAAATTTTTCATGTTCATATGCCTTGTTTTTTTCTTGTTTCGAGTATTTTTTGCAAATGCTTATTTTATCGCAAACTATTACCCAATGATAAGTGATATGTGCCTAAGTATGTTTAAAACAAAATGGACTAGAAAATTAAATTTAATTAGCACTCAAATGGCCAAAAACTAAAATTTCTAATGTTTGTTCAGGTTGACCATCAATTGAGTTGCCAACTTGAATGATCTGTGGTTGAGGGCTTTTGTAAAAAATCATTCGGTCGACTTTTCTCCCTCTCAACTAGAGAAAAATCGACCAATTCACTCTCCAACTCCCTCAAGCTCTCAACCCTAGCCCTGACCATCTCTTCCTAGCCCTATATTGTCCTTACTCGACCTTCCTAGACCTCTTGCACATCAAACCTAGGCGTTTGATTGGATCTTGGTGGTGTTTCCTACTTTTTTATCTTTCTATCCTCTTATCTCGCCTCCATGGCTTCCAATAGAAGAAAGAGAGCCTCCCCCTCCGAAGTACCATCCTCCTCCTCCAACTCGTTCCTTATACCCTTTGATGATACCTTCTTTGTCTCCAATGATGCTCTAAATAGGTAAAAGTATCTCCTTCCTAGGAACCCCTTTCCTTTTTGTGCCTTATTTGAGTGACGCCCACGTAGACAAGAGGTCATTGATCAGGTTGCCAAGTTGTTGTACGACCACCACCTCTTTGACCTGAGTGTTGAACATGCATATTGTCACAATTCCATCACAAGAACCAAAGTCGTTCACAAATTCTATGCCAAATTGCAATGGAATTGTGACACTATTATACCCCCACCAAATGCTCAAGTCGTTCTTACTTTCATGATTTTTGGGAAGAAATTCCAAATCTTCGAGGATACCTTGAATATCTTTTTCTCAGGTACTGAGGTGACTAACACATGGAGGAAGGATTACACTAAGTACTTTGACCTCCTAGACCCCGAGGCCTTCTACAAGCAATATGATATCACTCTCCCTAACATACATAAATTATTGAAGAATCCTTAGTTTCCCTATAGGAAGAAGTCTACCCTTCCCTCGTCCTCCTTAAACCTAAATAACTGTATTCTCGCCCTGGTAGTCAACTCAAATATTCATTCAAAGAAAAATCAAACTAAATTTACACAGAATACCACAGTGATTACATTCTGTATCCTGAAGAGTATCAAAGTCAAGTGGGCTAGATATGTTCTCCATCATATGACATGCTTTGACTCTGGTAAGAACACCCGGGGAACCCACCTTACCTAGCCATGATTTGTGGCATGTTTCGATCTACCACTGGCAAATCTCTTTTTCATGACCTTCATTACAAACCTGCCCAAAAAGGAGTATGCATGAGTGATACCACAATTCATAAGAATGTGCCTACCCCTTCTTCTACCACACATGGAGCCTCTAACTCCACCCAGGAACCCCCACCTCCTCAGCCATCCCAAACTACTCACGCCTCTTTTCATGTATCAAATGAAACCCTCATGGTTTAGTGGTGCTTACGCCAGAGGTGGGCACACTAACTGATTGGATTCGACTAGATGTGCCCCATGAGATCAGAACACATGGTGGAGTCACTTTCAAAATTCATAAAGATCTAGACCAACACACCTACATCTACTAAAACACTATCCTGCAAGCGCATAGGGTCATGTCGTAGTATAGGAGGGCGGTAAGTATAGGGTCGATCTATAGGGAGAAAAGGAGGCACTAGAGCTAGGTTATTTTTGCTAGGTTCCTAATGCGGACACTAAGGTTAAGGGTTTAAAGTTCATTTGATTGTTAAACTACGGTATTCAAGAAAGAAATTAAAGGTAAGAATGAAATCCAAGTTAACCCTAGACTAGATTAGGACTAATTAAGCAAGAAAAGACTAAGCTAGGTATGAAAAGGCAATTTGAGAGCAATCTACAATAAGGAAAGCAAGAAGAACAAGAAAGCAATTAAAGAGCTAAACTAGCAAGAAAAAAGCAAGAACATGACAAGAAACTATCTAAGCAAGAAAAGAGCTAACTAAGCTAACACTAGCTAAGCAAGATGGAAACTAGGGTTTTAAAGCAATTAAGGGATATGTGGGATGTTTAGGGAATGCACTTATCAATTAAGTTGGGGTGAAATATGAACATTGTGATTCCATTTATATTATCCAAACCAAACAACAAGTTAGAGTCTAATGAATTATCCCAGGCTACTAACTGGCCATGGATATGCTAGGTTGTGTATAGGGGAACTAGTCCCTTACACTCCCTACTATCCTTACAAGGCTCGATTAGGTTAGGGCTTAGGTGTAATTCAATTAGAGTCTAAACAAGTCTAGGTTTCTAGGTTAGATGATCTTAGAATGATTAGGGGTTGAGATTAGTGAAGGGGGTGGAAGTGATTTAGGCCTCCCATCACCTACATTTAAACCTTGAGAAAGCTCCATGCTAAACACACCAATTTCATCTAAACTAGCTACTTAGATCTCTCAAGTAGGGTTAGGAGAACTAATTATGATATAGGAAGATGGGTAGCTATCTAGGGATCCAAGAATTGGACCTAGGAGCAAATCCCAAAATTCACACATATGAGAAATTTCCCTAAATTCCCAATTTATTTCAAGCACAAACCAACAAACAATTTATGGAGAATGAGATAGAAATAGAACATAATCATTATAAAATGGAATTACAAAGTTTACATATCATTTTTTCCCAACATGGTATCAAAGTAACATTTTACACCCCAAACAGCCAGCCCAAGGGGCCTAGCTACTCATAACAATGCAAAGTACAAAATGAGAAGAGGAGATAGAAGGAGCCATGGATCTCGGTGTAGACAAGTGAGTCCTCCTCTCTAGATGCTGCAAAGTCATCCTCCTCTCTCCTTCAAGGGGTAGAGGTATGGAATGGTGGTGGAAATGGGTGGAAATGGAAGGAAACTAGGTTTTGATTGTAGAAATGGTGAAATGGAGGTGGAAATGGAGTGTAATGGCTAAGGGGCCAAAATGGGGAGCTAAGAGGTGGTAGGAGGTAGATCACCTCAACCTATAGCTGCCATCCCCCTATATATAGGTGTGGGGGAAGCAATAGGTCATGTAGGGGTAGATTAAGTAGTGCAGTGGTAAAAGTAGCTAGGTTTTGTGAGTAGCACAATCGTGGTGGATCACCATGGCCATGGTGGGTAGGGGTGAGCATGGTCATGGTAGGGTAGAACGATCGTGTGAATTAAAATGGTGAAAATCACAGGTTGAGGTCACTTTTTTACTAAAGCTGGAACGACCATTATCTGCTCCACGGTCATTCTTCCTATGTTATAGCACGATCATGCTATGTGGCACTGTCGTTCTGGGTCAGTTCACCACGTTCGTTCTGTGTGGCATGACCATGGTGATTCTAGCTTCACTTGAGAATGACTATGTTGATTTGTAAGTGACCTAGCACAGCCGTTCTATGGTACCACGGGCGGTCTGGTCTCTGGATTAGCACTTTAACTTGATTATTTGGATTTTCTTAGACATCTTTGTTTCAATAGATCTTTGGCCACTAGGGGTAGGTTGAGGGAGCATCTGGCTTCACTTTGGGTATCTCTAATGGTAGAGAAACCCTAGGATCAATCCTTCTCTTTCTCTTCCATCAAGTGTGGTCCAAATGTCTAAAAAACATGTAAATAATGTCCATAAGTGCATTTTACACAAATATGCATATTGAGGGAAATAAAATGTAATCTAATAGGTATAGATGTGATTGAAAGGCAAAATGACACAAGATGAAGCCCTAAAATAGGGATGAATCACCAAACACAGATAAGTAAATTGGAAAAAGACGGTGCAAAGGGGGAGAGTCAACACCACAACTATTAGGTAGCTATGGAGCTTTCTATACCTGGCAACGACGCCATAAAGCTTGGTGTGTCCGCCAAACACAGACACGTAAACTGGAAAAAGATGGTGCTAAAGGGGAGAGTCAACACCACAACTACTAGGTAGCTATGGTTCTTTCTATCCCCGACAATGGCCCCAGAAAGCTTTGTGTGTTTCTTCCAACGGTATTACACACTAACCGATTGGATCGACTAGATGCTCCCCACGAGATTGGAACGCACGATGGGTTCAATTTCAAAATTTATAAAGACATATACCAACACACCTATGTCTACTAAAACACTATCCCGCAAGTGCACAGGGTCATGTCATAGTATAAGAGGGCGGTAAGTATAGGGTTGATCCATAGGGAGAAAAGGGGGCACTAGAGCTAGGTCAGTTTTGCTAGGTTCTTAATGCAGAGACTAGGGTTATAGGTTTGAAGTTGATTTGATTGTTAAACTAAGGTGATCAAGAAAGCAATTAAAGGCAAGAATGAAATCAAAATTAATCCTAGACTAGATTAGGACTAATTAAGTAAGAAAAGACTAGGCTAGGTATGAAAAGGCAATTTGAGAGAAATCCACAAGGCAAGCAAGAAGAATAAGAAAGAAATCAAAGAGCTAAACTAGCAAGAACAAACCAAGAACAGGGCAAGAAACTATCTAAGCAAGAAAAGAGCTAACTAATCTAACACTAGCTAAGCAAGACGGAAACTAGGGTTTTAAAGAAATTAAGGGAGATGCGGGTTGTTTAGGGGATGCGCTTATCAATTAAATTAGGGGGTGACATATGAACATTGTGATTCCATTTGGATTATCTAAACCAAACAATAAGTTAGAGTCTAATGAATTATTCTAGGTTACTAACTGGTCATGGATATGCTAGGCTATGTATAGGGGAACTAGTCCCTAACACTCCCTACTACCCTTGCGAGGCTCGATTTGGTTAGGGCTTAGGTGTAACTCAATTAGAGTCTAAACAAGCCTAGTTTTCTAAGTTAGATGATCTTATGATCATTAGGGGTTTAGATTAGTCAAGGGGATGGAAGTGAAGTTTTATGCCTCCCATCACCCACATTCTAACCTTGAGAAAGCTCCATGCTAAACACACCAATTTCATCTAAACTAGCTACTTAGATCTCTCAACTAAGATTAGGAGAATTGATTATGATGTAGGAATATGGATAGCTAGCTAGGGATCCAAGAATTGGACCTAGGAGCAAATCCCAAAATTCACACATATAAGCAATTTCTTTAAATTCCCAATTGATTTCAAGCACAAACCAACAAGCAATTTATGGAGAATGAGATAGAAATAGAACATAATCATTAGCAAATAGAATTACAAAATTTACATATCATTTCCCCCCAACATGGTATCAAAGGAATATTTTACAACCCAAACAGCCCACCTAAGGGGCCTAGCTACTCATAACAATGCAAAGTACAAAAAGAGAAGAGAAGGAGATAGAAGAAGCCATGGAGCTCGGTGTAGATGAGTGAATCTCATCTCCATCTATTGCAACGTCATCTTCCTCTCTCCTTCGAGGTGTAGGGGTATGGAATGGTGGTGAAAATTGGTGGAATGGAAGGAAACTAGGGTTTTGATGGTTGAAATGGTGAAATGGAGTGGAATGGATAAGGGGTGAAAATGGGGAGCTAAGAGGCGGTAGGAGGTAGCTAACCTCAACCTAAATTCGCCACCCCCATATATATAGGTGTGGGGAAGCAATATGTCAAGTAAGGGTAGATTGGGTAGTACAGTGGAAAAAGTAGCTAGGTTTTGTGAGTAGCATGGCCGTGGTGGATCACCACGACAGTGGTGGGTAGGGGTGAGCGTGGTCGTGGTGGGGTAGAACGATTCATGAATTAAAATGGAGAAAATCACATGTTGAGGTCACTATTGTACTAAAGCTAGCACAGTTGTTCTCTGCTCCACAACCATTCTGCCTCTGCTGTAGCACAACCGTGTTGTGGCACAGTTGTTCTGGGTCAGTTCACCATGGTCGTTATGTGTGACACGGTTGTGATGATTCTAGCTTCACATGAGTATGACCCTTTTGATTTGCAAGTGACCTAGCACGGCCGTTCTGTGGTACCACAATCGTTCTGGTCTCTGGATCAACACTTTGACTTGATTCTTTGGATTTGCTTAGACATCTTTGCTTCAATAAATCTTTGTCCACTAGGGGTAGGTTGAGGGAGCATCAGGCTTCACTTTGGGTTTCTCTGAGAAACCCTAGGATCACTCCTTTTATCTCTCTTCCATCAAGCATGGTCCAAATGTATGAAAAACATGCAAATAATTTCCATAAGTGCATTTTTCACAAATATGCATATTGAGGGAAATAACATATAATCTAATAGGTATATATATGATTGAAATGCAAAATGACACAAGATATAGCCCTAAAATAGAGCTGAATCACCACCCCAAACTTGTAACATACGTGTCCTCAAGTATGCTCCAACTCAATCTCTCTACAATTTTTCCATAATCAAGAAATGAAAAATGCAATTTAAAGGATGATTATTGTTGAATGGGATCAATAGTGACTAAGTACATGCATTCCACCTCTCTCCTCTCCTACTTTCACAAACCAATCATGAAAAGAGCACAACACATATGAACTTCAAATATAGTGCAGAAAATGCACAAGCTATCCATATTTCTTTCATGTAGTTCCTGGTAGACCATTTCATGATGACGTTAATAAAGGATGACTAGGAGTGATGTTTCACCTTCATGCTTTCAACCTTATGTTTCAAATCACACCAAATGACCACTGTGGCTGCGGAAAAAGGAAAAAATGAGCTAGGTTTGATGTTTCCTAGCTCAATGGGTATTAAAATGGAAGAAAGGATTGCGGTAAGATTTTGGAGTGCTATTACATAGAGCACTCATCTTTTCTTTATTTAGATTCTCATAAACAGGAGCATCTTTAATATTCTTTTTTTGCATTTTTTTCTTTTTCTTTTCCCTCAAAGTAGATAGGGCATATGGTGATGAGAGTGAAGTGGTGAGATGTAGATGTGGCCACCCCAAACTTTTGGGGGTGGCCACGACTGATATGTGCACTTTGGCATCTTTTCATGAGGCGGAGTGTGGGCTCTGATCTCCAAACCATGACATAAACACGATTAAAACTTAGCGGAAGCGAATCGGTAATCAGCGGAAGACAAAAATCACGGGAAATTAAAACTTTTCGTGACAAGAGCTTGAATCCATAACAGCTTCTTTCATAAAGATAGATAATTGTTTACATCTCAGGATAATTACTTCTCGAGTAATTATATACATCAAGATACAAAATCTCAAGATTACTATATAAAAGACTCCAAGACCTGAGAGTACAGAGGACACATAGGACTGACTCTAACTACACCACATGGCAGGACAAATCTCCACCTGAGATTACTGCTGCCCCTGGTGCTACTGCTGCTGAGACTGGACACCTGTAGGCTGGTTCCTTCGTCTCCGACGTCCACCTAAAAAGTTGAAGCCTACGGGGTGAGACAATTATACATAATTGTCCCAATGAGAGTTATAACTCTTCGCCAGAAGCTTTATTATAACATCAAAGATTATTTTAAACAGTAAAGCCTTCAAAGCATTCTATAACAGTTGCAGGTATAACAAGATCTCTACAATTTAGGAGATATGGAGAATATCAACATTATTGCAATGTAACATCAATCAACTAACTTGGAGTCATCTCT
Organism: Alisma plantago-aquatica; assembly: GCA_963693085.1. Taxonomy (NCBI): domain Eukaryota; kingdom Viridiplantae; phylum Streptophyta; class Magnoliopsida; order Alismatales; family Alismataceae; genus Alisma; species Alisma plantago-aquatica. The sequence continues at coordinate 156,981,727 of OY856413.1, forward strand.
AACAAGTTATACTACATGGTTGATTATGTTTTACAAACAACATTATGCCCTGTGGAGATGAGGCTTACCACTCATACTCCAACTGATCGCTGAGAAGCCGCATCAGTATCATACATAGGTCATTAAGAGAGCCGGATTCTCATGACCTTCACCTTCCTCAGTCAGTAAGAGGATCACTTGTAGGACATCTCGTGTCTCTACTACTATAGCTCACCAGGGTAAACTGGTCCTTCGCTATTCTAGAGTTACAGTGGCGTTCTGTACTCTCTTCGTCATCAGGAGGTTTCATATTTACCTACCACTGATACAGATATATGTGCTTTCTTCGTCATCAGGAGGTTTCATGTTTACCTACCACTGATACGGTATGGAACTATAGTGAAGGATGGATGGATTCCACATCTACATCACTTTCCTACACTAGGATGTAAGGTTCTACACATCCATGTACCCCACATACTCAAAAGTATGTGCTCCAGGAGTTCCCTGAGGAAAACATGTTTCACCATCACGTAATTTCTGACAATGATGGATCTATGATCAGGGCTCTACATTATACTTGATTAGTTAGGTACATTCAGTATTCTTTAACAACATACATTGTTCTTCAAACAATAACAGTAGCATAGCAGCTATAAAAGAAGAATAATAAATGTAACAGGCCTAACTCATATCAATCATTATTTCTCATTATCCTCATCACAAGTCATCTCTAAGGCATGACCTTGATGGTATTCATGGCTCTCATAGCCCATTATCAGCATAGGATGCCACTGGAAAGGCATCATATTACTTTACTTATTCATAAGGCTAACAGCATGCCTTTAATGAATATAACATCAACATCCATACCTGGATATGATTACCTTCATATCAGAACCTGCATGGTTAATACATCTGATAAAGGTAATACAACAATAAGGAATGTACTTCCTACTCTTGTGATAAGATTTAAATCTTTAATTCAAATCAAATAGAGTTTAATACTCAAAAGCATGCCATTACCCTTGAATTAGGGTTTACTATTCACATTACATGTCATCACCCTTGAATTAGGGTTTATTATTCACATCCAGGTGAATTAAACTCATAACATCATCATGTATGAGTAACATCTTCATTGATGCTCTTGGATTAGTTAAAGGTTCATCATTTATCATAATTAGGGTTTCTATGACCTCACCCAGGTGGACCATACCCTAATTATGCTCTTTTATGTGCATTGGAGATGCTTTACTTGAGTTTCCACTTAAAAATGGTACTTTCTCTCTCTAGAAGTACTTTCTCTCTCTAGAAGTACTTTCTCTCTCATCATAATGTTAGGTGATGTCAACATCACTCCAAAACAGGTTAGATTGAGTCATCATAGGCTAACATAGCCAAAAGCATCACCATTATGTGATTAGAGTTACTTTCTCTCTCTAGGGTACTTTCTCTCTCTAGAGTACTCTCTCTTTCATCATACTAATAGTTGATGGTAACATTAGACTAGATCAAGTTGGATAGAGTCATTATGACTAAAAACATCATTCTCATGTAATTAGGGTTTGAATTGAGCAAGGTATAACTCAATTGACCCTTTAGGGGTATTTTGGTAATTCACCCCATTGATCATCATTATGGTCAAAAACTTAGTCAAATAACCCCTTACTATCCCAGATTATCATTAGGGTTTGATTTGGGCAACATTGAACCATTTACATCATCAAATGATTGAATGAGGTCAACCTTGAATCACATTGATTGATTTCAATTATTAATCATCAATTGAGTTGAGATCGGTTGAAAGTGTTGACCGTTTGCCCACTTTGACTTTCCAAGACCGCGAGCCTCCTTCTAACTCCAAGACCCCGAGCCATCATGCATTCAAGACCGCGAGCCATCATGCATCCAAGACCGCGAGCCATCATGCATCCAAGACCGCGAGCCATCATGCATCCAAGACCGCGAGCCATCATGAAGACCGTTTAGCTAGTTTGACCTCAGGACCGCGAGGCCCTTCGCGGTCTTGAGACCGCAAGCCTCCTCTCGGTCTTGAGACCGTGAGCCCCCTCACGGTCTTGAGACCGCGAGCCCTCTCACGGTCTTGAGACCGCGAGGCTCTCATGGTCTCAACCGCTTGGTCCTTCAATCAAGACTCAAAGATGCAACTGATAATGTCAATCGAGGTTGAAGCCTTCAAAAGGTCCCATCTATGTTGACCACCTATGGATTGGGTTAATTAAGGTTATGCTTAACCAATTGGTCATTCAATTGACCCTCAATTGTTGACCAATTATGATTGAAATCGATTCAATTAGGATCTATCAATGTTCACCCATCAACACTCAACAATGTGCATCAACACAAGGTTGAACCCTTCAATTGAGCTCCAATTGGGCCCAAACTTGGCCCAAACGGTCTTGAGGTCATGTGGGTGGACCCCACATGGTCGTGAGACCGTTTGCCCAAGATTTCATCAAAATCTAAGGTGATTTGATAGGGGTTGAACCATGATTGAGTCACAAAATAGAATTTGGATTACATTGATAACTTATTTGCAATTGGGTCCTCAATTGGTCAATTTACTCAACCCTAGACCTTCAAACGGTCTTGGGTGATTGTCCTCTCGGTCTTGAGACCGTTTGGATGAGTTCCAAACGGTCTTGAGACCGTTTGCCCATCCAATTTTGGATTCTAGTGCAGATTCATCAAGGTCTGACCCATTGAGTTGATGATCATGTCAATATTTAATTGCAATGTAATTTGGTGTAATTGTACCTTCAATTGGTCAACTATCCTTGACCCCGGACCTCCAAACGGTCTTGGTTGATTGCCCTCGTGGTCTTGAGACCGTTTGGTGACCCCCAAACGGTCTTGAGACCGTTTAGGTCAATCAACCCTAAAAACCCTAATTAGGTCACCATAATTTCAGTACTGATTTTACCTAGGGTTAGCCCTAGTATTCACCCTTCAACTCTTAGCCCGTTTGGAATTAGACCATCAAACTTGGTGATTTGTTAATTAACATAATTTTGAACAGTAATCTCATACGGTCAACGCCTGGTCAACGACCTTACACGGTCTTGAGACCGTTTTCCCAAAAAGGCAATTTCAGACCGTTTGAAAATCAGGAATAAATTCAAATAAAGTTGTTACTTAAAAAGGTCATATCTCCCGATTCCCTTGTAGTTAGCCTCCCAAATTTTGAGGGTAATTAGCCTATATAATTAGGAACAGATTTCTTATACGGTCCATGCTCGGTAAACGGGGCTAAACGGTCTTGGAGACCGTTTGCCCTGTCACGGTCTCGAGACCGTTTGCTCACCTCGCGGTCTTGAGACCGAGAGAGCAAACTGGTGAGACCGTTTAAGGGAGTGAAAAGCGGTGGGTTTTTCTTGGCAATCACGCCTTCATCTCCTAGCTCAAGAACAGTATGAATATCCCATGGATTTGCTTGCAAAATAGCAGGGAAACGTAGGAAAACATAGAGAGCTATCATTAAACCGCATATAAAAGATGTTCATAATAAAGCATGGTTTAGAGTTATAAAACCCGCCTAAAGCTTGCTTCTTGAGCTCCAAGCTCTAATGGCGTCCTTGAGTTCTTACAGGTTGTCCAAGGTGAAAACTCCAAGGAAGGATGAAAAGAAACGGCTAGAAAGGTAGGGTTTCAAGAGTTAGCCATGAAGATGACCTTGAATTCGAGTTCTAACCATGGAATTAAGCAAGAAGAGGGGTTTAAACCTACCTTGCACCCTTTGGTCATCCTCCTTAGCTCCAAGGCAGTCCTTGGTCGTCTTTGGTGAAATGAAACAGTAAGGGAACGAAGGGTGAGTTCCCTTGCAACTAAGGGAAGGAGAGCTTATATACATGGGGTAGGATTTTCAACATTAGTTCATAAGTTGTCCATAATTCCAACTAGGTCCCTCCTTCTTTACTTGATCGTCCCTTCCTCTTTATTATAAGGATAAACCTTCTATTAAGATCTTAGGAAAAGAAGGTAAAGGAGAGCAAGCTAATAATGAGGTACATACATAAAGAAATATTGCACATATACCCTGATTATTCAATCACAAGGCATATCTCATAACTTGATAATTTAATTGAGGTGACTTCCTCATAATTTCTTCTCTTAATGATGGCAGGAGTCTAAAAGATACATTATATGACATATTTCACAATTTGTATCCCTTAATTTGGGTAAATTGCATTTTACCCCAAACTAGGGTTTCAAGCACCGGGATTGCTTCCACAGCTGCACCTTGGTGCCTTAGCTTGGGAAATCCCTCAAACTTACCAAAAAGATTCTCATGATGTCTCAACATCAGAGGAACATCTCAACATGTGCAAATTGCAAGCTAACCCCTTTTAGCTGGGTAAATTGCACATAGGTCCCTGCATATCAAAGCAATGCTACAACTTTAAATAAAAAGGACCAAATACTGAAATATACGTTTCTGAGAAACTTAATTACATGCTCAGAGTTAATCACACAGATTTAATTACATATTTAGGCAAAACACCTAGGGTTAACTCAGAACCCAGGTCAGGGATGTTACAAATTATCCACCCCTTACAAGGATTTCGTCCCCGAAATCGATAAAACATACTACGAGAAAAGGGCAGGATACTTCCTTCTCATCTCATCCTCTAACTCCCAAGTGGCTTCTTCAATACCACGATGGTTCCAGAGGACTTTCACAAGACTTATATCTTTCTTCTTTAGCTTTTTAATTCGTTTATCAAGGATTGACACTGGTCCCTCCTCATAGGATATGTCATCATTCAATTCTACCTCCATAGGTTGTAGAACTGACTCGGTGTCTGGGTGACATTTCTTTAACATAGAAATGTGGAACACAGGATGTAACCTCTGTAATTCTGGGGGAAGCTCTAGTTTATATGCTACCTTTCCAATCCATTCAATGATTGGGTAAGGCTCCATATATCTAGGAGCTAACTTCCCTTTCCTTCCAAAACGAAGGACCCCTGTCCAAGGTGAGACCATAAGATACACTCTGTCTCCAACCTGGAACTCTAAGGGTCTACGACGTTTGTCAGCATAAGATTTCTACCTATCCTGAGCAGTCTTAATCTTATGTTGTATTACTTTAATCTTTTCTGTGGTTTGCTGCACCAGGTCAGGACCTAACAACTGGTGCTCACCAGTCTCAAACCAACACAAGGGTGATCTACAACGTCTACCATATAAGGCTTCATAAGGTGCCATATCAATACTATGCTGATAGCTATTGTTATAGGCAAACTCTATCAAGCTTAGGTGTAGATCCCAACTTCCGGTGAACTGGAGAACACATGCTCTCAATAGGTCTTCTAAGGTTTGTATGGTCCTTTCCGACTATCCATCAGTCTGTGGATGAAAGGCCGTACTAAACCTTAACTTGGTGCCTAAGGCTCTGTGCAATTGTTCCCAGAAACGACTTGTAAACTGAGGACCTCTGTCAGAAACTATTGTGACAGGAACTCCGTGCAAACGCACTATCTCTTGAACATACAACTCTGATAACCTTTCAACTGAATAGGTTGTTTTGACAGGTAAGAAATGTGTTGTCTTAGTCAACCTATCAACAATTACCCAAATGGAATCATGTCCTTTGCTTGTCCTGGGTAGGCCAACAACAAAGTCCATGGTCATATGGTCCCACTTCCACTGTGATATGGGTAAGGGTTGCACTGTTCCTGCAGGCTTCTGGTGTTCAGCTTTAACTTGCTGACACACATGGCACCTTAGAACAAACTCTGCAACGTCCTTCTTCATCCCAGGCCACCAATACAGATCTTTCATATTCCGATACATCTTGGTGCTCCCTGGATGCATAGCATACATGGAAGAATGGGCTTCTTCCAGGACTAACTTTCTCAAGTTGTCCACATCTGGCACTATCATTCTTCCATTATAACAAGCTACTTGATCTTTTGAGTCATGAAAACCATCTTGCTTCTCATTTCCATACTCAGATCTTATATGTTGAACTGCAGCATCACCTAGCTGTGCCTCTTTAATCTGCTCCCTTAGAGTAGGTTTAATATGCATCTCAGCTAACAAACCGGTTAACAATGACACCTTCAACTGTACATTGTCTTGCCTTAAAGAGATAAGCATATCTCTTCTAGAGCATACTAAAGAGTTTAGTTGTGCTCTATTCATGGTTGATGTTGCTGATTTCCTACTCAAGGCATCTGCAACAACATTGGCCTTGCCTGGATGGTAATCAATTGTACAGTCGTAGTCCTTGATTAATTCCATCCATCGACGTTGCCTCATGTTGAGCTCATGCTGAGAGAAGATATACTTAAGGTTTTTATGGTCTGTGAAAATCTGGAATGTCTCTCCGTAGAGATAATGTCTCCAGATCTTCAAAGCATGAACCACAGCAGCTAACTCTAGATCGTGTGTTGGATAATTCTCCTCGTGTTTCTTAAGCTGTCGGGAAGCAAAAGAAATCACTTGTTTATCCTGCATCAACACACATCCAAGTCCATTCTTGGAAGCATCACAGAAAACTATATATCCTTTTCCTTGTTCAGGTAGTACTAGCACAGGTGCACTTGTCAACCTCTCCTTCAGCAACTGGAAAGATTGTTGACACTTATCACTCCAAGAAAAAGGAACATCTTTCCGGGTCAACTTGGTCAAAGGTAAAGCTATAGAACTAAAGTCCTTAATGAACCTTCGATAATAGCCAGCTAACCCCAAGAAAATTCGAATCTCCGTCGGTGTCTTCGGTTGTTCCCATTGTAGAATAGATTCTACCTTTGTAGGGTCAACACGAATTCCCGAGGCGGATATCACATGACCAAGAAAAGATACTTCTGGCAGCCAGAACTCACACTTGCTAAACTTAGCGTACAGCTTATGTTCTCTTAGCAAAGTCAAAGCTTGGCGAAGATGCTGCTCATGCTGCTGAGCATCCTTACTATAAATCAGTATGTCATCTATGAAGACGACAACACACTGATCAAGGAAAGGTCGAAAAACTCTATTCATGAGTTCCATGAATGCAGCTGGTGCATTGGTTAGTCCAAACGACATAACCGTGAACTCATAGTGACCATATCTTGTCCTAAAGGCAGACTTGGATATGTCACTATCCTTAATACGGAGTTGGTGATATCCAGACCTCAAGTCTATCTTTGAAAAGACTGTTGCACCATGCAACTGGTCAAAGAGATCATCAATCCTCGGCAGAGGATACTTATTCTTTATTGTTACTTTATTGAGTTGTCTGTAATCAATGCATAATCGCATTGACCCATCTTTCTTTTTAACAAACAAGACCGGAGCACCCCAAGGTGAAGTACTCGGTCGGATAAAACCTCTCTCAAGTAACTCTTGAAGCTGTTTCTTGAGTTCTGCCATCTCGGCAGGCGCCATTCTATACGGAGTTTGAGCTATGGGTTTCGTATCTGGGATCAAATTAATTTCAAAATCAATCTCCCGAGGTGGTGGTATACCCAGAAGTTCTTCAGGAAACACATCTTCGAATTCCCTGACTATAGGAACTTCAGCAGGATTGGAACTTTCCTTGGTAACATCTACCACATGGGCTAAGAATGCATAACATCCTTGCCTCAACAGCTTATCAGCAAACATAGCTGATACAAGACAGGTAGGCAGAATCTTTCTTTCACCTTGAAAGATCCATGTGCTGCTTTCGTCAGCAAACACAACCAACTTGGACTCACAATCCAAGACAACTCTATACCTTTCCAAGGTATCCATCCCAAGGATTATATCAAATCCCTGCATATCAAGTGGTATAAGATCCACTTGAATGCGATGGTTAGAAAAGAAAAGGATGCAGGGAGAACATACCTCCTGCAAAACGGAAGACCCACTCAATAGAGTCTCTAACAACAAACTATCTGCTCTATGGCTAACAGTCGCATTGCAGTTACGAATCACTTCACGAGTGATGAAAGAGTGCGTAGCACCCGGATCAATCAGAACGGATACAACACAGGATGTAGACATATCAGAATATAAAAATTTCATCTGACCTTCCACTACCCGTGGATTGACCACTGCCTCAGGTGGGTTCATAGCATAGAACCTCGCAGTCGCCTGGTGTTGAGGTGGTGCTGATGATCCAGCTTGAGACGCTTGTCCACGTCCTCGAGATGCTCCTTGATGTTGTCTATTCTGAGATCCCTGTTGATTCTGTCTCGGGGTTTGTTGTGTCACACCGACAGGCCTAGAACGGAAATCCTTCATCAAGTGTCCCACCTTACCACAGTTGTAGCAACTCTTCTCCTGTTGCTGTGGTCTAGGTGGTCCAGTAACTGACACTGATGCAGAACTGTGTGCCCCTTGAAGCGGTTGACTCCGTCCTCTACCTATGCTTGGTGTCCATTGAGTTTGAAAACTCGATCTGGGTGGTGGAGGGTTAGGTGCAGAGAATCTAGGTTTCTTGGAATCCCTAGATGAAGAACCCTGGAACTGTGGATATCTTTTATGGGTTTGTCTTTTCTCAACCACAGATCTCTCTATCCTTCAGACTGACTCAACGAAGGTAGAGAATCTCTCTCTGTTTTCTAAGGCAGACACAGGGGTTGACATATCAGAATTCAAACCCTTTTCGAATCTTCTGATTCTTTCCTCATCCGTAGTAGCCATGTGCGGACAGAACCGCAACAACTCCATAAACTTAGCTTCATACTCACTAATGTTCATCATACCCTGCCTTAGTTTCTCAAACTGAGAGATCTTCTCATCTAGGAAGGTCTTTGGAAAATATCTATTGATAAATTCCCGACGAAACTCTTCCCATGAGAACTCTACTCCAGGTCTCTTCTGCTCTTCCATGTTCCACCAGTGACCAGCACTGCCTTTGAGAAGATAGACAGCATGTCTAACCTTCTCAGCTTCCGGAATCATAAGAATCCTGAAAGCCTTCTCCAACTCTGTCAACCATAAGTCAGCATCTGCAGGGTCGGCAGTTCCGAAGTACTCGGTAGCTCCGACACGACGAAGTCGTTCGAATGTCTTACCGATACCTTGTGCTTCAGGCTGGGCAGGTGCCCTAGGTGCAGGAATGGGCATCCTATCGGTTATATGTGTCATGGCAGTCATGAACTGCCCGAACATCGTCTGTACAGCTGGATCACTCATGTCAGCTGGGTCAAACTGGGGTGGCTCTCTTGGCGACTCAGGTGCAGGTTGTTCTATTCTCGAAACTCTTGCACTGCCTCGAGGTGCACTAGCACTACTCTCTACCACGTGCTCATCACGATGTTCTGACATTCTTATGTATCTTCTTCTCCTGAGGAGCAGAAGATTCTATTAGATGAGGAAAGAGTACTAAAGGTAGACTCGACATCCTAAGTCTTATGCCTCTGTAGACTCAACTGAACCTGGAGCTCTGATACCACTAGTTGTGGGCTCTGATCTCCAAACCATGACATAAACACGATTAAAACTTAGCGGAAGCGAATTGGTAATCAGCGGAAGACAAAAATCACAGGAAATTAAAACTTTTCGTGACAAGAGCTTGAATCCATAACAGCTTCTTTCATAAAGATAGATAACTGTTTACATCTCAGGATAATTACTTCTCGAGTAATTATATACATCAAGATACAAAATCTCAAGATTACTATACAAAAGACTCCAAGACCTGAGAGTACAGAGGACACATAGGACTGACTCTAACTACACCACATGGCAGGACAAATCTCCACATGAGATTACTGCTGCCCCTGGTGCTACTGTTGCTGAGACTGGTCACCTGTAGGCTGGTTCCTTCGTCTCCGACGTCCACCTAAAAATTTGAAGCCTACGGGGTGAGACAATTATACAAAATTGTCCCAGCGAGAGTTATAACTCTTCGCCAGAAGCTTTATTATAACATCAAAGATTATTTTAAACAGTAAAGCCTTCAAAGCATTCTATAACAGTTGCAGGTATAACAAGATCTCTACAATTTAGGAGATATGGAGAATATCAACATTATTGCAATGTAACATCAATCAACTAACTTGGAGTCATCTCTAACAAGTTATACTACATGGTTGATTATGTTTTACAAACAACATTATGCCCTGTGGAGATGAGGCTTACCACTCATACTCCAACTGATCGCTGAGAAGCCGCATCAGTATCATACATAGGTCATTAAGAGAGCCGGATTCTCATGACCTTCACCTTCCTCAGTCAGTAAGAGGATCACTTGTAGGACATCTCGTGTCTCTACTACTATAGCTCACCAGGGTAAACTGGTCCTTCGCTATTCTAGAGTTACAGTGGCATTCTGTACTCTCTTCATCATCAGGAGGTTTCATATTTACCTACCACTGATACGGATATCTGTGCTTTCTTCGTCATCAGGAGGTTTCATGTTTACCTACCACTGATACGGTATGGAACTATAGTGAAGGATGGATGGATTCCACATCTACATCACTTTCCTACACTATGATGTAAGGTTCTACACATCCATGTACCCCACATACTCAAAAGTATGTGCTCCAGGAGTTCCCTGAGGAAAACCTGTTTCACCATCACGTAATTTCTGACAATGATGGATCTATGATCAGGGCTCTACATTATACTTGATTAGTTAGGTACATTCAGTATTCTTTAACAGCATACATTGTTCTTCAAACAATAATAGTATCATAGCAGCTATAAAAGAAGAATACTAAATGTAACATGCCTAACTCATATCAATCATTATTTCTCATTATCCTCATCACAAGTCATCTCTAAGGCATGACCTTGATGGTATTCATGGCTCTCATAGCCCATTATCAGCATAGGATGCCACTGGCAAGGCATCAGATTACTTTACTTATTCATAAGGCTAACAACATGCCTTTAATGAATATAACATCAACATCCATACCTGGATATGATTACCTTCATATCAGAACCTGCATGGTTAATACATCTGATAAAGGTAATACAACAATAAGGAATGTACTTCCTACTCTTGTGATAAGAGTTAAATCTTTAATTCAAATCAAATAGAGTTTAATACTCAAAAGCATGCCATTACCCTTGAATTAGGGTTTACTATTCACATTACATGTCATCACCCTTGAATTAGGGTTTATTATTCACATCCAGGTGAATTAAACTCATAACATCATCATGTATGAGTAACATCTTCATTGATGCTCTTGGATTAGTTAAAGGTTCATCATTTATCATAATTAGGGTTTCTATGACCTCACCCAGGTGGACCATACCCTAATTATGCTCTTTTATGTGCATTGGAGATGCTTTACTTGAGTTTCCACTTAAAAAGGGTACTTTCTCTCTCTAGAAGTACTTTCTCTCTCTAGAAGTACTTTCTCTCTCATCATAATGTTAGGTGATGTCAACATCACTCCAAAACAGGTTAGATTGAGTCATCATAGGCTAACATAGCCAAAAGCATCACCATTATGTGATTAGAGTTACTTTCTCTCTCTAGGGTACTTTCTCTCTCTAGAGTACTCTCTCTTTCATCATACTAATAGTTGATGGTAACATTAGACTAGATCAAGTTGGATAGAGTCATTATGACTAAAAACATCATTCTCATGTAATTAGGGTTTGAATTGAGCAAGGTATAACTCAATTGACCCTTTAGGGGTATTTTGGTAATTCACCCCATTGATCATCATTATGGTCAAAACCTTAGTCAAATAACCCCTTACTATCCCAGATTATCATTAGGGTTTGATTTGGGAAACATTGAACCATTTACATCATCAAATGATTAAATGAGGTCAACCTTGAATCACATTGATTGATTTCAATTATTAATCATCAATTGAGTTGAGATCGGTTGAAAGTGTTGACCGTTTGCCCACTTTGACTTTCCAAGACCGCGAGCCTCCTTCTAACTCCAAGACCCCGAGCCATCATGCATTCAAGACCGCGAGCCATCATGCATCCAAGACCGCGAGCCATCATGCATCCAAGACCGCGAGCCATCATGCATCCAAGACCGCGAGCCATCATGAAGACCGTTTAGCTAGTTTGACCTCAGGACCGCGAGGCCCTTCGTGGTCTTGAGACCGCGAGCCTCCTCTCGGTCTTGAGACCGTGAGCCCCCTCATGGTCTTGAGACCGCGAGCCCTCTCACGGTCTTGAGACCGCGAGGCTCTCATGGTCTCAGCCGCTTGGTCCTTCAATCAAGACTCAAAGATGCAACCGATAATGTCAATCGAGGTTGAAGCCTTCAAAAGGTCCCATCTATGTTGACCACCTATGGATTGGGTTAATTAAGGTTATGCTTAACCAATTGGTCATTCAATTGACCCTCAATTGTTGACCAATTATGATTGAAATCGATTCAATTAGGATCTATCAATGTTCACCCATCAACACTCAACAATGTGCATCAACACAAGGTTGAACCCTTCAATTAAGCTCCAATTGGGCCCAAACTTGGCCCAAACGGTCTTGAGGTCATGTGGGTGGACCCCACATGGTCTTGAGACTGTTTGCCCAAGATTTCATCAAACTCTAAGGTGATTTGATAGGGGTTGAACCATGATTGAGTCACAAAATAGAATTTGGATTAAATTGATAACTTATTTGCAATTGGGTCCTCAATTGGTCAATTTACTCAACCCTAGACCTTCAAACGGTCTTGGGTGATTGTCCTCTCGGTCTTGAGACCGTTTGGATGAGTTCCAAACGGTCTTGAGACCGTTTGCCCATCCAATTTTGGATTCTAGTGCAGATTCATCAAGGTCTGACCCATTGAGTTGATGATCATGTCAATATTTAATTGCAATGTAATTTGGTGTAATTGTACCTTCAATTGGTCAACTATCCTTGACCCCGGACCTCCAAACGGTCTTGGTTGATTGTCCTCGCGGTCTTGAGACTGTTTGGTGACCCCCAAACGGTCTTGAGACCGTTTAGGTCAATCAACCTTAAAAACCCTAATTAGGTCACCATAATTTCAGTACTGATTTTACCTAGGGTCAGCCCTAGTATTCACCCTTCAACTCTTAGCCCGTTTGGAATTAGACCATCAAACTTGGTGATTTGTTAATTAACATAATTTTGAACAGTAATCTCATACGGTCAACGCCTGGTCAACGACCTTACACGGTCTTGAGACCGTTTTCCCAAAAAGGCAATTTCAGACCGTTTGAAAATCAGGAATAAATTCAAATAAAGTTGTTACTTAAAAAGGTCATATCTCCCGATTCCCTTGGAGTTAGCCTCCCAAATTTTGAGGGTAATTAGCCTATATAATTAGGAACAGATTTATTATACGGTCCATGCTCGGTCAAAGGGGCCAAACGGTCTTGGAGACCGTTTTCCATGTCGCGGTCTCGAGACCGTTTGCTCACCTCGCGGTCTTGAGACCGAGAGAGCAAACTGGTGAGACCGTTTAAGGGAGTGAAAAGCGGTGGGTTTTTCTTGGAAATCACGCCTTCGTCTCGTAGCTCAAGAACAGTATGAATATCTCATGGATTTGCTTGCAAAATAGCAGGGAAAAGTAGGGAAACATAGAGAGCTATCATTAAACCGCATATAAAAGATGTTCGTAATAAAGCATGGTTTAGAGTTATAAAACCCGCCTAAAGCTTGCTTCTTGAGCTCCAAGCTTTCAAGCTCCAAGATCTAATGGCGTCCTTGAGTTCTTACAGGTTGGCCAAGGTGAAAACTCCAAGTAAGGATGAAAATAAACAGCTAGAAAGGTAGGGTTTCAAGAGTTAGCCATGAAGATGACCTTGAATTCGAGTTCTAACCATGGAATTAAGCAAGAAGAGGGGTTTAAACCTACCTTGCACCCCTTGGTCGTCCTCCTTAGCTCCAAGGCAGTCCTTGGTCGTCTTTGGTGAAATGAAACAGTAAGGGAACGAAGGGTGAGTTCCCTTGCAACTAAGGGAAGGAGAGCTTATATACATGGGGTAGGATTTTCAACATTAGTTCATAAGTTGTCCATAATTCCAACTAGGTCCCTCCTTCTTTACTTGATCGTCCCTTCCTCTTTATTCTAAGGATAAACCTTCTCTTAAGATCTTAGGAAAAGAAGGTAAAGGAGAGCAAGCTAATAATGAGGTACATACATAAAGAAATATTGCACATATACCCTGATTATTCAATCACAAGGCATATCTCATAACTTGATAATTTAATTGAGGTGACTTCCTCATCATTTCTTCTCTTAATGATGGCAGGAGTCTAAAAGATACATTAGATGACATATTTCACAATTTGTATCCCTTAATTTGGGTAAATTGCATTTTACCCCAAACTAGGGTTTCAAGCACCGGGATTGCTTCCACAGCTGCACCTTGGTGCCTTAGCTTGGGAAATCCCTCAAACTTACCAAAAAGATTCTCATGATGTCTCAACATCAGAGGAACATCTCAACATGTGCAAATTGCAAGCTAACCCCTTTTAGCTGGGTAAATTGCACATAGGTCCCTGCATATCAAAGCAATGCTACAACTTTAAATAAAAAGGACCAAATACTGAAATATACGTTTCTGAGAAACTTAATTACATGCTCAGAGTTAATCACAAAGATTTAATTACATATTTAGGCAAAACACCTAGGGTTAACTCATAACCCAGGTCATGGATGTTACACGGAGGGGTAAGAAGATGGTGAGTGAAGGGTTGGGTCAAAGAGGGGTCATTGACATGATTCTCAACATAAGGTTTCCTGCATGAAAATTAATCCAATACTTCATCCTATAATATCACACCACATGAATGGACAACTTGAAAGTGATACTTCAATCAAGTGATTTCATAGGCACTAAGCGCTCATAGCTTGCTCAAGTCATAATTCACCCAAATCATTCACACACAAGAGAGGTGATGCACTTGTAAAAAGTAAAGCATTGATACCATTTAGCAACACACAATGATAATTCACTTGCATTTGTCAAAGGTCCACATTTTTAATCCAAAAAGTAGAGATTGGGTTGAAACACACTTTTAGGTAAGAAATCTCAAATTTGGGCAAAATTGGCCAAAATGGTGCCAAGTTGCCTTCAATCACATCTAAGCCTATATTATTGAACATAGAGCAGTAAACAAGAAACTCCTAGCTAAAACATACAAAAATTATCAAAAATCTACATGATATGCAATGCATGGCAAAAAGAGCAAAATTTTTGAAAATTATGTAAAAATGACAAGAAAGCAAACTACATGGCATGCATGTATGCAAAGTAGGAAAATTCTAAACTAAGGCAAGAAAAGGCAAATAAACAAAAGTAAATGATAGGTGAAATGCAAAATAAGAGTACAAAAGAGATAGGACATACCGCCCTACCACCCCAAAATTTTGAATCATGTTGTCCTCAGCATGACATTAAAGTTTGGGAATGATAGGGTAGATGATCATTGTGGTGGCAGTGATCCTCCTTGTGGTGGAGGATGCGGGTAGTAGGAACCCCAATAGTCTGACTGTGGAGGTGGGTAGTTGTCCTGATATGTTGATAGTAAACTCCACCGATCTTCCCCCCACTAGGAGTTCCTCTATGCTTGGGCATGCTGGAATCGGTATAGGTGGTTGACCTGATAATGCGTATGTTGATGGTCTAACCACAAGGCATCTTGAGTATGTTGAAAACCCTCTTGTGCCTACAGTAAACTATCCTGCATTGCCTGGATGCCCTCCAGTTGTGCATGAATGGTGGCCATGTCATATGCATTCACTAAGAGTTGATGTGGCTCTAACACTCCTGTCCTTTCCTCTCTCTATCTCACCCGTCATGTTGCTCTGTCTTCTGCTTCCCATCTCTTCTCAACTACCTGTGAGGTCTCTCCTAGACCCTTTATCAATATCACCTTAGGGATGCCATCCCCTCTGGGATGCTCCTCCTCATATCTCCTCAATATGTCTAGAAAATCATGAGTGGGTCCATATAGTTCTGTGAGGGGTGGAACATGGTAGGGCAACTCCAAGGAAACTCCTAGGTATGGTGGGTTGACTTGGTAGATGATCCTCTGCTCCACAATGGTGATCATGGAAGAGCAGGTTAAGTAGTGTAAGTCAACCACTTTTCCTCCATCTACCTTTGTGTATCCTGTCATATCATGTCCCAGGGCAGTGGCTATAGATGTCACAATCCCTCCCATTACAAATGGATTTGTGCTCTTGGAAGGGATTGTCCTCAGATGCTCAATGAGTAATGATCCAAGGTTTAAATGCTTCCCCTTAATCATCCAACCAAGTACAAATATATCCTTCTTTGTACAGCTGCCTTGGTTTTCATACCTGCCAAAATTGGTGTTTGCTAACACCTTCTGAACATACCGGAGGAAAGGATTGTGAATAGAACTAGTTTTTGATTTCCCCACTACAAATGTGCTCTGGTCGTTGAAGTGTTTCCACATTGCAGGATATGTAGAACTGGAGTCGTTCTTTATCCTCCCTCTATCTAGGAGGTCCGCCATCTCTTCACTGAGGACAAAAATTTGATTCAGAATCCTTGTGTTTATCACCCACCTCTTGTCCCCAATCATCACTCTAATTATATTTTCACCATCATCAGTCACTTTCTCTAATGTGGTGAAAAATTGTCGTATCAGCTCAATATATGACTCCTGCGGTAGCGTCAGAATCTCAAATAATCCCATATTCTCCATCACGCCCTAGAAAAAGGCATAGAAGCCCATAGCTTCCATTGTCACTCAGCACACATAGCAAGTTGCTATCACTTTGTGTGTCAAGCACTCTAGGTGCTTGGCTTTCTTTGCCCTGTCGGTGGTGACCTCGGGCTGTGGACGGTGTCATTGTTGTGGTATCTCAGTCTGATATGCATTTGGCATCTTTTCATTCTCTTCTTCATCTAGTAAGAGTTGCCTATGTGCTCATGGCTGCAGCTGCGCTACTGAAGAAATAGACGACCGTGATTCTGAAACTGATGGCTGTGCAGCTAGAACTAAGGGTCTCTCAGATGAGACGGAGGGTCGGGTAGAAGACAATAGTGGTTGTGATGCTCTAGACGACGACGGTGTCCCCCGTCATGGTTGTGTGGAGGCTCCTTCCATAATTGGATCCAACCAAAGCATCCAATTCAGCCTTTGTCAATCGGGGGTTAGTGTTCTTCAACTTCCTTTGGTAGGAGATGACACCCTTAGTCTTCTCCACCGCTTTCTTTGTAAATTGAGGAAAAATCATCAAATTTTGAATTTCTCCAAAAAATGGGAATGTTGCGGCAAAATGGAGAGAAATGTGAGATTTTGTGGATGAAAAAGAGTGGAAATCTAGAGATTATAGTAGTGGAAATGGTAGGGAATGGATTATGGGGATGATTTGGTGGAGATTCAAGGGTTGGAGAGGGGGTGTGAAGGGTTGTACAGTCGCTAGGGCATGGAGCACAGTCATTATGTTCTTCAGAGAAGTGAGTAAATGATTTGCAATTTTTGCAAATTAAGCCTTGAGTTGCTGAAATTGGGCTGCAGCAAGGTTGTGTTGTGCGGCACGGCCATGGTGGCTTTAGGCTGCACGGCCATACTACCTTGCACGGCCGTGGTGCATCCCTTGTCAATTTTTTTCTCAAACTTTGGCCCTGCTCCCTGTGATTACTTGTCGATTTAATTCACATGGCCGTGGTGGATGGCCACGACCGTGGTGGTCTTTGTAGTTGCTATTCCCAACTTGACGAACATCAAACACTCAAAATATGGATCCAAAATGATTTTTCATGGATCACTTTATCAACATCTCATCTAATTTTCCTCATTTCACCCTATTTTCACCTGCGCATCTTAAACTAAACAAAAACTATTAAAAATAAGTGTGTGTGTGTGTGTGTTTTCTTGGAAAAGTATAAAAACAAAGCAAAAGTATCAAAAATTGAAGGTTGGGTCAAAATTTTCCTAAACCTATGTGGGTTGCCTCCCACAAGCACTGAGTGTCATGCCTTCAGTTGGGCTTGTTGTTCTTTCACCATCAACCATTGTCTAAAAACAAAATGTTTGCATCCCCATCATAGGCAATCCTTTCAAATGCTTTCCTTGATTGATCTTCCACCTAAGGGTCATGTGATCTTCTCAAGTGTTTTTCAGTAGTTTTCTCTCCTTGGGGATCATCGTCATAGATCTTAATCAACCTTATGACCATCAGACATTTCATGCCATAGTTTTGATCTCTCTTGAGGATTAGGTCTTCATAGGCATCAAAGAGAGGGGTCTCAATCATATGGGGCACTTGCAAACTAGGACTTTCCAGTAATGGCTCTTCATTAAGATCTTTGTCAACTTGATTCCCTCCCTTGATAATCTTCTCAACAACCTTATCACACCCCATGATTGAAACCCTATCCATTTGCTCATAGGGAGTAGGGGGAGCATGTGATAGTTGTGGTGGCGGCACTGTTGTTAATGGCCTTTAGAATTGAGGTGGAGGAGGGAATGGATGGGTTCATGCATTTTCGCCTTCCATCTTGTCTTCCCAGAGTGGCTTGTCACATGCACAAAGCAAAACTAAACAAAAGAGAACAAGTTAGTAAGCCAATATACACAAAGAATGCAAAGAATAAATAATAAATAATAGCAATGGTGAAGGTAGTAGGAAAAGTCAAAGCAAAACTAACTAGCTAGGCCAAGCACCTTTCTCCCCAATAATGATGCCAGAAAGCTTGGTGCGTCCGCTAGAGGTGCGGACCCTAACCGATTGGATTCGACTAGATGCGCCCCACGAGATCGGAACACACAGTGGATTCACTTTCAAAATTTATAAAGACCTAGACCAACACACCTACGTCTACTAAAACACTATCTTGCAAGCGCATGGGGTCGTGTCATATTATAGGAAGGCGGTAAGTATAGGGTCGATCTATAGGGAGAAAAGGGGGCACTAGAGCTAGGTCAGTTTTTCTAGGTTCCTAATGCGAAGACTAGGGTTAAGAGTTTGAAGTTAGTTTGATTGTTAAACTAAGGTGAGCAAGAAAGCAATTAAAGGCAAGAATGAAATCTAATTTAACTCTAGACTAGATTAGGACTAATTAAGCAAGAAAAGACTAAGCTAGGTATGATAGGAAATTTGAGAGAAATATACACTAATGCAAGCAAGAAGAACAAGAAAGTAATTAAAGAGCTAAACTAGCAAGAACAAACCAAGAATAGGGCAAGAAACTCTCTAAACAAGAAAAGAGAAAACTAAGCTAAGACTAGCTAAGCAAGATGGAAACTAGGGTTTTAAAGCAATGAAGGGAGATGTGGGTTGTTTAGGGGATGCACTTATCAATTGAGTTGGGGGTTACATATGAACATTGTGATTCCATTTAGATTATTCAAACCAAACAACAAGTTAGAGTCTAATGAATTATCCTAGGCTACTAACTGGCCATGGATATGCTAGGTTGTGTATAGGGGAACTAGTCCCTAACACTCCTTACTACCCTTGTAAGGCTCGATTGGGTTAGGGCTTAGGTGTAATTCAATTAGATTCTAAACAAACCTAGGTTTCTAGGTTATATGATTTTAGTATGATTAGGGGCTGAGATTAGTAAAGGGAGTGGAAGTGAGGTTTTAGGTCGCCCATCACATACATTCTAACCTTGAGAAAGCTCCATGCTAAACACACCAATTTCATCTAAACTAGCTACTTAGATCTCTCAACTAAGGCTAGGAGAATTGATTATGATGTAGGAAGATGGGTATCTATCTAGGGATCTAAGAATTGAACCTAGGAGAAAATCCCATAATTCACACATATAAGCAATTTTCCTAAATTCCCAATTGATTTCAAGAACAAACCAACAAGAAATTTATGGAGAATGAGATAGAAATAAAAAATAATCATTAGTAAATGGAATTACAAAGTTTACATATCATTTTCCCCCAACATGGTATCAAAGTAACATTTTACACCCCAAACAACCCACCTAAGGGGCCTATCTACTCATAACAATGCAAAGTACAAAAAGAGAAGAGAAGGAGATAGAAGAAGACATGGAGCTTGGTGTAGATGAGTGAATCCTCCTCTCCAACTACAATGAGGTCATCTTCCTCTCTCCTCCAAGGTGTATGGGTATGGAATGAAGGTTGAAATGGGTGGAAATGGAAGGAAACTAGGGGTTTGATGGTGGAAATGGTGAAATGGAGTGAAATGGAGGTGGAATGGCTAAGGGGGGCTAAGATGTGGTAGGAGGTATCTCACCTTGACCTACAACTTCCACCCCCTATATATGGGTGTGGGGAAGTAATAGGTCAAGTAGGGGTAGATTGGGTAGTGTAGTTGAAAAAGTAGCTAGGTTTTGTGATTAGCATGGCCGTGGTGGGTAGGGGTGAGCACAGTCATGGTGAGGTAGAATGATCGTGTGAATTAAAATGGTGACAATCACAGGTTAAGCTCACTTTTGTACTGAAGCTGGCATAGTCGTTCTCTGCTCTACGGTCGTGCTATGTGGAACGGTCGTTCTGGGTTAGTTCACCATGTTTGTTCTATGTAGCACTGCCGTGGTGATTCTAGCTTCACTTGAGGATGATTCTGTTGATTTTCAAGTGACCTAGCATGGCCATTCTATGGTACCATGACTGTTCTGGTCTCTAGATCAGCACTTTAACTTGATTCTTTAGATTTTCTTGGACATCTCTTCTTTCATGGATCTTTAGCCACTAGTGGTAGGTTGAGGGAGCATCATGCTTCACTTTGGGTCTCTCTAAGGGTAGAGAAACCCTAAGATCACTCCTTCTCTCTCTTCCATCAAGCATGGTCCAAATGCCTGAAAAATATGCAAATAATGTCCATAAGTACATTTTACACAAATATGAATATTAAGGAAAATAACATATAATCTAATAGGTATATATGTGATTTAAATGCAAAATGACACAAGATGAAGCCCTAAAATAGGACTAAATCAGCTATATGATGCATCAGTAGGCATATAACCTTCTAGTTCAGGAGCACAAGCATCAAGATCTTTGTGCTATCATGTCTACCATGAACCTCTCATGTGCCCATCCTTACCCTGTCTAACAGCCCTACCTACGAGGTGATTATGCATTCTATGCATACAATCACTTTTGCCCAACCCCTCCACCTGTTGCTTCCGCTACTACACCCTTTTCTCTTGGTGGATCTATCCCTGGAGTGCTACCTCTACCTGCTGGTCCTAAAGCTACCTTGCTTGCAGGACTTCACACTTCTGTTCCTACTTTTACTCAAGCCCAAGAGTTGCATGACCTTGGTATGTCTTGGGCTGAGCAAAATGCTATGTGGCCCGATCATGGTTCCAGTCCTTCTACCGATGAGGAGATTCCAGACCAGGCTGATGAGGAAGTTGTTGCTGATGAGGAGGCATCTGAGGATGATGGCAAGGATGGTTCAGATGGTTCTGATGATGGCTTTGCTGATGGCTCTAGTGATGACAGTGACGTCACTGCCTCTATTGCACCTTCAGATGATGATGAGAACTATGAGCCTGGAGCTTTTGATGATGATACTGATGTGGATGATGATGACCCTCTGGACTTAGATAGCCTAGACATTTAGATGTTTTAGTTTTTAGTTTGTAGATGTCGATCATATATATCTTTCTAGACTATTTTATACAAAAAACATTTGGGCACATTATCTAAGATGTACTATTTTATCATCATGTTATTTTCATCGTTTTGGTGTGTAGTTGTTTTGAGGACATGCTTTCAGTGTTGTAATCTTAATCAAATGTACACTTACTCTTTGATTGACTATATCTCATGAGTTGGTGTTATATTACCCATATTTTGATTATGACTTAGATTGCTTCTCTCTCTCTCATATTTGTCTACTGTGTGCTTTGAGGTTGCATGTTTCATGTTGTGGATGTATGTTTTGGTTGTGCTTGGAGAAGACCTATTTTTGTACTCTTCTGCCCCCTTCCTTTTTGATAATGCCAAAAGGGAGACCATAGTTCAATGTTTTAAAGCTCAACCATAATTCTTTTATTGCCTATGTGATCCTTTTCTAGTTCAATATATGCTTTATCATGTGACTTGCTAAAGGACCATATAGTATATACATGTTATATTGCTTTGTGTAGAAAGACTAACTATGCAGGTAAGAGTGAGAACAGATTGAGGGGGAGCAGTTCACATTGTTAAAATCATGAATCTCCTTGCAATTCACAAGGCTAAGGTATAACTTTACATATCCTTTTCAATATGTTGAAGAATGGTTTGTCATTGTCAAAAAGGGGGAGACTGTTAACTTGAGAGTTATACATTGTCCATATTTTGATAATGACTTAACCATTCCATTCATATGTATCTAATGTGTTTGTTTAAGATTGATTTCAGGCTTTAGGTACATCAAAAGGATCAATTTACACAAGCCCTAGCTCGACCGATCCATAACTGACAAAGCTAATTTTCAAACTATCGATCGAGTTTGTTCTGGGAAACTCAACCGAATGTACTATATGAAAAATGTAGAAAAAGTTATTCCAAAAATTGGAGGTTTTTTAGAAATGAAAATAGATATGTTGCAAGTTGTAAAATAGTTGTTTTTTGTTCTTAAGTGATCCCACACTCAAAGGAACAACCCCAACTATAAATAGGACCCCTTGGAGTTCATTACAAGTTTTCTCATTCATGTTATTCTTGGTCCTTGCTATAGTTGAGTGTGATACAATTCTTTGAGCCCCTTTCTCTCTTTCATTTATAAAGCATTTCGTGATTATGAGTGAGTTAGGCATGTTGTAAGAGAGATACCTCCATGTACTTGTAAATCTCTCATTCCTTTCATCTTCCCAATCCCCTTTCTCAAAGAGCAAAGGTTGAAGTGAGCTACTCTGAGTGAAGGTGAAGTTGTTGGTCTTCTTCAAGGTTGAAGAATAGGTGAAGATCTCCTCCAAGTGAAAGGAGAAGGGCAAGGTGAAGATTCAAGAAGAGTGGGTAATTTCTTCAAGGCCAAAGACTTGATGCAAGTGTGGGTAACTCCTTGTTGAAGGATGAAGACATCTTGATCAAGTGGGTAAGTCCTTGTGTAGGTGAAAGACTCTTGTCTTGAGTAGGTAAGTCCTTGGATGTATGGCGGTCTCCTTGTATCTCTTATGATGGAATATAAGTATACATGGGTTGCAAAGTCCTAGAGGTTGACCTCTCTTTGTAGTGGATTGACTGTCTCCTAGTTTGGAGATAGGAACCACTCACCTCCTTGTCCAAGTGTATGCTTCAATCTCTCTCATCCTTTCTACGCTTGCTAAGATAGGACTTCAAATTGTTCTTAAGATTTGGATTTCAATTGATATAATTTGAAGGTCTAACTTTTCTTATGAGAATTTTGAAGCTCTAACTTTTCTTATGAGAATTTTGAAGCTTGATTCACCCCCATTTAGAGCCCTAGATCTAACAATTCTCAAATTTCTTTATTATCTAGTTAACTAATAAAACTTCTAGGACCAAAAGCAAAAAAATACTATAAATACTTTATTGATCTTATATGGTATTTTTTAGATTTGTTCTTATTTAGAATCATATACCTCTGTGTTCGCTTCACATACCCTTGGGTAAGCAAGTATGGGTTGACTACAAGCCTAAGTCTTGAATATATGGGTTATCCATAAGCATTAAACTAATTGAGTCTGATCTCAGGGACAGACAAACCCTTACTGTGTAGAAATATTACCATTTCAGTCATAACATAAATTGAGAGAATCTGTTGCAACCTTTTTGGTAGATAATTTATAGACTGTGAGAGATAATATCTTGTAATTGATTCAAATGATATCCAGTAATGGCCCATACATGTTATGAATTATGTTGAAAAAAATCTTAGATAAATTTTAGGTGTCCTTCCTTTCCCTCAAAAATTTCAAAATGGGAAATTTTCTGTGTAGTTCTTTTGTTACACTTATTTTATCATTTTGGTATCCTTTCCCATTTCCCCATTAAAGTTTCCATATTAGGATTTGGTACGTTGCAGTTACGAGTTCACTTCTATAATGATACTAAAACTCAAACATTGTCAACTAGAGTTCATCATGAAAATTAATATGACTTCCAACAAGCATTCAACAATAATTAAAACTACAAAGTCCCCTAGTGTAATTGTGACACAATAAACGTTTGATGACTCAACAATCTTGTTGGATAACATAAAAGAGAGACGGATGGGTCACTAATTCAATTCCCATAATTTGGGTCTGTCCTTGATGGCCTGGGCCCAATATCAAACAAGTCAAGGTATCATTAATGTGAAGTGATAAATGAGTTGGTAATTTTTTCCAATATGTCTTTTGCTGTATCAAGTTCCCTTTATAATTAGTATTAGCATTCATTCATATGTTATATTATATAAAGATTGTTTAAACAATAAAATATTTAGAACAAATGATTTCTTAGATTACATATTTAAGTTGGTTCTTGATCTGTTATTTGTTCAAAACATCTTTGATCTAGAACTTTATATTACATTGTTATTACCCAAATTTTACTTACACATTTTTTTTATCTTCTTTCATCCTTTTTAATAATCTACTGACTACTAGAGGATTCAAGGAGGGTCAAGGTGCGACATGCATCTGTCCAGATTAAGATATTTGTTATATATATATATATATAGACACACACACACATACATACATACATACATACATACATACATACATACATACATACATACATACATACATACATACATACATACATACGTATATATAGAGTCAGGCTGGAATACACTCGAGTGTACGGATCACACGCTACACTCAAGTTGTGTTTGCATATCAAGACTACTTTTTTATAAAATATAAACCATTGATCTTTATTGTCATACAATAATTAGGCTACATATAAATTTTGAGCACATTTGGATGAGTATAAGTCACTCATCTAAGGACAACAAAATTGACGCACGAAACTAATTTGAAATGCATACTTTTTGTGGTCTTCATAACATGACCTATAAATGTCCAAATGGGCTCAAATTTTATGTAAGTGTTATTCACAAGATGTTCAAGAAGATCAATAGATTATATTAAAAAAGATATTGCATCATGAAAAACTACTTGAGTGTATTCTGCTCCAAATACACTCGAGTGTATTCTAGCCTGACTCCATATATATATATATATATATATATATATATATATATATATATATATATATATATTGTAACATACTCAATTCCAGACACATAGGCTAATCCTCCATTCTTCTAGGCCCCTACTCGTCTGTGTGATATCCAACCTCCTTCTTTCTCTCTATTTGACCTTCTTTTGAATACATACCTTTTGTATGCGTAATTCACTAATTAATGATAGATTAAACATTTTTGGGGACTTTATAACTCTAATTGACTCATTAAGAACTCATAGTCATGGAATCTTAGGATGTATTATCTCCAATAATATAATTAAAGGAAATTTATGAATTAGTCATAAATATGTCAATTGTTGAACTTATTCCTAATTTGAGCCTATATAAGCTTCCTTATGATTAATTGAGTAAAATAGAGAAATATAGATTTCATTGATTTAATTGGATGAAGGAAAATAATGATACACTAAATAAATAACCAACAAACAACTAATTATATTGAACACTCCATGACCACTTAAGGCAAATTTTATTTATTAATCATATTCCTCACACCTTTTATAGATTCCATACAAAATTTCAAATTAATCAGGCTGCGTTTGCACCCTTGATTAAACTAGAAAGGCAAAGTTTCTAAATAACCTAAGTTTAATTAATTTAGTTCATTATTACATTTAAGTGCCATTTCTGTTTCCCTTACTCCCTGAAACCCGACACATCTTCCCCTTTGACGCACTCAACGCGACGCTCGTGCAGAGCATCGCCGCCATGACCGCGTCATCTTCTTCCCTCCCTCTTCTTCTCTTCAGTTGCATCCTATCCTTTCTCCCTCTTCCTCCCCATTCCTAGATCCACGAACCCTGGCCACCATTCTTCTCCTCCTCCTTGCATCGCTTAGCCTGAATGGTGACCTACGGCCGCCCGCAAGAGGCAAACCTTGCTGGAGATACAGAGTCGACCAGAGGCTATGGCGGGTACCCTTTTTCCCACAGATCCCTACATGAATGTCCCCTGAACTCCTCCGAGTTGCTCTTGTATGATCTGCCTTCTCCAGGGATGAACTGAGCCAGTTCCAATCAGACCTCTCTGCGACCTGCAGCAACTCCATCGGCCTGGTCACAGCAGTCGGCGGCATGACTCCGACCCCCAAGTCACTAGCTTCTTCTTCCTTCTACTTCCTGCTAATCTGCCTTCTTTCATCCGCCCAGCCTCCTTGCTGAGATGACGCCGCCAGCAGCCGCTAGGGATAGAGGTTATGGTGGTACCACGGTGGTGGCGCTGCCTTCCTCTTCGCCATCACCATGTACCCTAGCTTTGCCTCTGCCCGTGCCCGACCTCCACCCGCCTCTACCTCACGCCCAGATGTGGCCAACGTCGACTCCGGAACCACAACAGCCTCCTGCGCTTGTCCGTACTGCTGCTAGTCATTTCAGTGGCATCTACTGTGTCATCGTCCCTCGCGGCAACATCCACACCGCCCTTCGCCTCTTACTTGCATCTCGACATCCCCTCTTTGCTACCTAATCCAGAGGCAAATAGGCTGCATATCAGAAGCTTTTGACCATCACACTATAAAGCATCCACCATCTTCTTTGCTAACGCCACCTCTACCTTCTCCGTCCTCCACCACTTCCGCCTCCCCCTCGGTTGCACTGCCGTCGACCCCTCATGTGGTGCAGACGTTGTAAAACTGCCAGCGACTACTTTCTCTTATCCTCTCCCTCTATTTCCTCGTAGCCTAATCATAGGCAAGTACAGATCCTTGATCACTTGGCACCAGTCGCCGCAGCAGCAAGACTCTGCCTCCAACACCAAAACGGACTCTGTTCTGGTTATCTACCGCACAGCTAGATACCACGATGCTTCCACCACCAGCATCTCCTTCTTCCCCCATTCTATGGCCTGCAATCCAGGAAGCTATCATGACCATCATTGATGTGACGTTGGCTGCTCCATTCCTTCACGACACCACCAAGAACCTACCCCGACAGAACCTTCTCCCACCTCCTCAACCTACTCTTCGTCCTCAATCCACCTTGGATATGATTTGATGTCAAAGAGAAGCAGACCTTCAAATCTATAGATAATGGTTAATTGATAGTTCGCAGGTCAGTAATCTCTTCATTCTTGCCTTTAAATTGTTTATAAGTCAAGTTAACAAAGATAATGATAGCACAGATTGAATAAGTCAATCCACTATTTACTATTGTATTACGGTTGGTATACACACACACACAATATACTAATACTGCAACCAGGGAGACAATGGTTTATATAGGCTTAGATTCCTAATATCCATAGTAATTGGATTTATTTAGAAAATAAGACATGGTTAGGACAATGACCCTTATCATGTGACATTATACTTGATAATAGTCATATGAATACAAATGTTGATGTATGTGTAACACAAATATGCATATCAGTATAATTGATTCATGTAAACCTAATGATTCAACTTTATTAGTAGTTATAACATATTTGGGAGCTATATGTTTTGATTGAATATCCTAATAATTAGCGTGCTAACATATATGTGTTGGAGTACAAATATTTAGGTACAATATGTAATCTTACTATTTTAAGAACTACATACGAAACTCTCAATAGCTTTTTAGAAACAAGCCCCCCCAAATGAGCATATCAATATTCGGTGATGATTATGATGCCTAGGGATCTGAGTAATGCATTTAACTAGATTTGTCCAATTTGAATAAATTGACATATGATAGGAAGAATAAGGAATCTTAATTTTATAAGTATATGTATGGGTTATTTTATGTTGGGAATAGTAAACCCATATATGAATGTGTTGGATTTAAACCCTAGACTCCTCTAATTAGGGTATTTTGATTAAATAGTACACATTTTGACCTAGTTGACCGAATTGAGAATTATGATATAAAGAGAGAAATGAATTACAAGACCCAAATTGAATGAATGCATATTTAACTTAAACATATCTAGAGTTATGTGACTAAATATGAACCTTAAAACTAAAATAGATATCCAATGCATTATATATTCACTTAAAAATCCTAATATATCATTAGGTGATTAGAACTTGAATAAGAACAATATGAAATCTACAACAGAAATGTATACACATGCTAATTTTGGTTTGACTAATAGACTTGATGTGTTCCTAGGATGAATACTCAACCTTGGGGACCAAGTATATCAATCGAGATAACCTTAGGTGTCAAGATCAGGTATGTACATCCTCTATTTTATTTTAGGCATTATTTGACTAAAATCTACATTCTTTTAATGAGGCATCTCTTGAACTGTTACTCTACTTGAAAATCACTTGCTTGGACATTTATTATTTTTCTTCTCTCAATTCATGATATTCAATTGGTTATTGTGATACCTTGTTTATAATGGGTTTTTGGACCCCTTCTGCTATATTGTCTTTTATTTGAAATTGACTAAAATGTCAGTCTTGTCACTCTATTTTATGCATGCTACATGTTTGACTAGAATATCTAGAATAGCGGTACTTATGTACAACCATATTTATATAGGGCGTGCGTATTCCGCCCGGGGTGTGCGTTTCCACCCTTGTTTATTTTTAGGCCATGATCCTATGGTGTTATGGCCCTGTTTTAGGTGTATTTAGTCTACATTGTTATGCATGCAAATATTGTTGTTTTAATGTGAATCTGTGGTTGATTGATATGGCAAGACACTCTTTTATTATCATGCTTGTAATCTGAATTTAATATGCCTCATTTCTTTTGTTTCATTTCTTTTGTTACATTTCTCTTGAACATACCTAATTGCAAATAGCCCCCTCCTTATGGGAACATCTCTTTTTGTACTTATAACCCTATATAATGCCCAAAGTGTTTATTATATGTACATACTCAGCTCTTTGCTGACCTCTCTATTGTTTCCTATGTTCTGGGTGATGTTCCCTTCCACCCAGGTTTAGGTGCATTAAAAGATCAAGGATGCTCGGTGATCATATAAAGGAACTAAGGATGGCTTGGAATGGCTAGGTTACCCTCTGCTACTGGCTTTACTTGTACTTAGTTCAAGTTTTTGTAAAACCACCTATTACGGTGAGGAACAATTGTATAAATGAAAAATGAAGTGACTTTGTAATAGTTTTGTTTCCGCTGCTTTATTATTACATGGCTCTTGTATTATATCATTTTGAGTGGATCCCCTTTCGGGTCTCACTCTTTAAAAAATGGTATCAGAGCCAAAGCAGTCGGTAACTTGACTATTTCAAGTTATCCTAGGATGACTCTTAATTAGGTAGGTGACCCTTAGAAGTTTTTGGAAAACTGATTACCTAGTCATAGAATACCAATTATGGTTTTTAAATTCTGATTATTTTGGTCACTTACACTCCTCAACTCACCAATGTGGACGTGGGTTAGTCATTAGTAACCCTTAACAGCCATGTCCTCTTTATGTATGTGGGATGCCGCCACATGGAACTGACTTTTGTAGAGTTTGGTTCTACTTCCTATTTTCTAGGATTCTTCCTTAGAGCTATGAAGTATGGGTTGTCTAGATGGTTATAGAATTGGATTTCCTTAGTTCCCACCTTTACCCATTATATATTGTTGTTACCTAGCACACCTCACATACATCCATTTTGGGTCGAGCATGCGTGAAAGACAACATAAAACCTTGATGTAATTTATAGAGTTGATATTATTTCTTTGACACTATGTGATAATTAGAAATAGCTCTATTATGGTTTGGCATTACTCTCCCTCAACATGGAATACCTCATCATAGCTATGCCCCATGGCCATTTATCTAAAGGTAGGGTGCCGATTCATTGAGCTTGTTATGCCTTATACATGAGAATTGTTTGGTGAAAGTTATAACTTTTGGTAGATATCCTTCAGTGTTCACCTCTCTAAACCAAATAGTGCACGTAGTCTACCTAGTGAATGATATGAGTAGGTTGACTTTATAGGTTACCTTATCTTGTGAAGAACAATGGTTGTAAACCAGCTAGTGATGGTAATAAATTCATCCTATAACATTGGGTAATCTTATGACTTCAGTAGGTCCTGAGATGAGGCATTTTGAATTATGATTAAGAGTTTCATGGGTAATGGTGTATGTCATGCATTATTAGGATTTTATAGAAGTTGATTGTGTGTAATAAGAAGTTGTTACCCTCGTATGCCTTCGAATTAGAGATGTAGGCATATTCCCTTTTAGGTGATAGAAGGAGTAGACCCCTTTGTAGAATGAAATGATGATAGAATAATACTATAGGTATCATCTGGTGGATAAGTGGTGGACTTGGTTCTCGAATTGATTTTTGGCGCCAATTTTGGATTTTTCATCGTAAGATTTTTTTTCTTTCCGTCAAACTTATTTTCATTATTAATTTATATGGACAAAGGAAAAGTTTTCATATTTTATCGAAGGTTTTAGAACCCAGTCATTGCCACAAGGAAGTTTGTTTTGTAGAGGAACCCTTTGAATGAAGAAGTACTTAAATGGAATGATGGACATGAAACCCTAGGACTAAGTGTTGTGTAGAGAGTATGATGTAGCCTTGGATACTTAAGACATCAGTTCACCCTTTTTGCCCCTCTAGGTGATGAGATGTTGATGATATTGATGATGAGTAGATGGTGATGTTGTTGTTGTTGATGTTGATGATGCTGATGATGGTGATGACGATGATGATGATGAGTAGATGATGATATTGTTGTTGTTGATGATAATAATATGTTAATGATGTTTATGATGATGATGATAATGTTGATAAGTAAATTTTCCTTAATAGCAATAATGATAGGAATCATGGTGCTGGAGGATCAATGTTTATAGGCAAGAGTAGTTCACCAATTTAGCAGTCACAATCTGAATGGTTCTATTGGGAAATTTGTATATGAAGATTGGTTATTCAGACTTAAGTGATGGAAGATGAGGATCTGTAGAACAAACTAGCACTTATGACTAGCAGTGGATTGATTTCGGGGACGAAATCTTTTTTAAGGGGTGGAGTGTTGTAACATACTCAATTCCAGACACATAGGCTAATCCTCCATTCTTCTAGGCCCCTACTCGTCTCTGTGATATCCAACCTCCTTCTTTCTCTCTATTTGACCTTCTTTTGAATACATACCTTTTGTATGCGTAATTCACTAATTGATGATAGATTAAACATTTTTGGGGACTTTATAACTCTAATTGACTCATTAAGAACTCATAGTCATGGAATCTTAGGATGTATTATCTCCAATAATATAATTAAAGGAAATTTATGAATTAGTCATAAATATGTCAATTGTTGAACTTATTCCTAATTTGAGCCTATATAAGCTTCCTTATGATTAATTGAGTAAAATAGAGAAATATAGATTTCATTGATTTAATTGGATGAAGGAAAATAATGATACACTAAATAAATAACCAACAAACAACTAATTATATTGAACACTCCATGACCACCAAAGGCAAATTTTATTTATTAATCATATTCCTCACACCTTTTATAGATTCCATACAAAATTTCAAATTAATCAGGCTGCGTTTGCACCCTTGATTAAACTAGAAAGGCAAAGTTTCTAAATAACCTAAGTTTAATTAATTTAGTTCATTATTACATTTAAGTGCCATTTTTGTTTCCCTTACTCCCTGAAACCCGACACATCTTCCCCTTTGACGCACTCAACGCGACGCTCGTGCAGAGCATCGCCGCCATGACCGCGTCATCTTCTTCCCTCCCTCTTCTTCTCTTCAGTTGCATCCTATCCTTTCTCCCTCTTCCTCCCCATTCCTAGATCCACAAACCCTGGCCACCATTCTTCTCCTCCTCCTTACATCGCTCAGCCTGGATGGTGACCTACGGCCGCCCGCAAGAAGCAAACCTTGCTGGAGATACAGAGTCGACCAGAGGCTATGGCAGGTACCCTTTTTCCCACGGATCCCTACATGAATGTCCCCTGAACTCCTCCGAGTTGCTCTTGTATGATCTGCCTTCTCCAGGGATGAACTGAGCCAGTTCCAATCAGACCTCTCTGCGACCTGCAGCAACTCCATCGGCCTGGTCACAGCAGTCGGCGGCATGACTCCGACCCCCAAGTCACTAGCTTCTTCTTCCTTCTACTTCCTGCTAATCCGCCTTCTTTCATCCGCCCAGCCTCCTTGCTGAGATGACGCTGCCAGCAGCCGCTAGGGATAGAGGTTATGGCGACACCACGGTGGTGGCGCTGCCTTCCTCTTCGCCATCACCCTGCACCCTAGCTTTGCCTCTGCCCGCGCCCGGCCTCCACCCGCCTCTACCTCACGCCCAGATGTGGCCAACGTCGACTCCGGAACCACAACAGCCTCCTGCGCTTGTCCGTACTGCTGCTAGTCATTTCAGTGGCGTCTACTGTGTCATCGTCCCTCGCGGCAACATCCACACCGCCCTTCGCCTCTTACTTGCATCCCGACATCCCCTCTTTGCTACCTAATCCAGAGGCAACTAGGCTGCATATCAGAAGCTTTTGCCCATCACACTATAAAGCCTCCACCATCTTCTTTGCTAACGCCACCTCTACCTTCTCCGTCCTCCACCACTTCCGCCTCCCCTCGGTTGCACTGCCGTCGACCCCTCATGTGGTGCAGACGTTGTAACACTGCCAGCGACTACTTTCTCTTATCCTCTCCCTCTATTTCCTCGTAGCCTAATCATAGGCAAGTACAGATCCTTGATCACTTGGCACCAGTCGCCGCAGCAGCAAGACTCTGCCTCCAACACCAAAACGGACTCTGTTCTGGTTATCTACCGCACAGCTAGATACCATGATGCTTCCACCACCAGCATCTCCTTCTTCCCCCATTCTATGGCCTGCAATCTAGGAAGCTATCATGACCATCATTGATGTGACGTTGGCTGCTCCATTCCTTCACGACACCACCAAGAACCTACCCCGACAGAACCTTCTCCCACCTCCTCAACCTACTCTTCGTCCTCAAGCCACCTTGGATATGATTCGACGTCAAAGAGAAGCAGACCTTCAAATCTATAGATAATGGTTAATTGATTGTTCGTAGGTCAGTAATCTCTTCATTCTTGCCTTTAAATTGTTTATAAGTCAAGTTAACAAAGATAATGATAGCACAGATTGAATAAGTCAATCCACTATTTACTATTGTATTACGGTTGGTATACACACACATAATATACTAATACTGCAACCAGGGAGACAATGGTTTATATAGGCTTAGATTCCTAATATCCATAGTAATTGGATTTATTTAGAAAATAAGACATGGTTAGGACAATGACCCTTATCATGTGACATTATACTTGATAATAGTCGTATGAATACAAATGTTGATGTATGTGTAACACAAATATGCATATCAGTATAATTGATTCATGTAAACCTAATGATTCAACTTTATTAGTAGTTATAACATATTTGGGAGCTATATGTTTTGATTGAATATCCTAATAATTAGCGTGCTAACATATATGTGTTGGAGTACAAATATTTAGGTACAATATGTAATCTTACTATTTTAAGAACTACATACGAAACTCTCAATAGCTTTTGAGAAACAAGCCCCCCAAATGAGCATATCAATATTCGGTGATGATTATGATGCCTTGGGATCTGAGTAATGCATTTAACTAGATTTGTCCAATTTGAATAAATTGACATATGATAGGAAGAATAAGGAAGCTTAATTTTATAAGTATATGTATGGGTTATTTTATGTTGGGAATAGTAAACCCATATATGAATGTGTTGGATTTAAACCCTAGACTCCTCTAATTAGGGTATTTTGATTAAATAGTACACATTTTGACCTAGTTGACCGAATTGAGAATTATGATATAAAGAGAGAAATGAATTACAAGACCCAAATTGAATGAATGCATATTTAACTTAAACATATCTAGAGTTATGTGACTAAATATGAACCTTAAAACTAAAATAGATATCCAATGCATTATATATTCACTTAAAAATCCTAATATATCATTAGGTGATTAGAACTTGAATAAGAACAATATGAAATCTACAACAGAAATGTATACACATGCTAATTTTGGTTTGACTAATAGACTTGATGTGTTCCTAGGATGAATACTCAACCTTGGGGACCAAGTATATCAATCGAGATAACCTTAGGTGTCAAGATCAGGTATGTACATCCTCTATTTTATTTTGGGCATTATTTGACTAAAATCTACATTCTTTTAATGAGGCATCTCTTGAACTGTTACTCTACTTGAAAATCACTTGCTTGGACATTTATTATTTTTCTTCTCTCAATTCATGATATTCAATTGGTTATTGTGATACCTTGTTTATAATGGGTTTTTGGACCCCTTCTGCTATATTGTCTTTTATTTGAAATTGACTAAAATGTCAGTCTTGTCACTCTATTTTATGCATGCTACATGTTTGACTAGAATATCTAGAATAGCGGTACTTATGTACAACCATATTTATATAGGGCGTGTGTATTCCGCCCGGGGTGTGCGTTTCCACCCTTGTTTATTTTTAGGCCATGATCCTATGGTGTTATGGCCCTGTTTTAGGTATATTTAGTCTACATTGTTATGCATGCAAATATTGTTGTTTTAATGTGAATCTGTGGTTGATTGATATGGCAAGACACTCTTTTATTATCATGCTTGTAATCTGAATTTAATATGCCTCATTTCTTTTGTTTCATTTCTTTTGTTACATTTCTCTTGAACATACCTAATTGCAAATAGCCCCCTCCTTGTGGGAACATCTCTTTTTGTACTTATAACCCTATATAATGCCCAAAGTGTTTATTATATGTACATACTCAGCTCTTTGTTGACCTCTCTATTGTTTCCTATGTTCTGGGTGATGTTCCCTTCCACCTAGGTTTAGGTGCATTATAAGATCAAGGATGCTCGGTGATCATATAAAGGAACTAAGGATGGCTTGGAATGGCTAGGTTACCCTCTGCTACTGGCTTTACTTGTACTTAGTTCAAGTTTTTGTAAAACCACCTATTACGGTGAGGAACAATTGTATAAATGAAAAATGAAGTGACTTTGTAATAGTTTTGTTTCCGCTGTTTTATTATTACATGGCTCTTGTATTATATCATTTTGAGTGGATCCCCTTTCGGGTCTCACTCTTTACATATATATATATATCTGTGTGTGTGTGTGTGTGTTTCGTTACTGTCTCTTTTTCACGCATTTGTTAGTCCATGGACTTATTATTCTCGACTGAATCTAGAAAAAAAACTTTTGGTGTAAGAATAAAAATATTAAGGAAAACAAAACTTGGGATATATTGAGAACGCATGTCTTTTAGGAATATTCAAACACAACCTTGAAACCACAAGAGATTAGCTATATATGAAAAAGTAAAACAACAAATATTACCAGAACCAGAAATATAAAAAATGAAGATTGTTATGCTATAATACTTATCAATTAACTAATTAACTAACTAGTTGTCTACCACGATCGAAATGCATAAATAAAAAGTGAATAAGGTGATTGTATATCAATAAATCAAACAACTAACTCTATGAAAATAACAAATGATATAATTTAAACTAAAAATAAAAAAGGGCATGCTATCCAAGAAAATAAATTATTTATAATTTTATTAACTAATCGTTTATCTTACATTGAAAAAGAATAATGGCACAAGTTTAATTGAGTTTCAACCAGTACAAGAAAAATGTGAATGCTGACAAGACAATAATTAACATTACCCAAACCAAAATCATAAAACAAATGATCATAATATCATGAATATTCATTTAGCTAATTAATTGGTAAAACAACTAACACTAATAAAAGAATTGCTTGACTTAAAATTTTCACTGATCTTGTTTGTTTCTTCTTTTTCAAATTATTCTTGTTCAGAACTATATATCTACATATATGCTTCACATACCGTTAGATAAGTGAGCCTGGTACATGTTGGATTGTTATTTGATAATACATATTATATGTACCTATAAAGTTAATTGCGTTTAGTTTCAAATATGTCAAAATCTAATTCGTGCCTGCAATGAGTTTACAATCTTAGTTATAATACAAATTGAGAGACATATCAGACAATTTAAAAATAAATATTACTTTTTATTGTGACTCTCGACTAGTGATGACAAAAGAAAAACTGACCACCTAACTATTATGATAAAATTCACGAACGAAATTTTGATGAGATTTGGGCAATATGAACGTCTTTGTTATTCAAGCTCTCTTCTTGATAATATTCCTCACAATTTGTTATATTTCAGATCACATCACTAGAGTTTCTTTTGCCCACATCCCCCTCTTTTAAGTTGTAATATCGTGGCTCATCGGGAGCATTTGGAAGTGACAGCGGATGGGAAAGATGTTTGGCAAGCGGGTGTGTTTGTTGAAAAGTGTCAAAGTTTCCCGAACTTGTGAAAAAATTACATGATATCGAACTAATTGGGAACCCAGTTACTCTTCAGAGGCACCACTAAGCATATAGATGCAATGCAATATTCCCTATGCTATATACCGTTTGATTTCCACAGATACACAACTAGGTGAGACTTTATAAGGAAAGCAGATACTAACTACCAACATTATGCATCTAGTCAGGTCAAAATGAATACTTTATTCGGGCCGTATACGTTGCTGCTAGGGTTGGGTAGTGATTGCGTATTGGTAACTCGGTAACAATGATTAGTCTCACTATAAAAAGAAGAGTGGAGTTTCTTCTTGTTTCCAGTTATTAACGTGAGCCAAGGTGAGAAGTACCAACTACCAAACCAATCAATTCCATTATTATTATTATTATTGTAAGACCATCTCGACATTAAGGTCATTGAATAGGGTTGGTCGGTCGGCTGCTCTAGTATTACAAAACTACAATAAAAAGGTGAGGGAGTAGTTAGTCCCCTCAAGTTCCAACCACTCAATCAAGAGATACAACAATAAATAAGGCAAGTATGTAGCAATTGCTCAGTCAACATCAAACCAAATATCAAAATCGCATCACCAACCACAATTTATTAAAGCTACAATACTAACAAACGTGTGAGCGAGAAGGGGGTGTTACAAGCTACTCCCGAAAAGCCAATGTTGTATAACAAAGAAAACACCCATGACAAATCAGGCATACAGCTCATCGACAGACACGTGACCTTTCCCATCAAATGACCGTGGGAGGGGAGGGAGTGGGGGGACCTCGAATATAAATGGTAATAATTGTAGAAAGGGAGGAAAATAGAATGACAAACTTGTACACACATCACAGTCCAGCCACTGCATTTGCAATTCGCATTGATGCAGACGTCATTCAATTGGGTAGTAGACCCCCAGCTTATTTCATTTATTTCGATCAGCCTTTTTCATCTCATGGACGGATCTAAACTTGGAGAGAAGGAGACAACTGAACCCCTCCTTCTCCCTCCAAAATCTACATTCACAAAAGAATGGGAGAAGGAAAGAAAGAGACAGGGAGGAGAGGAAGAAGAGAGAGAACAGAGAAGACTCAAACCCAGCGGTAGAGCTGAGCAAACATATACCGGGAATTGCAAGGGAGGGGTAGAGTTGACCATTCCTTAAAGGTAAAAAAGTAAGAGAAAAAAAAAAAAGAGTAGCACACACCAAAGATTTTACCCGGCGCGCCTATTGGTTCGTCTGACTGTCATTTACAACATATTCATTTTTTTACTCTCTTTTTTTCGCGGCACTACCAGTTGACCACTTTCCTTCTATCGCCTATTCCAATTGATCCGCGATCAGCACACTTTAATTCACTGACACCCCAGTACAGTCCGTGCTGGCATTGGCATTCTTCTCGATCCCATGGTTATTCATCATCAGAACAGCTCCCACTCGAACCTCGCGATCGGGACTGGAGACACGGGCGACGCGAGGGGGGCACCGACGGGGGCGGATGTCGGGGTGGACGCCGCCTTGGGGGGGGTGGTGGAGCTGGCGAACGAGTTGGAACTGGAAGGAGCCGACGACAGCAGATCGTACGGCTCCCAGGTGGGCGACGACAAGAGGTCGACCTGGGAGGAATGCGGCGACCGCTGTAGCTGCCCCTGCTGGTAGTTCGGAGAAGGGTCCGAGAATTGGTCTAGGTAGGGGTTCCGGCTGATGCTCAGCTGCGGGGGGTGATTCTCCTGCTTTCGCTGCTGAGGCGGTGGAAGTGGAGTCCGAGGAGAGCTCCCGTTGCTCACTGGCGCCGAGTTCTTCATCTTCACAACATCCAGCGCCTCCACGTACCTCCGGACTCGCACAATCTACACGACATCCCAGAAGAAATCACAAAATATCAACTACTAGTATCGATAAAAAATCAACGGCGGTAGGTAGTCGTCCTCGAAACAAACCGCCGCCCACAGAAAGTCAGCCCAAAGGAATAAAACGGGAAGCTTAAAAGCAATTCTGCCATCGTCTTACCTGCGATTCCTTCTGCTTCTTGACATTGTCGTCCCCATCGACGGCAATGTCGTCGAGCTTCACCAGCCGGACCATGAGCTGCTCGATGAGCCCCACCACGTCGTTCTCCGCCACTTTCTTGCCTTTGCCCACTATAGACTCCACCAAGGACACCTGGTATACCATGTGAATGGAAAAGGAAAAGCTCTTTAACCTCCAGAACATCAAATTCACGAACAAAGACCAACTGATTGCCTTGTTATTGCAAGTAACACAAAGAAAACCGGACCCCAAAAGGCATTCCACGCGTTCAAGTATGGAATCATCCCTCCATGATAACCAACTACTATGATCAAGTACACACAGATCGTGCTAAAACTACTGTAGAAATCAAAACAAAACCTCCTTTCTCTTTTTTTTTTTTCCCGGTTCGCTTAAACAAATCATACTTGCAGTTATTGGCATTCACCTGTTTAGAGAGCCTGTCCACTTCAGCCGTGATGGCAGCCACCGCCTTGGCCACCTTCTCCATCTTTGCGTTCTTCCTCATCTCCAGGAACCTCTTGGCTTTAGCGTTGGCATCCTCCTGGAGAACCAGCTTCGACCTGTCTTTAACACCGGAGGTGTCCAAGAACGCCGACGAGTCCCTCTCCTTGTCCTTGTACAACACCTTCTGCTCCTGCGGGTGAAGCCCAGTCTGAACCGACAAAAGCTTCTTCAGCTCCCCTGCATTGATTACCCCAATTTAGCCATTTTCCAAGTTTACCCGACGTTCAACTCTCCCACAGACCCATATGCACGCACGGACGGACGAATTCCACCCAAAAATGTACTAAATTTCCTAACTCGGGATCATTATTTATATCTGTGTAATTATTACTATTTCCTACTTACCGAACGACGCCTCCGGGCTGATGAACACCTCGTGGTACACTCCCCCGTACTTGACCCTGACCCTAATCGGCGGAGGAGGGGGCTTGACGGGTGTATCGGCGGCATCCGGGTCGCGCCTCTGTACAAGCATCCCACCAGGACGCACCTCCCACCGGTCTTCCGCCTCCAAGGGCGGCGACCCGGACCCGAGGCTAACGGGGCTGAACTTCTTCCCACCGCCGACGGAGGCGGGAGACGATGGATTGCTGCGCGGAGACATCTCCTTGACCGGTGAGAAAGGCGGCTTCCCTAGCGTCATGGGCCTGGCCCTGCTTGCACGCATCATGTTTGCTTGCTTGGTGAGGAAGAATACAGCAAAGCACGGTTTGTTTGTTTTCAACCAATCCAGACAGCCACAAACCGGGTGCGTAATGCTGGTTCAACTCGAGCCGGAACTGGGGCGGTCGAAGCTGCTGAAGACGATGCAGGTGGGACTATAACTGGGCACGGCAACTGGCCAATCCGCTGACTTGCAGATGGAGCTGCTAAAAACAGCAGCAGCCGGTACAGCGCAAACACCGCGGAGTAGCTCAGATCTCGAAGCGTTGAAGAAAAATACAAGAAAAAAGGACCTCCGCGGAGGAAGCAACGAGATCAATTGGCCAATTTGGTCCCGGCAATGCACGGCTTAAGGAAACCGACAACGAAGGAACTTGCGCCGACACACCGTTTGCCTGCCGTGACGCGCCCTGCAGTTCCGGTGACCAGAATCGCTCGCCGCTCTGGCTACTCAATCGGCGTCCTGACCGTCAGCAGAAGGACCAGCAGCAACCTGGGACGCCCACGAAATCGCGAAAACGAGAGACGCGGCTCTCTTAGCAGGTGAGAGCAGTAATCGCCGTGGTACGGCGGGAGAGGAAGGGGGGAATTACTGTTTGAGGGAATCGAAGCGGCGAGCTTGCGCGTCGACAGCACAGGGGGAGAGGATAGGGGAGCGGAGGAGGAGGAGAAGGGGACAACCGGACAAGCCGCAGGGGGCGGAGAGGAGGGAGGGAGGGAGTGGGGTTGGAGGACAGACTGATTGGGAGGCGAACCGAATCGAATCGAATACTGGAGTGAACACCTCAGCGTATATATATACATCCTAATTTTTTCCCCTCAGAGAAGAAACAGTTGCTCTAGCTGATTAAAGTTTAACAATAACAACGAATGAAAAAGGAAAATAATAACAAAGCCGGCTGTTTAATTGTCATTATTAATTTGTATTATAGTATTAATCAAACGAGTTCTGGATGGATTCTGGAGTGTAGTGAGACATAAGAGAACGCCCACCGTAAGGAAGGTCGATCAGATGTCGCAGTTGGCATTGATTGCTACGTATTGGTTATTTAAACAACTCCCCCTCGATCGCCCCCACCCACTCCCTCCAGAAATGCCGACAAATATTATCGTGTAAAATAAAATCCCCAAGGAATTAAGAAGAGAGGAGGATGTGGACAATCGAAAAGAGGGGATTCCCCGTCGTTTTTTGTTTCGCTGATAACTTCATCAATGACTGTCAAAAAATGGTATGGCAACAAGTTGATGGCAGATAGATCGAAATACGAATACTTCCTTTTTTTTTTGCTGTTATTATCACGAAAAGGGAGATTGCAAAATCGGCGCCAAAATGAAAACATCTTGATTTTGATTTATTACTTTGCAGATTTGGACTTTTTATATATATTTTTGGATTCTAAAAAACAAGTGTCAATGCATGGTCGGATGGATGAAGGAATCTTGGTTTCTATTAAAAACACATGTAAAATAAAAAGTAAAAGAGAAACAGATTGTCTATTTCATCACACCGAACCTACCGGCATTTAGATTCATCTACATGAGTTTTTTAGAAGCGTAGGATTGTGCGTTAAGTAATAGTTTCAGCTGATAAAGTATGTTGTTAGCAATAGCGCAGGTTTCGTGTTTGACTCATTAGAATACCAAGCATTGATTTTTGAAAAATAACAATTGTCTTTATGTATATGACAAACCTCCCCTCCCCTCCCCCATTCCATCCTTTCTTGCATTAATGTGGTACCCAAAAAAAAAAGGAATAAGACTATTATCCAAGATTATGAATGTGTCACAATTTCCAAAGGCTAGCTCCATTTCTTACACTTCAAAGTAGCGTATTCCCAATTCATGGTGATAGAGTCCATTTGAGTAATAACGTTTTATAACTTATTACTTGTTTGGTAGGTCCATCACACTAGGTATGATACACAATGCTTCCAATCCTCTTTAAAATATATGATACATTTTCCCAAAAGTAGACTAGATTAATTTTTTTAAAAAAGTTATAAGCTAAATATAACCCTCAAAACAAATACATCCCGTCAAGGAAACTCCTACAAGGATCTCAACAACAAGTCTTACAAAACAAGAAAACGTAAAGGTAGAAGAAAACGTGGCTGAAGAATGATAGATAGATGATGTTAGTCAGCAACGAAAAGCTAACAAACAGAAACCCAAGCCAAAAATTAAACTAGAGAGGGGCGGACGATATGTACAAAAACGGGATGGGGTTGTCAAATGTCTGGACGGGAAGAAAAGGATGCCTCAACTAATAGACAGACACACAGATGGGCAGCAACCAACCATTCCGTGACATTTCGTGAATAAAATAATAATAATGATATGTAGTAGTCTCAGTAGTATTTGGTATTTGGTTTAACGACCCGGTTTGTCGACTTTATACGTACGTCATAAGCGTACATGTGGACGGCAGAGGACCGTGGAACCATGTTGCGTAGGCTAAAAGTCAACAAACAAAATTTCAGTTGGAGGCATTTGGGCCCGGACGAGTAGCTTCGGAAAGTGTCACTTTGAAATGTTTCATTTAGTGGTTGGACTGTCATTTATACAAAAGAATGGGAGGGGGGAACCCATAAGCTAGGATTTCTCTAGCAATCTTAAAATTCGTACCAGAAATAAGATTTTTGTCTTTTCCATTCTTTGTAAATCTGATCGTTGAAGATATGGTACATCTGTTATTGTTTTTGGTATTTCTATACTTCAAAATAAAGGAATGTGCTAATATAAATGCAATCAAAATAACTATTGCAGTTGGAGAAATTTGAATCTGGGGCTAAAGTTGCATCGGATATATAATTGTCATAAGACACCTTTCACCACTCTTGTGCATGACACTTACTACCGACTTGCATCTTAGATTCAGTTACTTCTTGGTAATTTAGAATTTCTCTCCCGATACTAGTAAGATAACATGGTTAACCCATTTGATGGCTCTTTATATGTTGTCATAGATATAACTAGTCGCAAACCACGAGAGTTGCACCGCAACATTAGATGGGAGATGGAAAGATGAAGAGGTTTTTTAAGTGGACGTTAATAACAAGTATCACATGGAAGGAGCAAGAATTTCTCACATCAAGGAAAGAACACTTCAAAAGATGAAATGTTGCCTGTCGTTTTCAAGTGTTTAGGACATGCATATGTAATATGTCCTTTTATAGAAAAGAAGACGTGAAAATTACACCCACAATTGAGACGACATTCTCACATGGGGAAATTTTGCTTGCAGTTTGTAAGAATCATTAATGCATTTTACCAGAAAAGGGGAGTGAAGAGCTATAAAAACATTTCTAATTTCTTTGAAATTCAAAAGAATTTTGATAATTTAGTGGGTTCATGTGATAGGATACAAGCATGTGATCATATAAGAAGAGTATTCAACGTTGTAGACATGTATCATACAAAATGACATCATATATGACTAATGGTATTATCACATTTGACCGAATTGATGTCTAACTGATCAAGGTTTTTTCATGACACACGATTAATAAATGGTCTTTAAAGATAATTATATGACAATAAAGATCTTAGGCTTAAAGATTGCTATAAATTCTATTTATCCAAAATTGAAACATCTCACAAAGATTTTGATTGGCTAATACCCTTTCATATGCACTACCACTTAAGTATATTCTTTTACTTCAAACTATGTTCAGATAAGCATTATGTGGTGTACGGTAGGAAAGGTCGCCGCATAGAGTATATGCGGTTGTGGGAGCATATGTGGCTATATATTTTTTTTTTCAATTACTAAACACATATATTCACTTAATGATATATTGAGCTCATAAATAAAAATAAAAATATCAATTTAACAATTATTATATATTTAAATGTAGACATACTAATATGCATATTATATATATAAAGAGAGAGTCAGGCTAGAATAGACTCGAGTGTACATATCGTACAAATACACTCAAGTGTGTTTGCATATTAAGACTATTTTTTGTACAATGTAAACCATTAATCTTC
The DNA here is from genome assembly GCA_963693085.1 of Alisma plantago-aquatica. Taxonomy (NCBI): domain Eukaryota; kingdom Viridiplantae; phylum Streptophyta; class Magnoliopsida; order Alismatales; family Alismataceae; genus Alisma; species Alisma plantago-aquatica. The sequence goes on from OY856413.1 coordinate 157,025,237, forward strand.
ACACCGTCATACTATAACTAGGCTAAATACAAATTTTGAGCCCATTTAGATGAGTGTAAGTCACTCATCCAAGGACAACAAAATCGACGCGCGACACTAATTTGAAATGCATAATTTTTGCGGTCTTTATAAGATGACCTATAAATGTCCAAATGTGCTCAAATTTTACGTATGAGCTATTCACAAGATGTTTAAGAAGATCAACGGATTAGATTTAAAAAAAAACATTGCATCATGAAAAACTACTTGCGTGTATTCTGCTCCGAATACACTCGAGTGTATTCTAGGCTGAACTATATATATATATATATATATATATATATATATATATATATATATATATATTGGGGGGGTGTTGTAGTACATGTACATATACTGAAATGTGTATATATTAGTGTGTGTAAATGTGAATAAATTAATATATGTATATATACATATACACATGTGTGTATATGTAGGTGCATTAAATATGTATATATGCTAATGAATATGCTAGATGTATTTATGTAAATGTACAAATGCGTGTGCAAATTTCTTATCTATATATTATAATGTTATAATGTATATATATCGGTAGTTGTTTATATATTTGGAGCCTGAATGTATAATGAAACGTGAGTGTATCTATATGTATCCAATGTATGGACAGATGTAGTGGACTTTTCAAAAAGTATAGTTTAATCATCCTATATGCAGGGCAAGACAGCTTGACAGACCAACTAGCAATATGTGATATGGTAGAGTGACCAAAAATGCATAACGAGAAGTACATGCAGCCACGCGGATCAATTTATAGAACAAAGAATATGACTCTAAAGTTAGTGAATAAGTATTGATTTGCCTTGGAAATAAGGGTAAGGATTCAATAAGAATTATACCAACAATATGTTCTCAACACTATACCTAAATGATCATGTTCACTCGTAGTTACTTCAGAATAGACTTAGATTGCGTCAAGTAGAGGTGTATCTAGGGGGGCCAGCCCCCCCTCCCAATTTCTAGAAATTAGTTTTGTATATATAGTTAATAGGTGAAAGGAAAAGGACTGTTTGATAATTTTCTCTATAAATAAACGTCTGAGAGAACCGGGGGACAGAAACTACCCTGCGTCGTTCCTGATTCCGATCGCTCATTCACGTCTGCAGTTTGTGTCCGCTTCGGTGTCCGTCTGGGCCTCTGGGCGATCATTGCTGTAGAGAATCCGAGTCTGAGACTGCCGAACAGGCTGCCGCTCAAGTGCTGGGAAGGTGGCGCCAGGCTATCACAGTATCTGGATACTTATTATTGGTTTGGTTGGCCGCACAAGCCACAAGCATCGCAATGCAGATGGTTGTTGACTTGTTTCAGTGTTTCTTTCAGACGAGATGACCCTGTTAAATAAGACAATGAGAGAGTTGAATCACAATAAGATCAGCAACAGTCTGCTCTTCGAAGTCTCAATCAAAGCCTCAGCATACTTGTCTTTCACCTTGCATTGAATATCCCTAGCCTGCTGGCCGTTCCCTCCCTCTCGGCTGCTTAAACGATTTTTGTTGTCATCTTCACAACTCAGTGGTGGTACTACAGGCTGTGTCGGACAGTCAGACTTAACTATTGTTGCCCAGTATATTGTACACGATGACACAACAAGTCACTACAAAGAGCAAAGACATAATGACGGATCTTCATCACGTCTACAAACTACAGACTACAAGAACAACCGTCACACTTGGCTTTCGGGAGCAGCGACACCAAACAAGATTTCTATCCTTTAAATTGATAACTGATCCAGGACTCCAATTTTTTATCTCCATTCTAAGTCTACCACCCGCCTATATATTCCTACTATCTTAGAGGTATGCAACCTGCTAAAAATAAATCTAGTCTCTTATATTTTTTTGCGATTGGGATGTCAATATGAATTGAGTCTTATACCAATGTATGCATTTTCTAATAAAATCGAGTATGATCATGGATAGTAAACTAATAAACCAACTACTAAATTTATAAAAGTATCTATCTTATAGGTATTTATACTATGTCTTCCTTTGTCTAAAATTTATCTCTTGACTCGTGTCTTGTATTCTAAAACTAATCCAGGATAACATATTAAATTTTAATTATAGTAGATGGTGAGTTTTATGTGGTTTCATAAAATTAAAATTTGACATACCGCTTCATTGTATATAGAAAATGAAGAAGTTCTATAAACCTATCACACCCAATGACGAGCAAGCGGGGAGTTTAATATCTGGGATGAATACATCTACACCAAAGAAAGCTCGTGTAGATGTTGAGTTCAATAGAAATGATATTATAATTGATCCTGGACTTCAAAAACCAATTGAGCAGTATAAAATAGAAATTCGAGACCAAGTGAGGAGGGAGTATTTATTGCAAGGTCCAAAACAACTGGTTGGTCATAACTTCCCTAACAAACAATATGGAAAGCAAAGGAGGAGCTTCCAAGAAACATGGTTTAAGAAGTTTGATTGGTTGGAATATAGTCTGGAAAAAGATGTTGCTTATTGTTTCTATTGTTATCTCTTTAATCAATCGAGAGGTGACACATTTATGAATGATGCATTCATAAAAGTAGGCTTCAGTAATTGGAAGAAAGCAATTGAGATTTTCAATGAACATGTGGGTGAGGCTGGTAGTGCTCATTGTAGGGCAAGGTTGCATTGTGAGGATTTTAAGAATCAAAGACAAAGTATGTCACACTTGTTAACTACTCATAGTAGAGAGATGGAGATTGCATATAGAGCTCATTTGATGACAATATTACATGTAGTTAGATTTCTCCTATTGCAAGGTCTGGCTTTTCGTGGTCATGATGAATCTTCTAGTTCAAGCAATAGGGGAAATTTTCTAGCATTGGTGGAGTATACCAAAGATAATAACTGTGAAGTTGCATTTGTGCTAAATGAAAATGCTCCTGGACATAACCAAATGACATCTGCAATCATTCAAAAGGACTTGGTAAAAGCTTGTGCAGAGCAAACAATACTAAATATTATTGAAGATCTTGGCGATAGTTATTTCTCTCTACTTGTTAATGAATTACGGGATGCGTCAATAAAAGAACAAATGGCTGTTATTGTGAGGTTAGTACCTTTTATATGCTATTTCATTTAAAGTTTAAACTTCTGTGATAATAATACAATTTGTAACTCATATAGGTTTGTAAATAAGAAAGGACAAATTATCGAAAGGTTTATTGGTGTTGAACATGTTACAGATACATAAGCTTCTTCACTAAAGACAACTTTAGATAATTTGTTTTCTTGTCATGGATTAAGTATGTCTAGACTGAGAGGACAAGGATATGATGGAGCATCTAATATGAGAGGTGAATTTAATAGATTACAGAAACTAATACTAAATGAAAATCCATATGCATTTTATATTCACTGCTTTGCCCATCAATTACAATTGGTGGTTGTTATTGTTGCAAAGGACACTCTATCTATTAGTGATTTCTTTAGTTATACAACCTTGATTATAACCATGGCTAGTTCTTCTTGTAAAAGAAAAGATGCATTGCTTCAAAAACATCATGATAGCATTATGAAGAAATTGGAGAAAAAAGAATTTTTTCCAGGAAGAGGCAAAAACCAAGAAACCAGTCTAGCACGACCTGGTGATACTCGGTGGGGATCCCATCATACAACCCTAGTACGAATTTTTACAATGTGGGGTTCGGTGATTGAGGTACTAGAAAATATTTCTCATGATGGAATTGATTCTTCTAGTAGAGGTAAAGCTTCAGGATTGATACAAAAAATGGAGACTATTGAATTTGTGTTTATCTTGTTTATCATGATGAAGGTGTTGGCCTTAACTAATGAGTTGTCCCATGCTTTACAAAGAAAGGATCAAAATATTATTAATGTCATGGTGTTGATTGCATCAATTAAAGAACTATTACAAGAGTTGAGAGATTGTGGTTGGGGTTCCCTATTGGAAGATGTAAACAAATTTTGTGTCATGAAGTCCATTTCAATACCAAATATGGAAGATAAAATACCATCAAGAGGATCTTCAAGGTGTGGGGGACAATGGGTAACTTATCAACACCATTATCATGCTGAGATTTTTAATGTTGTGATTGATTCAATACTTGTTGAGATTAATACCCAATTCAGTGAGACTTCTACAGAGTTGCTAAGATGCATTTCTTGTCTAGATCCAAGAGATTCTTTCTCTAGATTTGATTCTGAAAAGCTTGTTCGACTTGCTGAAATTTACTCTGATGATTTCTCTATATATGAACGCGTGATATTGAAAGATCAACTTGGCATATATGTTCATGTTGTGAGAAGAAGGCCAAAATTTTTAGGTTACAATGATCTTGCTAGCCTTGCTATGAAGACGGTACAAACTGAATTACATCTAGTTTTTCCATTAGTTTACCGTCTTATAGAACTAGCATTGATACTTCTAGTGGCAACTACAACAGTGGAAAGAGCTTTCTCAGCAATGAACATCGTCAAGACAGAACTGCGTAATAAGATAAGTGATGATTGGTTAAATGACTTGATGGTATGCTACATTGAGAGAGACGTGTTTAGGGGAGTTAGCGACGAAAATATTTTGCAACATTTTCAGAATATGAAGACACGTCAGATTCAACTCTCTCGTTTAAGTTAATCATATGTTTCAAAGGTATTTTTAATTTCAAATAATGTTATTGACTTTTCAGACTAATTTTGATCACTTTTGTGTATTGGTTGCTTGTTTTTTTAATGTGAGGAATTTTTCTAGATATATTCATTAGCAATATACTCAAAAATATTTACTTGTACATACTCATTTAATTCACATGATAACAAATTAACAACTTCGGTCATTACGTGTTTCACTTAGCCCCTCCTATAATGATTTTCTGGATCCGCCACTGGCGTCAAGGTGAGTTGAAACAAGATTGGTGATAGAAAGTCTCATTTGTCTTTGTAGCATTTGTTCATGAAAAGATAAGGATGGAATGCCCTTTCGTCTTATAAAAGAAAAGCTAAACAGAGACTTAAGATTTGCAGCATTTGCTTCCCTCCTTAGCAAAGTCGTTTCAGCCCTACATGAAAGTATTGATCGAAGACAGATCATATATCAGGTTTGGTCGTCCACTCGCCTTCCACATTAGCAGTAGTTGATTGATTAAAGACTAAACCAATGACTGTAGGTTATAGCTAAACCTTTACGTCTCTTCAGCCGTCCAGTCACCTGCCTGAATTGTCCCAACTCCTGGGGAGTTACTTTTTTACCATAGGACAGGAGGACAAGAAAACAAGGCAAACGGATACGGACGGGCCAGGGACTGTGGTACCACGAAAAGAGTGAAAGTGGAATGACACGCATAGGAAATGAATGGGGGATAGGAGAACGGAATTGGGGCGGCGGTGTGTCGACTGTGAACCAAGGGCCGTGGAAAGGGAAGACTGAGCTGCAATTGGGTGCCACGAACTGACGAGCCAACCAGCAGCCGTATACCAATAATATCTCCTCGCAGAGCCTCCGGCCCTCCACGGACCACGCTCACGCTTTAGCCTTGACTGTTCTTTTCTATACTAGTTAACATGGGCACGTGAAAACTTAATTGTATATAATTTTTATGTAATGAAATCGCATTAAATAAATTATTTATTCTATGTTGTGAAAATCATCATGGTTTCGTTCAAGTAATATGAAGCAAAATTTGTATACCAAATTACAAATCATAGAATTATATATTAAAATAGGACTCTCTTCTTGAACCTCTCTCTTCTCACAATTTTTTAACTTTTTTTCATCCATTTTCTCAAAAAACACATGTCAAGCGAGTGATTGGTGGGTAGATTGGATTTCATTTATTGGGAAGATTTTGCAACATGATATAATGGTGTGGAATACAAATTAAGAAGAATACAAAAAGTACAAAAAAAAGAGTGATGGCTTTATGGATGCGGTGGTTGAGAAATGCTCGTGGGGTAAAAAAATAGAAGGTTGAAAAAAGAGTAAATAAAAATTGTTTCGATTTTGATCTCCGCTAACTAATCCCCACGATTTGCTCTCTCTTCAACCCTTCCTCTCTCACTCTGATACGTGTAGACAATCGTGGCTTGTTGGAGGGAGGTGATAATGGTTAGTTGGAGAGAATCATGGAGGTGTAGTTTAATAGGAGAGAAGTATTTTGGTGAATAAAAAGCAATTAAAATAGAAAAAAAGTGAGAAAAATGTGAGAAGAGATTGAGTGAAGGAGAGAACGAAAACTCAAAATGCGACTTTTGATTGACCGCTGGGGTTCAGAATGGCTATGTTGTAAATAGATGGAAAAACTCCCTCTTTTTATAGTACTATAGATATGCTCTCGATTTCACATTTGAGGTAAAAGGTGTGGGTACGGTTGGTCATTCCCAATTCTTTAATCATCTAATATGAGACAGGACTCGAATTAGTCCAGAATGCAAATGAAATAATGGAGTTGATGTAGTTCGGTTTCAATTTCATCCGATTCCATGTTATTTGGAATAGATTTGTCTCATTTTTCAGTCTGTAAATAAAACAAAATAGTAAATAAGATAGACTCACAATTTGAACTAGGATTAGTGTAGTATATATAATCAGTTATTATATTAATTACAATAGTAATGTATGATATAAATAACATATTATTTAGATAATTATTTAAAATAGAGCAGGTATACGGTTTAGCGGGATTGGATCTAGGCATGCCCATTAGTTGACTCGTTTAAATATGGGTCTAAGGTTATGTAGATATGAAAATCTCGATTGATGTAAGGTACATATTGCGGGCATATGGGTATACCCGGACTCATTGACAACCCCAACTCACATCCAACATCCTGTCCTCGTACCCGCTTTTCCCTTGGGAACACAATACGACATGTAGTTTCATAGGCACAACTCTCCACATTCTTTAGTCTTGATGTCGTTCCGAGTATGTGATACAAAATATCTATGAGGTCTTCAATTGTTTTCTACCCAAGTATCATGATTAGAGTTGTCAGATTCTATCAAAACCGGTGACTCCAACCGACTTGAAACCAATTTGGGTTTTGAATTTTGTCAGTTAGGTCAATTTTGAGTTTGGGCATTAATATTCAAATTGATACAAGGCCGATCCTAAGTGGTGATCTTTTCAGTCCGACTCAACCAATTCAGACAATCCAAATTTTATTCATGCTACGAGTTAATATGTATCATGATTTGTTACCAAAATAATAGATTGTTGGTTTGGTTTTGGGTCATACATTATTAAACCAATTATTATTCTGGTATACACCTTGTGAAAAAATGGTTCTGGATGAATTCTAGATTAGGATATTTGCACCAACCTAGTTGTTGTCTTACCTGAGAATGGACTAAAAGATTTTTACACCCCAATAATATCTCCTCACAGAGCCTCCGGCCCTCCACGAACCACGCTTACTCTTTAACATTAACCTTTTTTTTAGACAGCAAAGATTAATTTTTATTCATCTTGTGCTCTAGAATAGGCCAAATATAGTCTAACTCATCATTTACAATAACGTTGAGCCATTGCAGAGAAATTGAACTAAATGAAATAGAAGAAGAACATGAAAGGGTATGTTTTGCGATCGTGTCTAAAATAGTATTCAGATCATGAGGGATATAGTGCAGGGCCACCACGATCAGGTGCTGGAGGAGGTTTTGAAATTGTCTCCATAACAGTTGGAGCATCAGACATGGGGCGGATTTGCAATCGAGTAGCTGAAGTGCATTCTTTGAGTTTGTCATGACAATGATATTCCTGAAGTTATTTTCCTTGCATATAGTGCATGCACTATAGCTTGCATCTTAGCTTCAAGACCAGATTGGGAAATAAAGGGGAGACAAATCCCCATTTGATAGTATCCATTGTGGTCTACAATGTGGACACCCAAACTAACTTTCATAGTTGCACTTCTATAGGCAACATCTGTGAAGACATAGAAGTCTGATGTGTTTGGTCTACAATAAGTGTTATGACATCCATCATTTTGCTTGGTTTGTTGTGAAGGAAGGCCAATGGTCGTTGTGGTCCATCATTGAATAAATTCAACACTTGTTGTATGGTGTGGGATTTTCCCATTGTGGACCAAATTGTTCCTTAATTGCCAAATGTGCCAACAGGCGATAAGCAAGAAGCATGTTGGTGTTGTGTCAGTTGAGGGCTTAATGATTCTGGATACCCAATCATCCTCACTGAGTGTAAAGGAGGTCGAGCCAGAGCCAATGGAGTCTTAGATGGGTCAAATACTACTACAATCACGTAGGCTATGAAGCAATGACTCTTGGGCATTATGACATGTTGGACATGTTGCGTCAACCTCGATGTGCCCTATGATTTTCTCTGTGTTGTTTAGTAGAGCCTTGTGATGAAGAAGCTAGGAAAATATATGTATTCTCTCAGGGACTTTGAGATTCCATATTGAAGCCCACTACCCATGTCTATGGGTTTCTTTGTCAGTACACAACCACTAATAGGCTGATTTAGAAGTATGTTTTTTGTGTTGCTCGAGAGACCAAGCCCATAGGTCTTCAGCTGGATTAGGTAGAGGAAAAGGGACAAGGCGGATCATGTAACACCCCTGACCTGGGCTATGGCTCAACCCTAGAGGTTTTGCTTAAGTAAGTTACTTAAAACTTGTTCTAATCTTTTAAAAAGTAATTAAGGCTTCTTATGAAGTTTATTTTCATGTTTGAGCTTAATTGCAAACTATTTGTGCATTATATGATATCTGCGTGAAAAGTGCAATTTGCCCAATATGAGGGGTTACATTGCAATATGTCACATGTTGAATGTGTTCTAAGTGTTTTAGTATCATAAGAGAGAGAATGGTGCTAAGTGGTGGCTTGTGGAAAGCCTAGATCCCATGTTATAACTTGTTTGAACAATGTTAGTACTTTGTGCACCAATTTTGGTACAATTTGTAATTTACCCAAAATATAGGGTTGGAATACAAATTACCACCACTAGAGTGTCCCTACTCCCTATATGTATCTTTTAGAGAAAAGATAAAGAAGTAGACGCTATGTTTGAATCCCCTTTGAGTGATGATACTTTTGGTGATGAAAAGACTAAGAAAGAATTGAAGGTAAAGCCTTATATGTGTTGTATCGAGTTGCAGACTTGAGATAGGAGCCCTATCGAACAAGGAGCCATAGTAGAAGTCTCCTATTAGTTTGTTGAGACTTGGAAAAGGCATGATGGGAAAATCACATCAAGGGGGTGGCCCATGACGAGTTGCAAGCTCCTTGCAAAAAGTATATCAGTTTGGTTTATTGATAAGATAAAGATGAGATAACTTACTCAACAAGATAAGGAATGACCGATATATTGCCTCTAGATTATCCTCAAGACTCTTACATGGAAAGATATATATGTGTTCATGCATGGACACATGTCAACCATGCATGGCTACGTGTCATCTAGTAGCATAAGGTGGAGACACCTCTCATATACTTTATCTCATGAACCCAAGTATATATACTTCACCTTCCACCTACTTATGGAAGTTTACGAACCCCACAACCCTCCTCCTTGGAGATATCATGCATATCCCCTTAGATATCAAGCAAAGTAGCTCAAGGAGAAAGGGGAGCTCAAGCACCAAGCTTAAGGTAAGGCTTTGGCCATCTTCAACCTTGGTTGAAGTAGGATTTCAAGTTATGGATATTCTTCGCTTTCCTTCTTCACCAAGTTCTTAACTATGGTGATTTCTTATATATGGAGGATTTGAGAATGAGCCTTGGACCTTGGAAAATTTCATCTTCAACCTTAGGAACGTAAAGCTTTGGAGATTGGAACTTTGAATTTTTTCATAAGGCGAGTTATTTAACATGAACCCAATCATGTTATTATTCACCACCTATCTTGCTATACTTGATGATCTACTTTCAAGTCTGCCATTTTCTTGAATACTTGATGAATCTATGAGTTCTAGTAGTTGCTTAGAGCTACTGACCATGCACTATAACAGTTAGAACAAAGGTCTAGAGCTTGAAGAATATGGTATCACTTTATAAAGTGATATCAGGTTCAAGCATACAAACAAGTATTGCCAACCCGATATGGTTATGTACATACAACACTAGCACGATATGTTTATTAGTTTTTACCTTCTTGCACGATATGGAGATGAAGTTCACACTTTGAACACGTTATGGTGTTAACCTTACACCTTTTGCACGATGGGAAGTCAAGCAAAGACTCTATGCATGATACAGGGTCAAGTATATACTTCTAATTTATATGCAAAAACCCTAGTTTGGGTAACCCGATTTGAGTAAGATAAGCAAGTACCTCTTGCATGATATGATCATGTAGTACACACCTGGTACATGATATCTTGAATCATACATCTTCTGCATGATATGATCATGTAGTACACACCTGGTACATGATATGTTGAGAGGATGATGATATCCATGCCTCGAGTTCACTCCAGATATCATAGATAAAGAAATTATACAATCACTGTAACACCTTACATAGATTGTAGGTTGAAGTTGTTCTCTAAATTTCCATTCACTTGGGTAGCACTGATGTCTGACTAGCACCATTTTGATGTCATAAGTTAGTTATGAACATTCACTGCCAACGTGATATGGGACATATAGGGTCACAAACAAAGAAACTCATCTAGAGGAGAAGTTTAATCTTGAATAATGATTGGATTGATTATTAAAGTGTTTAGGTATCACAAAATAGATCAACTGAATTCACTCCAGTGGATCGTCTCACAGGGTGAGACAACTGTTTGGTGCACTAGATGATCGTCTCAAGTGTTGAGATGGCCGATTGGGTTGTCAGGTTGATCAAAAATTGAATTGACAAAATTTTGCCCAAATTAAGTTGTGAATCGACTGGTTCAATCTGTTGAACCGACCTGTGGGCTCCGATCTCCAAACCACGAATTAATCCCGATTTAATCATGTGCGGAAGCAATCGGTAAACAGCGGAAGACAAAAATCACGGGAAATTAAAACTTTTCGAGACAAGAGCCTGAAACCACAAACCTTTTCCATAGAAAAAGGATTTAACTGTTTACATCACTGACAATTACTTCTTGAGTAATTATATACAACATGATACCAAAATTCTCAAGAATTCATACTCCAAAACACTCCAGGACCTGAGAGTACAGAGGACACATAGGACTTGACTCTAACTACACCATGAAGCAGGCTAGATCTCCACCTGAGATATTTACTGCTCCTGATGCTGCTGTTGCTGGGATTGGTCACCTGTGTTCTTGTTCCTCCGTCTTCGACGACCACCTAAAAAGTAGAAGTCTACGGGGTGAGACAATTATACATAATTGCCCCAGCGAGAGTTATAACTCTCCACTAGGCTTTATAAGCAAAGCAAGGAATAACTAAAGCAATAAGAGCCTTCAAGATATTCACTAGCAGTTCTGATGATGAGCAAGAGTTCAATCAATATTAAAATATGAGAACATCTATGCTATTCAAGATAACATCAATCAAATATCTCGTAGATAACTCTAACAGATATACTACGCTGTTGATTATGTTTTTCAAACATTATTGTTATGCCTTGTGGAGATGAGGCTTACCACTCATACTCCAACTGATCGCTAAGAAGTCACATCAGTATCATACATAGGTCATTAAAAGAGCCGGATTCTTATGACCTCATCTTCCTCAGTCAGTTAGAGGATCGAATGTTAGATATCTGGCGGGATATCTTTTGTTATAGCTCTCCAGGGTAAACTGGACCTTCGCTATTTTTAGAGTTACAGTGGCGTTCTGTACTCTCTTCGTCATCGGAAGATTTCTTGTTTATCTTTTATCGATGCGGTGTTTGTGTCTTTAAGGGAGTGTAGATATACATCTCACCTTTAGGAATTTATGGTGGGGTCTGATGGACTACTAGAATCTACATCATCCTCTCACCTTTTCTTTTATAGTGAAGGTATGACGGACTACAAGAATCTACATCAAATACCTACACTAGGATGTAAGGTTCTACACATCCATGTACCCCACATACTCAAAAGTATGTGATCCAGGAGTTCCCTGAGGAAAACCTGTTTCACCATCATTTAGACTCTGACAATGATGGATCTATGATCAGGGCTCTACATTTCACTTGATTAGTTAGGTACATTCAGTATTCTTATCATCATACAACAACACAGCTATATATGAGAATACTAAAATGTAGCAGGCCTAACTCATTTCAATTACCAGTTCTCAATTATCACATCACAAGTCATCTGTCAAGCATGACCTTGATGGTGTTTATGGCTCTTACAACCCATAAATCACAAAAGATGTCACTTAGCAGTGCATCAAGATGATTCACTATTCATAAAGCTTAAGACATGCTTTCAATGAATATAACATGGTATTTCATACCTGGGTATGACCATTATCTCATAATAACCTGCATGGTTAGTTCAACAGATAATCATAAACAATTCAATAATTAGGGATGCATTCCCAATTAGGGTTTCACTTGGAATCACCCTCAACTAGGGTTTCACATGGAATCACCCTCAACTAGGGTTTAATTCAACAACCCTGTCAATTAGGGTTTACTGTTCATCTTTTCATGTTATCACCCTAAAATTAGGGTTTACTATTCACTCCATGGTGAATTGTACTCATTACATCATTATGTAAGAGAAACATCATCATTAAGGCTCTTAATTAGAATTAAGATCCATTAGATATTATAAATAGGGTTTCCATGACCTCACATAGGTGGGTCATTCCCTAATCATGCACATTCATGTGTAAATGAAGTATCTCACTAGAGTTTCCTCCTAAAAAGGGTATTTTCTCTCTCTAAGATACTTTCTCTCTCTAGAAATACTTTCTCTCTCCTTTCACTGGTAGATGGTGACAATACCACTCTAGATCAGGTTGAGATAAGTCTCCATTGACTAACATGATCCAAAACATCAACATCATGTGATTAGGGTTTGATTAGAATAAGGTTTTACACCTTTAGACCCCTCAAGGGTATTTTGGTAATTTGCCACATGATTACCATCATGGGTTAACTCACTAATCACATAGTCCCTTAATGACCTAGGTTACCATTAGGGTTTAGATTGAATCATCATTGAACCAATTACATCATCAAATGGTTAAGTACAAACCATCACCAATCTCCAAACGGTTTCAACCTTCAAACGGTTTCAACCACCCAAACGGTCTTGAGACCGTTTGACCCCCAAACGGTCTTGAGACCGTTTGGAGGTGAAGACTGTTTGGAAGGGTTGACTTCCCAACCGTTTGGAGCTTCAATCGGTTTGAGACCGTTTGATCAAACTTACTTGAGATCGATTGGACCAAACGATCCTGAGGTCGTTTGAGCCCAAACGGTCTTGAGACCGTTTGGCCCCAAACGGTCTTGAGACCGTTTGGTCCAAAAAGGGCTCAAACCGTTTGGACCTCCAAAGTGGTTCAAAGGTTACCAATGTTCATGGATATATGTGTTGAAGTCCTCAAATGGTTAAAGCTATGCTAACCAATTATAATTTGAGTTAGTCAGGGTTAGCCTTAACCACTTAGACATCCAATTGACCCTCAATTGCAAGCCAATTAGGGTTCAATCCTCCTCAATTAGGGTTTCAATTCGATTGGTCATCAATGTTCAACAATGTGAAACAATTCAAGGTTGAACCTATCAATTGACCTCCAATTGGGCTCAAACTTGGACCAAACGGTCTTGAGGTCGTTTGGACTTCATCCAAACGGTCTTGAGACCGTTTGCCCAAAGTTTGACCAAAATCCAAGTCGTTTTGACTAAGGTTGAAGTCCAATTAGGTCAAAATCAGCAATTTTCATCAATTCATCAATTTCCTACAATTGGACCCTCAAACCATTAGATTAACTTAACCCTAGACCTTCAAACGGTCTTGGGTTGTGCCCAAACGATCTTAGGACCGTTTGGAGAAATCCCCAAATGGTCTTGAGACCGTTTGGGTCCCTCAACCCAAAACTCAACGAGATCTATATGTCAAATCAGCACTTTTTCACCCGATTAGGGTTTCATGTTGAAGTGCCTTCAACTCTCAATTGGTTAAGAATTAGACTTTGATTCTTTGCAGAGATGAAATTCAATATGTTAGGAACAGACCCTCAAACGGTCGTCCCTTGGTCAACTCTTTCAAATGGTCTTGAGACCGTTTCAATCCAAACGGTCTTGCAAGACCGTTTGAGAGCAAACGGTTTGAAACCGTTTGAACCCCAACGGTTTGCAACCGTTTGGACCGAAAGGTCCAAGGTCGTTTGAAAAAGTAACATAGGGAATCACGCCCCTCATCTTCAACCTCTTGCAAGGTCGGTTTCTCCACTAATTTTCTTGCAAACGTGCAAGGAAGAAGGGTGGTAGAAGGAGAATTTACCAAGTAAATTGCAAGAATTGAGCATACATATAAAGCATAAGTTTAGAGTTATAAAACCCGCCTCAAAGTTGATCCTAAAGCTCCAAGCCTTCAAGCTCCAAGCTTTAATGGCGTCCTTGAGCTTCCACAACTTGGTCAGGGGTGAATTCTCCAAGGAAACGTTGCTTTGGTCGGCTAGAACAAGAAGACTAAGTAAGCTAACCACAAAACCAACCTTAGAAAGTGAATTCCTCCATGAATTCGAGCTAGAAGGTGGGGTTCTCTTACCTAGGACAGGTTGGTCGTCCCCCCCCTGAGCTCCAGAGCTATCCTTGGCCGTTTGAGCAAGAAAAGAAGAGAAGTGAAGGAAAGAAAGTTCGTTCACTTAATTGCAAGGGAAAAGGGCTTATATACTTTAGCCTCTTTTACACCCTAAGGACCTCACAAGATTGGAAATCACATCTAGGTCCCTCCTTGCTCAAAGGCACGACCAAACCTATCTATCCTTATGCAAATCTCATGAAATCTCAAGATCTAGGGGTAAAGGAATCCAACCTTCAACTAGGGTACATACATGAAAGGGTTTCATACCCATTCTAGGTGATTTCTATCACAAAGGTCATTTTTCTCATCTGATTATTAAATGATGTATCCCTTTCATCATTTCTACTCTAAATGATGACAAGAGTCATGAAAGATGTTCTAGATATTAAGAATTACAACCTGAACCCCTCAATTTGGGTCATTTGCACTTTATCCCAAATTAGGGTTTCTAAGCATGGGAATTGCTTCCACAGCTGCACCTTGGTGCTCAAGCTTGGGAAATCCCTCAAACTTTACCATAACCATTCTCATGATGTCTCAACATCAAAGGAACATCTTATCTTGTGAATTTTGCAAGTTCAACCCTTAAACTGGGTAATTTGCACATAGGTCCCTGCATACAACACAATGCTACAATTTTATACCAAAAGGAGCGAAATTGAAAGTAAATGTTCCTGAGGAACTTAATTACATGCCAGGGAGTGTTCACAAGTATATTAATTACATATTTAGGCAAAACTTCCAGGGTTAGGTCATAACCCAGGTCAGGGGTGTTACACGACCGGTTTGGCTCAGCTCACTAGACTACCATCTGGGTGAGCGAGACGATCATTTTTCATGTGCGAGATCACTTAATTTATGGAGAAATTCAATTGCAACAAGGAATTAGTACTGACGTCATGTCGTGTATTAATTGGAATCGAATTGTTAAATTCATATGTGATTGGGAAAATACCAGACGACCGTCTTGCAATGAGAAATGACCGTCTCTCCAGCCAGACAACTGTTTATGATATTGCATATTATGAAAATTTAAGATCTTTTGGTCCCTTCCACTCCCACACAGATCTAGAACATAATGGGAACCCTGGCCCTAACCCTGCCTATAAATAGAGGGGTATTGTGGGCTTCCCATAGTACAACAAAAAAAATTGAGAATCAATTTCTCTGTTAATTATTGCCCTCTCTAATTGTGGTAACCAAGAGAGCCCAAACAAGTCCTACACAACTAGGGAGGGATAGTAAGAGATAGAACAACAGAGGATCATTGTTGTGCGAGTGCGAGAGCCAGTTGGTGACTATTACACCAACGGGATGGATAACTCCTTCTTATCTGTTTTTGTAGGATGACATGAGATCTAGTTGGTCTATGTGGACTACTCTAGAAATAGAAGTCCTTTGGCTGCTGCTAGGAGAACAATGTCAGATTACAGTCTGTGGTGAGACCATAAGAGCCACTATAGAAGCTGATCCAGTCCTTAGTCCATGGGGAGACTGCAGAAGTCACCGCAGAAGTTGTCAAGTCTTCTATCCATGGTGAAGATCAAGAGATACACAAACACCGTCTAAGAAAAACTAGAAGATAGTTGCAACTACAATGAGTTGTAGTCATTGGACTTACTCCAAGATCATGTATAAACTCATTAAACCATCCTTCCTATTTCATAGTAGTTGACATGATCTTGTTGTTACGGAGAATATATATATATATATATATATATATATATATATATATATATATATATATATATATATATATATATATATATATATATATATATATATATATATATAGTCAGGCTAGAATACACTCGAGTGTATCCGGAGCGGAATACACTCAAGTAGTTTTCCATGATGCAATATTTTTTTTGAAAATCTAATCCATTGATCTTCTTAAACAACTCGTAAACAACTCATACACAAAATTTGAGCACATTTGGATATGTATAACTCATGTTATGAAGACCGTAAAAATTATGCATTTCAAATTAGTTTCACGTGTTGATTTTGTTGCCCTTGGATGAGTGAGTTACACTCATCCAAATGGGTTCAAAATTTGTACGTAGCCTAGTTATAGTATGATGGTGAAGATCAACAGTTTACATTTTACAAAAACTAGTCTTGATATGCAAACACACTTGAGTGTATCCGTGCAATCCGTACACTCGAGTGTATTCTAGCCAGACTCTCTCTCTCTCTCTCTCTATATATATATATAATTTTTTTTATTTCCTCTACCTTACTCTATGTATGTATTTACCAACACCAACAACTTAGTTGTATGCTCATTGATGTATTCTATTTGTATTTCAACAATCTGTCTGTGTGTGAACTCCTTCAACTGCTCTTTTTTTGTCAGCTGGCAGCTTTCGAGCCGTTGTTCTCCTTTTTGTGAATTACTACTATATTGACTTTGTGTATCGTAACTGCGGAAGCTTCTCTTTTTGATTTTTTTAATTGATTCATCGATGTTGATTCAAGTTTTAGGTGTCTGTGTGCTTGCTCACATTATGCGCACATTTTTTTTGTCCATGTGAGGGAATCAAATTCTTATCGATCCAATTTGTTTATGTATTTCAGCAATATGTATGTGTGCTTAAATATTAGATAGAGTCACTTGATTTTTAATTGATTGACTCTCTCCTACTAGGTTGTATATAAATCATTATATAGCATGTAGTATCAATCATGAGCCCAATAAAAAAGTTGTGCATTTTTTTAATTTGATAAAGACGTGCTATGAGTTGGAGGGTTTAAGTGGTCTACTCAAATGTGAGTGTGTTCCAACAACTTGGTTGTATGCTCATCAGTCCATTCAGTTTGTGTTCCAATAGTCTGTCTATGTGTGAGCTTCTTTTTTGTCAGTTGGCAATTTTTGAGTTGTTTGTACTACTATATTGACTCATGTGTATTGCAACCCGAGGCAGATTCTCTTTTTTATTTTTTTAATTGATTCCATGGATGTATATCTAAATTTTAGGTATCTGTGTGCTTGTTCACGTTATGGATAGATTTGCATGCTTTATAGATTTGTCTATCAGTTCTGTCTATGTGTTTTTAGTAGTGTGTATGTGTGCTCCACTGGTTTGTCTACGCTCTTCAATAATTTGTACCTAATGACAAACTTGATTAAGGGTCTAAGCTGTTTGCATGCTTAGACAAAACTCTTAATAAGGAGAATGTGTACAACTTTACTAATGACAAACTCTAGGTTGGAGGGTGTCAACTCATTATTAACCGAGTTATTATCTTTTAGTGAGTTGTCTATAAATTATTGTGAATATTGGTGTATAATTTTTTAAGCGAAGGCAGTTGTGGTAGTCACACATACATATTGGAGTGAGTTTCCTGGGTAATTAATTGAGTTGTTCTCTTTAGAGTGTTGTATTTAATTTATTGTGAGAATGATAAATTTAATGTTTTTACCATGCTACAAATTTTAAGGAGTCACCTGGTAATTAGCCATCAAACTGTACATGATCAAGAAAGAAAGCACATATAAAGTTGTTAGTGACGTTCTACAAAGTAGAGATAATTTTCTAAAAATTCACCAAATGCTCTCTTTTATCGGGTTAATTTAGTTGTGTAACACGTGTTTAGCACATGTATTCTTCTAGTTTTTAAATAGAAGTTCAAGTTTATTTGAGTTATAAGAAACTGTTGGTATGGTGTGCCTAGAGAGCCAATCATATGATGATTGCAATGAGGCATATGATACTTGATTTGATAATGATAAAGGTAATTCCGTCTATTATGTTTGTCTCAATCATGAGATGATGACACATAAATGATAGATGTCTAAAGAATGATGTGACTTGATGACATATGTCTTCATGTTATCTTCATGTTGAGGACATATACAATGAGACCATATGTATGATACGAGTACATACATTCTTGTTATGTCCCTAGTCAGATATTACTGTGGAAGTTGATGGTTGGGTGAATTTGACACATGGGGATAGGTTGTGTGTGATTGAGATGGGATTTGTCCCTCCTATAAGGAGTATGATATCCAGGGCCCCTTGATAAGAGAGACTGAGAATTGTATGGCCATACTCATGTGATTCAATATATGATATGTGAATTTACATGCATCTCAGATAGTCTGCTCTAGGTCAAGGAACATGGATTGAATGTTGAAGAGGATGACATTCCATGCCTCGAGTTCAATCCGGATGTCAGTGACAAAGGAACTATACGATCACTGTAACACTAACCACAAATTGTAGGTTGAAGTTGTTCTCAAACTTTCTGAGTTACTTGGGTAGCAATGATGAGTTACTAGATTCCGCTCATTGCTTGTGATGTCATAAGTTGTTATGAACATTCACTGCCAACGTAAATTGGAACCTGTAGGGTCACACACATAAGATACCCCTAGAAGAGGAGATTCTCCATGAATGATGTTTAGATTGAGACTAAAGGTGTTTAGGTACTCAATTAAACATATAATTGAGTGTCTGGACTCAGAACTATCAAGTTCAAGTGTTGAACTAGCTGGTTAGAGTGTCAGGTTAATTGGAGACTGCATTGACAATGTCAGGACTGCCAACCGATCGGTTCACTTTTGTGGGCCGATCGGCTGGTGTGAGCCAATTGACCGTTTCACTTGGTGAAATGGGCAGCTCACAGTCCTGCGAACTGAGAAAATAAGAACTTGCCCAGTTGGAGCAAAATTTTCACGTTTTACTTGTTCAATTTGATTGGAATAATGATTAATCTTTGAATCAATTGGAAATGATTAATGAAAGTCAATTGTGGACAAGTCTGGGAAGTGAAATGACCGGTTCACACTCCCAACCAACCGATTCACTAGTGAAACGATCGACTCACCTTGCCAAACGACCGTTTCAGTTATGAAACAACCTGTTCGCATGCCGCAGTACAAACTATTCATGGTTGTCTTTTGTTCCGTCTTTTCTACTTTTAATATGATTCAGTCTTAGGGCATGTTTAGTAGAATATAATAAGACGACAAAGTACATGTTTGATGTACATTTCTATGTTACAAACTTATACAACCGCATCCTATTACACCCAACTAAACCAGCGCTTGATGTATACGGCTGCATGTTTGTTACATATAGATTTAATCCCGCGTATCGAGGGCAATGAGAGATGGTGAACAAAGAAAGAAGAAAAAGGAACGGGATGATAACAACCATCATGGTGACAATGATCAATGGGGCGGACAATGTCCCTTTGCAAGTCGTAAATGCTGGGCATTTGGTTAATATTACAATAGGGACTAGTTTGGTTGGATTGTCTTATATTTATTTTATAGGACAATCGATTAAAATGTATTATTTCTTTCCGACTCCTATTCATAATCTACTCTCCTAAGAAAATAAGAACAGAAAAACACCATGTGTACACTATAATACAATTCTATTAGATCTTACCAAATTTGTATAGGACGTGTCATATGGAATGGGCTTTGCGGTTCGATTGATTGAGTGTGATTGTGTGAATTTGCAATGCAAAAATATACTAACAAATTCATACTTTCTCATCCGACTAGAGCCTGCCAAATAAATCCTAGGCTCTGATCACTTCCACTCGGTTGATTATGTTGAATATATCATGCCGGCAATAATGACGATAGGCTGAAATGTAAACTGTGCATACGAGTTGAGTTTTTTTTTATATTCAATACACAAGCTGAATTTCCTTGATCCAATACACAAACTGAAAAAGTTGTACACAAGCTGAACTTAAGATTGAAATGAAAACCATTATTCCAGTTCACGGCTCAACCACTACGTAGCTTATTAGCTATCCGTCAACTGTTCCAGTGTTCGGTTTTTGTAGGTAAACCGGTAACCAAAACGAAAGCAATCCAACTAGGGTATGGGTATGGTCATATCCATAACCATAACTGTCTAGTTAAGCGGGTATGGATATATACTCACTTTGTCAAAATCTATACCCACATCATATAACCATTGGGTATATAGACGGATAGTTGAGTATACGGTTATTGATAAACATGCTATAATAGTACACTACAAATTTTGAGATATACCAAACTACCACACTTAAATGGGTAGGTTATGGAAAAATATCATTCAAGGAATATAGGAGAGAAAAGTAGAATGAGAGAATAACTTTATGACCTTCTCAAGTTAATGAAATGTACTTGTGTCACTATGAGAGTGCATTGGTGGGTTTGTTTATTTTATTATTGTAAGACACTTATAGATGTGAGTGCTATGATATGGAACTGACATTCTAATATAAATGTTTACTAGTCCTTATACCATCTAGTTGTGAGTCCTACAATATGCACTATTATATTATAATATGAATTATCTATAAAATTATATAATTAAATGAGTATATGTGTATATGCATAACCATAACCTTATCCAGTGAGAGGCGGATATATGGGTATAAGGATAAACGGTTATATGGTTATAAAAATTTATATCTATGATGAGTTTAGAGGGTATGGGTTCGAGGGTAAGCCGGTATACCCATATCCATTTACAGCCCTAAATCCAACAAAAAGGTGGACAGCTGGCGCCTGTGAGTTTACGTGACGTCACGCGCGTGGGGCCCTTGACCTCTACACGCGGCTCGTGCCGATTGACAAAGGAAGCGCCGTTCTTTTTTTTCCGTTGTGGGACAACTCCCTCCCCATCCTTCCCCCCCTCGCTTTCTCTCTCTCTCGCGTGCGCGGGCGTGTGGGCCGTGGGGGAGTCGTTGGCGAATGTAACTCGTCGTGGTCGGTGGTCCCCACCTCTGCTGATGTTGGGTGTCCTGTCGTAGCCGTAGACAGCCAACGCCTCACCAGCTAAATGTAACCGTACCGGCTCAAACGCCACCGACAGCCCGCCTTTTTCTGCCGCGTGCGGCCCCTTCGTCCATCTCCCGTGCGGAGCAACAGACCAGCTGGCTGCTTGCTCGTCTGATCTCTCTCTACATGGCCCACACTCGTTTTCCTTCCTCGCCGGGTACAGCAAGACAAGCCACGCCCCCGCCCAACCCAACCCACAGAAAGAGACTCCGGAACGGCGCTACGCCAGCTTGCAAATTTGTGTGTTGTTCGTTTTATTTTTTAAAAAAACATATCACAATTCCTCTACCAATTATTGCGATTATATTCAATCGCTCTGTTCCTTCGCTTCGTTTGTTTGTTTCGTAAACCCCCCCTCCGTTTCTTCTGTTGTTGATGCTGACGATTTGTTTCGTTGTAGTTAGATTAACTCGCTAATACACCCCAAACCATCTCTGCACGTGTGCTATCAAACGTTAGACTATTTTTCCGCACTTTAAAAAGTTTGTATGTAAACAGACAAAAAAAGGCTAGACTGATCCAACCCAAAGTTCTAGGTTTTAAAAGTATTTATGTTCTGTGTATGATCACATTTCATGTGGAATCAGGACAGGTCAATGTTGGATGGGACGAGTCATGTCTAGTTAGAGTTAAACTCGGCAGGACAGCATAACTTTAGTTTAGGTAGAGCCCAACCAAACTAGCCCTAAGCGTCACAAGAGCATATTTTCCTGTTACCCACAATCATACCTTGTGAAGAAGATGTCATGTATAATAACAGGAAACTACATGATGTGTAGTTTCCTGAAGCAAGACGTGACGACAGGCTTGTCAATCAGGCAGTGGAACGAGCAAGTACGGGATTGACATTGTAGGCACGTGAGATTACATTTGATCCGGAGTGAAGGGGTGATAATTAATCATTCACAAATTCTGCTGGTGTCGACTAACAAATTGCCATTTGGTTTGGGGGAAAGAGTAGACGTTGACTCAAGTATGTACATGTGCAACTGGGCAAACGTAATGTTGTGTGTGTAAATACGAGTTTTCTTTGTCATCGGTAAGCACAGTAGGAGTGTGAGTGACTAAGGCTAGCTCGAGCGGATGTTGTTCCGCGTAAAGATGTATTTTCTGTTTACAAGGTTAAAAAATGTCCATCGTTTTATTCATAATAATCATTGAAACTATTTGTCTTCTTGCTGTTCATAATAAATGCAAACAATCATTTCAAAATTGTATTTTCCAAATTTTGCACAAAAATGTCTCTTTTTTGTTACAATCTAATCCATTATAGATACAAAAATGACACTGAAAGATGTTTTTTCTTTCAATTAACAAAAAAAAAACATTGCTTTTTTGTAAGAAACTTACCGTTCACTGGGTACTATGTGGTACATATTTCATATTTGACTAACCCATATGATTTTATTTGCAAGGTTTTCATCTCTATGGTCCCAAAACAAACACATAATCGCATTGTATGCCTGAGGACATGTCACTCGTCTGTCTATCCTCGCTCCCTTGCTCATTCCCGGGACACGAATTATTGCTAGCAGCCGCTAGCCTGGTGAACTCGGTCTACAACTTTGTTTTTGCGGACTACAGCTTGCAAATTCCAGCCACGCCCAGGTGGCACCTCTCCTCTCCCTCTGGCGTAGGCAAACGGCTTAACTTATGTATCCCCCAATAGCTATCCAGGCCCATAATAATCATTGGTGTCATCCACTTAGGCATCTGGATGTTGTTTATTGTATACTTCGCCTATAGTGTGTTGAATTGAATGAGGGTGATCTGGCAGAACTCCATCGACGAACGCACGTTGGAAACGGTACTGGATACCTAACCTGTGCCGCGAGAGAAAAGAAATCACACATGCCCAACTGAACGGGTTAGCGAGACCCGAGAGACAAAGCAGTCGGACTGATTAGGGTGTGTTTTGTGTCATGTGATGTGGGTCAGGCTGTGTCTTACTGCGTTTTGGTTGGGTGGTGGTACATATCAATATCTACCGCGACAATGTTTCCGTCTCATGCAATGCAACTGTCCTTTTTCACCTACCGTTGGTTCACAATACACAACCACCCTTTTCTAAGAAAAGAATTAATGGCGAGTTTCTGTTCGTCATATCTAACGCTATGTGCGGCGCAATACATATTTTGAGTTCTGGCATTGTTGCTAAACGTGAAATACCAGGTTCCCAAACAACCACTCCTTTGTGGTTTGATAGTACGGAATGGTTTTGTGTGTTATCAAAGGCAGCAAAAGATTTGAGACACACACTTGATAATAATATAGTTAGTGGTCTTAATTTAAGGTTGTGCTTGGCTTCGGTTATTGAAAAAGTCAGTACTTGTAGAAATGGACGGTTGCTAACCTTTGCAAAGGAATGAAGGGGGAGGTGGGGGCCGGCGGTTGCTTTTTCATAAAGGTCGACGTACAAGTTAAGGTTTTTACGGCGTTGGAACTTGTCTCAGTAATGAATGATCAATTGAGCATGGAAAGTACACGAGCAAACATAAGTGGCATGACTCTCTATGTATTGGTCTTTCTAAAAATTAGTTGGAGGACTCGGGAAAGATCGTCATCGTGAGAAATTATATGCCTTGAAGACTCCTAATCTTAATTCTGATCCTAATTCTAATCCTAATCTTACATAATATGGAAGTGCTAGTTTTGGTCTTGTCTTGATTTTAGTCCAGCCCGTGTTCCTACTTAAATTTGGTTTGTTATTCCTAACTAGAACTTGGGTGTAAGGGTCTGACTCGTTCGATGTAACAGTAGTTTTTCCGGAATTCATTTTCCTGAAACTACAATTGAGTTCCTGGAAAATGAGTTCCTACTGATTGGTTTGAAATTTGTGTTCTCTTGAAAACATGACAAACTGGGATTAGGGCAAAGATTTAGGGGCATAGTTTATCGTGAGTTGTCTGCGGCGTGACCATGGGTATGAGGATTTGTTTATTCTCAACGAGAAATATACACCAAATAGATTTATACTTTTGGAATTTGCTGCTGGCTTGTAATGTGCATTAGTATCGGAAGGAATAATCAAGCCTGCTTGCTAAGAACGGAGATACACTGCCGCCACTTCATGCTAATTGGAGATGGCTTGCTGGGCTGAAAGGCTGGATCTGCGACCAACGTTGTGAGCAGCTACCAGAACGCTTCCAGGTGCGTAGGTGGCAGCAGGACTGTCGCCTCTTGCAGTCGCTTGCCTTTTGGAGTCATCGTCGGACGAGAGGAGGAAGAAAGCGGGCGAGACACGACTGCGAACAGAATTTGTTTTCCGGATGCTTTCCTACAGAACTCGTTTTGGGAAGGGTATATATATCATCGGAAGTCCAGGGAAAACTACAGATCTTAAGTTCCGAACTTCCAACAAACCAATCAGATATAACTTAAAAGGGAACTTGACTTCCAATGTTTTCAGGCCAAATTACACCAAACCAGTCAGACCCTAAGTACTCCTATTATGATTAGGTACAAGTCTTATGGATTGGAAGTTGTTTAATAGGGTCATTAAGCATTGAGTTTTCTTGTAATAAAGAGTTCCTTCTCTTTACTGGGTGTAGCTTTCTCAAGGTTTTTTAGTTCTCTCTTTTAGAGCAACAGTCATTTGTAATCCTCTTACAATAATGGAATTTTCTCCTTACCCCGCGAAGTAGGTCATCTAGACAAAACCACGTAATTCCCGACTTTATTATTTGTGTGGATTGTTGTTGTTATTCTATTTGCATACATTGCTCATTGTTCTTTTCGCTACACCTATACATTGCTCATTGTTCTTTTCGCTACACCTACTCAAAGAATTGGGATAAAAGGTTGGCGATCAAGAATGATGACGAGCAACCGTTGACACGACCCTTATAGCAAGAACCATATGGGCTGACACATGTGGAGGTGAAGAAAATGAAGTAACATGTTCATGGGTTGTTAAATAAATGTTTCATATAGCCGATAGCGTCTTCTTGGGGGTACTCTAATGTTGTTCGTTAAGAAGAAGGATGGTTCAATGAGGTTATGTCCATATTACTGATAGTTGGACATGGTTGCAATAAAGAACAAGTAAGGATTTATGATTTGATTGATTAGTTGAAAGGTGTCACGATGTTTTCAAAGACAAATATGAGATTAGTTCATCACCAATTGAGAATATGGACAAGGACATACCAAAAATAATCTTTAGGACTAGGTATGGTCATTATAAGTTCACGTTATGTCGTTTGGGCTAACCAATACAGCTAAAATTTTTATGGACCTTATGAACATGGTATTCAAACAATATACCAATTAGTTTGTTGAAGTCGTTGTAGATGACATTTGATTTACTCCAAGGATAGAGAACAATATCTTTATATGATATTAGAGCTACTGAGGCGACACCAGTTATATGCAAAGTTCACTAAGTGTGAGTTTTAGCTGACAACAATTTTCTTTCTTGGTCATGTCATATCTAATTGAGGGGTTTGTGTGGATACCAAGAAAGCTGAGTCAGTGTTATAGTGAGAACATCCCAATAGGCCGAATGAGTTACAGAGTTTTCTTGGTTTTGCTGGATGTTATAGGCGGTTTAAGTTATATCCTTGCCATGGACAAGACTAACTAAGAAGGAAGTGGCCATTTATGGATGAAGGAATGTCAGTGAAGCTTTCAGCTATTGAAGGAGAAGTTAATATTGGTTCCACTGCTAGTGTTGCCAGAGCATGGAAAGGGATACATTGTCTTTTATGACACATCAAAAGATGAAATGGTATGCATGTTGATGCATGATAATCATGTAATTTCAGTAGCTTCTCTTTATCTTAAGAAATATGAGGAGAATTAACCAACAATGACCTGAAGCTAGTAGCAGTACTCTAGGAGTTTCAGATTTATAGGACATTAAATCATTAGTTAATGTTAAACCCTCGAGCCTTACAGAACATAGTGGCACTCGGGTGACATCATTAGCTGAATTTGAGCATATTATGACACCCATGTGCAAATCATGAGTTCAAGTGGAACATTAGTTGAGCTTAAGGGACTTATGAAAAAAGTTGGTGTATAAGAGAAGAGGACTCTATTATCAACTAATGTTTCTCCCTATTCACGTGCAGTATTATTTTGTTATTATAATACTCGATACCGCTTATTGTAATGTGTTTTCTAATTTGGATGCATGGCTGGGGACTCGACATCCGTAGGAGGAAAGGACAAGAGAACATAACATACATCTTGAAGACAAGTCAGGAGTTTAGCCCTGATGGGGCGCCAACTATCGTATGAAATTTAGTTCAATTTTATTTAATATGAGGATTTACTTGTTTAGCTCAATTAAAAGTTTAAATTTTATATTGTGGAACTCGAAACATGACAATTGTACTTATTTTCCTATATTAGTTAGATAAAACTTTACTTTTATACAATGTATGTCATTGTGTGACATCTCCGATGAGAACTATGCTTCCTCTCAGTAGTGCATATGTGTTAGAAAATTGGGGTGTTACAGAGTTTTCTTGGTTTTGTTGCCATAGCATGGAAAGGGATACATTGTCTTTTATGCAGGATAATCATGTAATTTCAGTAGCTTCTCTTTAGCTTAAGAAATATGAGGAGAACTAACCAACAATGACCTGAAGCTAGTAGCAGTACTCTAGGAGGTTCAGATTTAGAGGACATTAAATCATTAGTTAATGTTGAACCCTCAAGCCTTACAGAATATAGCGGCACTCGGATGACATCATTAGCTAAATTTGAGCATATTATGGCACCCAGGTGCAAATCATGAGTTCAAGTGGAACATTAGTTGAGCTTAAGGGACTTATGAAAAAAGTTGGTGTATAAGAGAAGAGGACTCTATAATCAACTACGAAGGTCATAACATATGAATCAAATTTATTCCTCAGTGATTTTAATGTTTCTCCCTATTCGCGTGCAGTATTATTTTGTTATTATAATACTCTATACCGCTTATTGTAATGTGTTTTCTAATTTGGATGCATGGATGGGGACTCGACATCCGTAGGAGGAAAGGATAAGAGAACATAGCATACATCTTGAAGACAAATAAGGAGTTTAGCCCTGATGGGGTGCCAACTATCGTATGGAATTTAGTTCAATTTTATTTAATATGAGGATTTACTTGTTTAGCTCAATTAAAACTTTAAGTTTTCTGTTGTGGAGCTCGAAACATGACAATTTTACTTATGTTCCTATATTAGTTAGATAAAACTTTACTTTTATGCAATGTATGTCATTGTGTGACATCTCCGATGAGAACTATGCTTCCTCTCAGTAGTGTATATGTTTTAGAAAATTGGGGTGTTACAATTTGTTTGTTGATATTGATTGTTGGTTTTAAATCAGATTTTATTTTGAGTAATCTCACATTTGTGGACGTCAAACTTAATGACCAGTAATACTTTGTTTTGTATTAGAATTGGGTTATATGTGTCTCGAATGAGTCAGTTGACTTTAGATTAATCTTGAAAATAAGTTCATTGACATGACAAAGAATTCAAAAGACTTTTTGGCCAAATGTGATGTGAATAGACTTATGACAAATTGATCTTAGTAGGAACCACTTTGTCTCCAAGTCATTCAACATGTGGTAAGTGGCACTTATTGGCATGTTGTTGGTTAGCTTGACTTTTGTAGTGTTTTGGATTCCAACAACCTGCCTGACTTTGAAAGCTTGACTGGTTTTAGTGAGAGATAGACTAAACAAGGTACCCGACCTTGTCGAGAGGATGGACGACCATGTGGAGAGGACCGCTGCACAAATCGATCGAATTGTAACTGTTGTAAAGCATAATAAAAGTTGACTATACATAATAAGTTACCTAAGCACCTTAATAAATGTATATACACGATAATATGATAGCTCTCTATTAATTCTGTTGTGTTGACACTGGGAAAGCCATCTTGGTCGCATATACCATATGGAAAAACAACTTTATAATTTATGAGGAAAAGAGCCAGTGACATTTCCTTTTCCAACTCAACCCCTAAAGACAAGATGGCTTTTCATGTGTGATTATTCCTCATATGTGTGACGTAGCTCACATTGACCAAAAAATCCTCATAGTTTTACCTTGTAACATAACTTTTTAGTATAAAGAAATGAAGTTCAAGTGAGTATCTTACATAATATATTTATATATTATTAATAATACATAGACATATGTATGGTTTGGTTTCGGATTGATTTCAGAACCGAACCAAACTGTTGTTTGATGGTTTCAGAAGATTTGGAACTAAAGCAAAACATTCGTCCTCCTAAACAGGACTAAAGCGGTCAGTTTGATTAGTTTCTATGATCTGATTTAGTTTTACCCAGGCCTATATATCCACGGCTTTAATATTTGCTATCCGAAACAGTTAAACTTCCTCTTATTTGACACCCGACAATTCCCTGCGACCAACGGCTCCAAAGTCAAACCGCAGTTACAAGCAATCATCATCATCAGGACAAAACAGTAGATCCAGTTCTTAGTTTTTCTTTGCCCCCCTACGGATTGACTACAGTTGTTCGTAAATGTGTGCCCACTGTTAAACAGCCATTATTACAATGTGTCTCGACGCTGGGAGCGGGGAAAGGTTAATGACCAAGGACAAACATGCATTCTATTTATGAACAGCAGCATCGACAGGAGCGTGAAACATTCGTTTGCAGTAACGAGGCGGCGTGCTTGGATATAATAATAGAAGACTTCGATCGTCTATCCTAGAAGGATTATGCCTCGCTACAATCATGGAAGGGGGTTTATCGCGCCAATCATGGGTTTGTCATGGTGACACTCGTACTCATTCCAATGAACCCCAAGTTGGCAAGGTGCAGTAGCTACGCTAGCTGGCTTTCTAGGCATAGCTCCAAGTCTTACTTAAAACCCGTGCGCGTAGGTAGCTAGCTTTTAGCTAGGCTAGGTTTTTCGTTTCATCCAGCTCGTGCAATTTTGTCCGCCACCGACATTGCCGACGGGTCCGCCGCCGTTGGATATATTCTCTGTCATGCACCCTTGCTAGCGCTCACAACCGGCACAGTTGAATTGAGGTAGTAGCTCACAAGCGATACAGGCAACTGCGCGGTTGTTGACCGATACGAATGCGATGAGATGTGATCTGGTTTCCAGCCGGTACAGCTGCTGTTGCATGCATCTTATAATATTAAATTCCAGGAGATGTATACATCGGTTAGAATGGAGCAGCCTCTGCACAAGGCAGAGTGAAGATGTATACATCGATCTCGTGTATGATTACTGAGTCAATGAAGAGCCAGCTGGCAGTAGCCCAGTGGGTCAACTACCGCACTAACTGTTCTGCAGCTTTTAGTCATGCGGCCCTTGTGCGTTTTTTGTTGGTCCATCCACAACTGCTGCTTTGTTCAGTTGTGTTGTTATATATATTATCATATTCGTCAACGCTGTACACGTTTAGATGTATACAATGGTTGGGTAACTCTCGATCGGTGTCGGTGTACGTATATGTCAGTTATCCAGTGGAAGTATGTGTACGTGTGTAGTTAGAGAAACCAAATAATATATACGTAACGTTGGATATATACGTAACGTTGACACTGCTCCCACCAGCCGGCCGCCGGCGTGCGCCCATGGTTGAGTAAGAGACCGTTCGTCGACTCTTGCTTCCTGTTCCTTTCATTCCTTTACTGCCTTCACTCGGACTGCAACATTAGTAGTAACCTTCTCACTCACTTGTAATGTCATGGTTGGTAAATGAGGTCCTCTGTCTCATCATCATCATCACCACCACCACCACCACGCTGAAAGCTACTAGTGCTTGTTTTCCTCGGATGGGAATGGATATCGAAACTTCAGCGAGCACCTTGCCTCCCCTTCCCTATCACTGATCGATCAATTCACACACCCACTGTTCGATGCTCCGTGTTTCTCCTTCTGTGGGACAGCCGCAAAGAGAGAGGGACCGGGACGGGACTCGAACGGCAAGTCTGAGGGCGGCT
This sequence comes from Alisma plantago-aquatica, assembly GCA_963693085.1. Taxonomy (NCBI): domain Eukaryota; kingdom Viridiplantae; phylum Streptophyta; class Magnoliopsida; order Alismatales; family Alismataceae; genus Alisma; species Alisma plantago-aquatica. The sequence continues at coordinate 157,055,643 of OY856413.1, forward strand.
AGTGGGCCCGTGGCCGGCCATCAGGTGATCTTATACGTTGATGATGGGTAAGGTTGAGCTACTGCTGTGGGTCACCATGCCGGGATTTGGGTTTGGTGGCGCGTTCCTCCTATAGCTTCTTGACTTCGTGGAGGGTGGACCATCCACGTCCATCGGCTGGTACCCATCGATCTATAGGCGTATACCGAGGGCCCTCTCTGCTTAGATCTCCAAGGTGTCTGTCGCCTTCACTTTCCTCCTTCAATGGTTTTCAGTCTTCAGGAATACATGAGCTAGCTGCAACGTCTTTTCTTTTGTTAGCAACCGTGTTTGTCATTATATGCTGCAAATCTGTGCCTCAAATGTTTTAGTTTCCTTTTTTCGTAAAAATAAGATTAAGATCATATAGGGTATAATGGTGTCGGCAAACTAGCCTGTTCTTTTTCTTGTTTTCCTTCGAGAAAGACTGCAAATTAATTTAACTATTTATTATTGCATCCGCCCCAATTTTCTGAACACCATTACAAGATATCACCCTCACCCACCACGTGCAGATGACAACAACACCAACTACATATAGGACGCCAACATGCTTGCTGCTGCGGCAGCCAGCCAAGTGGGCTCATTTGCTGACGTCGTATGCCGTCCGCCTACGCGGAGTCTAGATATATGCTAGTATGTTTTCGTGGAATCAAACCGTACGTCTTCCATTTCAGATGGCACAAAACAGCTGTCTTGAGATATGTTGTTGGTGAAGTACATATGCTGAGATAGATTTGACACAGTAGGGTATAGCATGGTCCTTTATCTCTTCCGAGATGGTGGAAGCTATGTTACTTACCCTGCCTTCGTATTGCTAGCTCAACCAAACCTTTACCAAAGGGGTTCCAGGTTGGCTCATGATCTACCTTGAAAAACATTTCCAAATTCAACGCAATATAGGAACAAGTAATTAATGTTCTAATGCCATTTACAATGAAAAAACTTTCATGAAGAGTATTTGACTGTACATAAAAGAGATGGGTAGATTGGGTATGATATCAAGCATGCATATTTTATTCTTTATTACTATCAGTTTTACATGAAATACCGGTTATTAAGGAAACCAATATAGACATAAACAAGACATGCCTACGACTTCATGTTGAGTTATTCAACACAATCGAAGATATTTTTTGATGTTACATTATAATGGAAGATGCATATAACATACATATCCAAGAGTAGAAACAACCCATAAAGGTTTGTTTCAATATAGAAAATTGCATAAATGGTACCATAATTAATATTAAAGAAATTCTACATTGATATCTAAGATTTCAAGGGATATGTCCTAACAAGATCCATTATGAACCTTAATATAAGAAATTTGAAAGTTAATGAATAATAGTGGCCTTATCCACAGAAAGAATAAGAGTTGTAAGAACAAAATTAACCTTCTATATCCTTTTGAATCTAGATTTTTAAAATTCTTATGGGGGGGAGGCTATCATACCAAAATCGACTTGGAAGTAAAATAATTATTAGATGTGTAATGTAGTTTCTATGGATGCATTTTAATATCATAGTCAGAGCAATATACATAGCAAAAAAAAACCTAATGCGAGTCAAAATCTCTTAAATTCTTTTATATCATGCAATTTTGCAAGAGTACATTACTTGAATCCAAACTAAGGTTGCTTATTTATATATGTTGTAAATAAGGCATATTGTCATGTTTTAAAATATTTTGATTTGTATTTGAGTTGATTTATTACATATTTATAGGAATGATCAAATATGCTAGGTACCAATAAAAAGTAAGATACATAGAGAAAGTTTGTATAAATATATCAACCACCATGAATTAAGTAACATCAAAAATTTAGAAAAAAATCGCTACAAACCATGTTGAATTTGGATAAATAAGAACTAAATAAGTATATGTAAATAGCTCAAAAGTCAAAATATGCTAGAACTTGTAAATAAATGTATACGCAAATAGATATATTGGGGAGTATATATGTCAAAGTTGTTATAAAATTTCATCGAGTGGCAAGTAGAAGTTGTTTGATCACTCATCTTTGATAGGTTGAGTGGCAAAGATAGACAATCCTCAATTAGCAAGCCACTCTACTTATTTATATTGAATGAAATAGTGAATGGTGTTGCCTACTTTACCAACATGAACAAGAAAAGGGTGAATTTGAATAAACATGATAATTCTCTCTCTCCATATACATGTATATATATGTATATGTATGTATGTATATATAACATATATTATTGAATATGTTTGGATTTAGGGGTGCTTTATGAACATTAGGTTTGAGAGATTTAAGCATTAACGACTAGTTTGAACTTAAACTATTATATGATCCTAAAATTTTTGCATTTGTTATTTGCCAAAAAACAACTTAGACTCCTAAAATTAAGAATATGATATATATAAATATCACTTTTAGATATCTAGATCTCCAATTCTAGGCATCATCTCCTCCAAACACATGTAGTTCTAAAATGTTTGGCAAGTTAGAAATTTCTTAGGGAATGCTAGCCAACCTGACCCACTAGAACTCTATAAATAAAGATTTAGATAAAAGTAAGTGCATAAAATAGGAACTTTGGATGATTAAATGTTGATCTTCACTTGAGACTTTTGAGAATAGTCCAGTGGATCACCAATGTTAAATAAAAATGAAAAGAATATGTGAAACACCTAGTTGAACTTTATATACCAATAATACGAACACAAACTTCATTTGCACAATCTCTTACATTTGGCTCCATATCCCTCACTTTTATGAGTGAATTATTATTCTGAGGGAGAGAATATTCCTTTAGGTATCTTGATCCCTCTTTTTTGGAGGTGTAATTAAAGTCAAACATCTAGTTTCTATGGTATGTATCTTCATCACACACATATTACTCTTTCAAATAATACCTTCTATGTAGATTCCTTTAATAACCCAAAAACCCTAACATCTATCTCCTCTTTGATTGAGTCCCTCTCATAGCCAGAAAAACCCTAACATCTTCTCTCCTCTTTGATTTTCTCTTATTGCTACTCTGAAGGGTCATAGATAAAGAACTAAAAAAGAAGATTTTGTTTTAAATTGCTAAGGATGATTGGATCTTTAACAAGGAATGGAATTATGTCATCTTAGACTAATCGTTAGTTTCAATACCCATATTTAGGCAGATTATCTCTGACTCACTCATGATTTTCTAGTTATCAGAAAGAAATGGTATTGTGGCATCTAAGAAAAGAAATGTATACAATGATGAACGTGAATTCTAAAAACAACTAGAGTTCTTGAATAGTTGAATGTTATGTCATTTTTACATCAATTATTAGATTAGTAAATTCCTAAACCATGTCATTTCTGCATTTTGAACTATTTGGTTAATTGCATTCAATATAACCGATTGGTGTTTAATTCTAAACTAGTTGGGTAGAATATATTTCTCATGTGGTTCTAGTTCATGAATTAAGATATACTTATTTTCTTATTCACATTGAACTATTATTGGTTAAATAATACATATTAGATGTGCAAAATTAAACCTAAACTTTATTTTGAATGTCACAATTGATTAATATTGGTATATGAATTGTCAACACAAAGGGAAACTTCTCACTGTGTCGAGTCTGAGAAAATGAATGTGGTTTATCATATATAATTGATGAATTCAATGTGGAAATCCAAATCACTTTGTCAGAGATATTAGGGTTTTGATGCTAATTTCTAAATTTAGGTTCCATACTCAGTTTATTTTTGTATAACCTTTTTACATGGAACAAAAATACTATATGTTGAGTGATTTTGTTAATTATCATATAAAAGATATTAAGCTAATAAAAATTGTAACACCAAATTCTAGGATTAGCAAATAAGAACATCTAATTATTATTTTACAAAACATGTGTTGCTAAAACAAAGTATGAACTGAACCATTTATGACTATTAACAAGAGATAAAATTTTATATAGTCAATTAATGATTTCCAAAATGCTTAGATTAATGTTACAAGAGGCTTCTATTTTCTATCATTTCCATTCACACCCCCACACACACAGATATATATATATATATATTCTCAACATAATATCCGATGTAGGCTCCAAAGGTAAAATAGAATGTAATACATGAAAAGATAATATTACACATTTTACATTTCCAAGATTTACATCGTTCATTAAAAAATCTTGATTGTTTGTTATGAGGATTGCAAATATCACACATCAAGGTGAATGCAGTCTCTTATACTATTATAGGGTGGAGACTCATAAAAGGTAACCCTATGAGGTTTCCTGATATCATAAAGTTAAGAGCATGAGCGTGAGACAAGGATCCAAAGAACTAATGACTCTTGTTTAGAAATCTAAATATAAAGTGTATCTTATTTTGACTATGCAAGTAGGTTATATGGAAATGTCATATCATGAAACTAATTCAATGGTAGAAGAACAAGTACAATTAATATGAAAGAAACATACCATACATATATTTATAAAAGGATTAATATTACTTCATTATATTTTTCTTGTTTATTTTAGAAAATTTCATTCACAATTACAAATGAATAAATATTAGTAGAGCCCAATACACATGATCCTTGGATTATAGACCCTAATAAGATATCTCAAAACCTTGGTCTATGTGAGTATGTAGAACTATATGGGATAAATGGCACAATTTCCATAAACTTATGTCCATCCTAGGTACTTAGAACTTGACACCTTATACATATCTTATAAATATTCTCAAGGGATTGGTATGTTGAAATCCGTTTCACCAAAATCATTAGACTTTTTGAGTGCAACATTAACATCTGTTTCTCATCATTCATCACTCATTCAATACATTAGACTATTGTATCTTTAGGAATTTAGGACTCATTCATAACAAGTGATTTCATGTTGCTTAGGGGATTTCACCTAAAGGATATTCTCAATCCCCATGTATATTTTCACAATTTAAGGCACTGGACATTCTAATGATAAAATATTCAATACAAGTAGACACATTCACTTCCTTTAATTTATACCACTACAAAATTTATAATTAAAGTGAAATAGTGTATTTATTAATATCAAGCTCAATTATTCCCCCTTTAATACACACACACAAACACACACACATATATGTGAATATAATCATATGATCCTATATGTATTTGTAAAATATGACAACAAGAAATATTAAAACCTAATTGAAATGATAGCCTTCATATATTGACTTATTTTTTTATGTATCACTTCCAAGATAAATTACTTACAAATGGCTAAAACCTATCCATTTAACCAAGAATATCATGGCATACTAATAAGAAATTATTGTTTATAAAGAATTGAATCATTGGCTCAATATGATCAAAACATGTATTTGTGCCCTAATATGTCTAGTTGAACTTCAATCAATGTAAATAATATGAATTTTGGTGAAGAACATGTAAATATATACTGATCATCTTAGCAGGTTACTATAGAACAACAATATGTTTTGGAATTTCATGATTCATACACTACATCCACCTAAAACCTAGTTTTAAACATAAGTCATATTCATTTTAATGATTTGGGTTCAATTAGGAACAAATTGCATCACAAAAGTCTCTATACAGGAATTAGATCACTTGAAAATGAATAATTATTGTAGAACTCAAGAACATGTATCACCAAGTGCTATCTCCAAATGCTCTCCAAATTAGAGTTTTTCCCCCAAATCTACAAGCAAGAACTATGTCAAAGTCATGGAAGAAGAAAAGAGAGAGTGACATCAAGAAGTGGGGATAATATACAATTGTTTTTACCAAGAACATTAAGATGAGATAAAACTATATTACGTAATCATTTAACTGAAAAACTACCAAGATTAGTTGTTCTAGTGATTATGAATTAATTTCTAGATTGATTCTGCCATTTTGTTTCAAAATATCCACTAAGGGATCTATGTTTGTCAGTTGTAAAACAATGGAGTTCACAACTCAGGGTTGATTCTAGAATTTATAAAAGGGGTTAGATTTTGCTAACTTTGCATTTTAGCATTCATTGTACATTTTACATGTTTAAAAAATTTAGTCGTTCAAGAAAGAATATAGCTGCTAGGATAAAGATCTTAGTTAACAACAACTAAAGCTATTAACCTACCTCCATTACTAGTGGCATGTTTAGTCAGTGAACTATCTTTTTACTCAGTCGACTCGACATAACAACACCAAAGTAGCAACACGATGACATGCTTTGGTAGTGACCAAGTTGCATTACTCAGTTGCCTAAGACGTAGATCAACCAAATAAACTTGGGACTTACACCATATACACTTGTCTCTAGTCTTATTCAATATAAATCATGAGACATTTGGGAACTATCATACAAGAAAACATCCACCATTCATTACATGAAATATGAATTCACTCTTGTACAAATAGGATAAATAATGTTTCTATAAATGGCAGGTATGTGGTAGTAATTATCTAATTCTATTACAAGCACATTGGGATGAGATAACATTACATGTTCTGACTATAGTGACAACAACTCTTGCTCCATCATTTCCACATCATCCTTTCTTTATAGGCTTACTTCTTCTCAGAGCCTACACAATATAGCATATGTGAGATCCTCATCAAATATCCAATGCATAAGTTGATGAAGTAGTACTATTTGTCTCATTAGAGTATATATACCTGAAGTAGAGATCTCTATCACTTGTTTCATCTTCCTAATTTTCTTTAAGTTAAAAGGATAGATTCCAATTGCACTTACCCTTCTCCTTATCTTGGGTGCATAAGATATGGACTTCGGCTTATCCTCAAAATTTCTCTTAGATTTGCTTTCGATTTTGGACTCCCCTTTATTGATCACTATCACGGGTTTAGGTTTGTTCTTCTTCATTCATGCTTTGGCATTTATCAACATGCAAATAAATTCAGACAACAATTTAGCAAGTTTGTTCAAGTAGTCATTCTTAATAGACTAGCTAAATGATTTAGGCAACAATTGTAGAATCATATCCATGACCAACTTTTAGTTCAAAATAAATTCCAGTCTCTGTAGATGTTCCACATGCCCAATCATATCTAGCACATGGGGTTCAACTAGATCTTCCTCTATCATCTTCCACTCAAAAAAACCTTAGAGACATTTTACCTTTCTTACTTTGTATGATTCTGGTACATGTTCTTAAGATGTGTTACCATCTCGAGAATGTCCATATCTTCATTGTACTTATGCAACTCATATTTCATACTACATAGCATAAGGTTCTTTATGTATGTGGCATCATCGACATGCTTCCAAATAGCATCCACTTCAACCCTAGTTGTGTTAGGTGTGGGTTCCTCAAGCACTGGTGTCTCCAGGACATAGGTCTTGTGCTCATGAGTTGGAACAATTCTCAAAGTACTAAACCGGTTGTGGAAATTGCTCCCATTCAGTTTGTCCTTCTCAAGGACCGGTCTCAATAAGCATGTCTTATCATTTGTCATTTATTTCGACAAAAGGAAATTTGTATTTGTTAAAACAGTTTGGATTTAATTTGATAATATTGATGATATTATTAGGCCTTCAATTAACTATCGCTCCTACTATTTTTTTTCTTCAAATTATTGGCTCTCACCATCAATCCTGAAGATTGCATTGTACAATATTCTAGTGTTCTAAGATCCATATTTTATTAGGTCATGAATCAACTTTGGTTGATTGCCCACAATGTGATTATTTAGGTAGGCAAGCTTTGCCAATTACATTTAATGCAACTCTTGGATAAATGGTATGCATAACTTATTGTCATGTCCCACCTATATGCTTCTAGGAACTTAATATCATTGAAGTCACATAGTTAAGCCTGACCCAAAAGCCAACACGATAGACTATGTACCTTGCTTTGGCAGAACCTACAGATCTACCATCACACTTCTACGAGATGGACGAGACACCATGCTGTGGCCTAACTTATACTTGGTCGATCAAGATTTTTATGTATGCTTCTTATGGAAAGCATCTAAGACTTAATTTTGATTGAAAGATTTTATTTTATGTATGCTTCTTATGGAAAGCATCCAAGACTTAATTTTGATTGAAATATTTTATTTATAAAAACATATACATATACAATCACCACATATTCATAATATGTGTCATATATATACTATATCCACATACAAAACATGCAATCATAAACATATACGTGATGGTTATGGCCACGCTAATATAACTCTTTGGAGCCACAAAGAATTACTATCCACCTAAGTTCATACATCATATGTGTGCAACCTTTACTGGAAAAACATTATGTTGGGAACCGACTGGTCAGTTGACTGGACCCTGCAGTCGATCAGTTGAACTTCCTACCAGTTGGCAGGTTTCCATTGGTCGATCAACTAGCTCCTGGCTCAAGTGGTTGGATGGAATCCTACAATCGATCAGTTCAACCTCTAGTCAATATGTTGGCTGCTACTGTCCTCCAGTCGATTAACTTGACTTCAAGTTGGTTGACTCGCCTTGTCTCAACGCCTTCTTCTTGCCAAAATGAAAACTAATGCTAATTTTGTCCATAGCTGACATTATGTAATTTGAATACCTTGAGTTACATTCAAGGAGAGCATATGGGGTGAACATTAATTTCATTTGGATAAGAAAGAGGAAGGCACATCATGATAATGAAATTTAAAGCTAGGAAATAAACCATCCAACAACACAAGAATGTAAGGGATATTGACCATAACCATGCTTGTATCCACAATCAAAATCATTTTAGGGCAATGTGGATGAGTTTCATGTATATCATACCATATATATAGAGGATCTATGAATCTTTCCCTAAAGGATGTGATATTCAATCAAATATGCACATTAACCATTTAAATATTCACATCACATGCAACAAAATAAAGAAAAAACTAAATCCAAATGTATCAATTTAAATCCAAACACATTGTAAGTTAACGTGGCTCTAATACCACTATAGGGAAAGATGGGAGTAGAGTAGGCAGAAATAATGATTTTTTTGCCTATATTTTCCTTTATCAACAGATTGTGTCAACAATAGTGTATTGGGAAAGAGGGTACAAGACATACCTTGTCCTGGAGCAATTCTAATGAATATTCTTATAGAGAGACGTGCTTACTTTACAAGAAGCACATAGATGGAAATTGTAGGCGTCCTTTTGGTGTAGTACACACAAAAGGTGGTTGATGACATCCTCCTAGCATTGCAATAAAAGCTTCCACACCTCTACATGATCCACACAAACCATTGGGAATGCCACGTTGCACTTTCAAAGTTGACTAGATGGACTTGTCCTTTAATCTATCAATGTACTAGCGTCGACTTCCTTTACCCTTGCTATCTCTCCCTTTTGGGTAAGACTGCTAGGCTCTCTTAGATGTTACCAGAACTGTGAGATGAGGAGTCATGAGACAATCTCTTGACTACCTCTCTAGACTTTGTGTCTATATTGTGTGTATAGAGCCTTAGCTATATAGGAGTGTATGGGCTAGGGTTTCTAAAACCTAGAGGATATGAAAGGTCAAATCTCATGGTTTGACAAATGATGTACACAACCAATCAATTGACTGGACCATCTAATCAGTAGACTGGCACACCTAGTCGACCAACTAGATTGTCCATTCGGTCGATTGGCTTGCGGTTACCAATACAATTACACTGTATTTAATTGAAATGATCAATGTACATCATTATGCATATCATAAATGATTTGACCCAGTTAAACTGGTCATTTTGCATCTTTTGTTTGACCCAGTGAAATTGGCCATACAATTGGTTGATTGGGCACTCCAACCAGTTAATTGGCTGGTTCCATCGATCAGTAGTCTAATCAGTTGATTGGACACTCTAGTCAATCAATTGGAGCGCCAGTCGTTCGATTGGCCACTCTAGTTGGTTGACTGGAAACCAATGTTGTCTAAGTTGATTTCCTAAACACTTCTATCAACCAAGGTACATATTATGAATGAGTAAACTCCTATTCAAGTGTATCCTATGTGTGTGACCTTATAGGTCTCATATTACATTGGATGTGATGTCCATAACCACTATGAGTACACAACCTATGCGCAGTATCTAGAAACACATCATTACTATCCAAGTATTTGGAAAGTTGGAGAACAACTTCAACCTACAATTTGTTATCAATGTTAACATGATTTTATAGTTCTTTTGAATATGATATCCAAATTGAATATGTGGTATGGAATCCTCATCCTATTAATACTCCATCTATGTTTCTTGAACTAGCATAGACTGTTGAGATACAATGAATTCACATATCATATATTGACTCACACAAGCATGGCCGTACATTTCTCAGTCTCTCTTATCAAGGTTCTCGGATATCAACCTCTCAAAAGAAGGGATAAATAGCATCTATATCACTTAAATTCAATCCCCATGTGTCACAACATACCCAATAACCACCTTTATGGCAACCCTTATTCATGATAATGTTGGATGGTGTCAAAGTTCATTGAAAGACATGTGATGAATGTAGTGACTTTAGGTGTAAAAACCAAATTCCCTACTATCACTTTGAGAGATAATTCTGACTACCATTTCATGATTTCCATGTATCACTCTCAAGGTGGGTGTTCGGTGTAACGACCTCACTTTTCCCCATTTAAGGAAAGACCTTCAAGTTGAGAGCCATTACCTATATTCCCGAGGATTTCTTTGAGATGTCACACTTTGACCATTTTCAGGTGCATTACTTTCATATGCAATTCTTCAAACCGGATTTCCTCCATCTCTTATGATTACATTTTCATTGATGATTTAAATTTTGATTGGTGACTTCCTTTTCACCTAGGTTTCCAACCTATTATTCATTTATTTTGACATAAGGGTGAGGTGGCACCTCAAATCCTAGGTCATGCCTTTAAAATTTCAACGTAGAATATTCATTCCTCATATCTCAATTTTAAGCATAAAATGTGGCCACCCAATCTCTCCCACTCACAATGAGATGAATAAGAACTTAACTACACCCATATACAAAGTTCATCCCATTCCAAGAGTAGAGACGATATATCCACACATTACCTCAAAATTTCATATTTTAGGTTGAATCATTCTCAACATGACTCTAAACCATATATTCTTTTAATTCCACAATATTCTTATATTTCATGAAGTCAAGTTCTTTCTCACTCTTGATTTGTTACTTAATTCCTTTCATTATTACATGACTTCTTGTATCTTTTATATTTACATATCGTGTATTATGAGCCTTAGCCACTTCCTTGAGGTCTCTAAGGATATAGGTACTTTTTTGGAGTGATCTTATCCTAATGCATATGAGGAGTGCCCCTCACATTCACCCATTGGCCACATGAACATCATGAAGGTGATCAATCTCCTGTGCCATGGGCCTCGAGAAAATGTAGCTGTTACCTCCTGACTGGATGGTCTTGTAATTTCAGGGAACAATCAACTCCTAATCTCATCGGTCCATGCACATTTAATACTCCCCATATGACCATAGGATTGACTTATGACTCTACCCTTCCTAAGGGTTCATTTATAGCACATTATTTTTGTATGCAATTCTTTAGAATGGATTCCTCCATCTCTTATAATGTTCATTATTCACTTTATGTCCCCTCATTGGACTCACGACGACATTTTATGGCAACATTTCTTTTCCAAACTCAGTATCATACCATTAGTCCCATCCATAGTGAATTTTCTTCATGTCCTGTAGAGATGGAATAATTGGGTTCAAAGAATTATACTCAATATATGTGCTTTCAATTCTTTACACTTTAGGTGACATTTTTGGTTACATCAATTTCTAAATTGATTTCGTCAACTTACCTTTCTAGGGAGGGCCCTAACCTAGGGTGCCTTCTTGTCTCATAGGAGGAAGTTAGGTTCTCTAGTCGGAACCTGACCCCAGGTCTAAGGTTTTTCCTCCCCACAGGTCCTTCTCCAACTCTTGGGTTGACCCACCCCAGGTTGGCACACTATCCCTAAAGGTTTCATATCTTCATCTTTATGCATTGTTTTTATTATTATAACTTCTCAACCCTTGTTTGCTCAATCTCTGGGATACCCTCTCATGGGGTTTTAGTCCCAATGGAATGTCATACCTTCCCATCTGGGCTTGGTATTCTTCTGGTCTTCCCATCCGGGCTTGACACATAATATACCTTTCTATCCAAGCTTGGTATTCCATTGGCCTTCCCATCTGGGTTTGGTTCACAGTCATTTTTAGAATGACTTTATTTAACCCCATGCTCTTTAACGCTTAAGAATCATGATGTTGTGCGATTAGGGTTTGATACCCTAATTACTAACCAAAACTTGATATAACCCTCCAGTCTAAGACCTAAGTTAGGTCCCTTTAGTATGTTATGATTATATGGTGACATTTTAGGGTTGTATACAGTTATAGATCATGCTAATTGATTGGATGTACGTTTGCTTGCTGAAAATACTTGACGATTTCGATTGCATAAAGTACACTTGAAATATTCCACACAGTAAAGGTATGTGGTTACGCCTAAGAATATTCATTGTAGTTTCACGTGGTTTCTCAGAGATTTCTTCGCACGGTTTGAAGATATATGCTTTCTTGTTTATTTCATTCCATCCAAACTTTAAATTGACTATGACTATCACATTATATATGAACATGACTTGCCTAATTCTAGGCGATCTCTAGATCTATGGAAAGGCCATCCACCTGGATAGGGGTAGGCATGTTTTGGTACCATCCTAAATAGGGGGTACAATGAGAAGTCACCCGCCTGAATAGGGGGAGACATGGTGAAGTCATCCAACTGAATAGGGGCAGACAATGAATGCTGTAGTATGAGTCCCTAAGAGGTTACGACAGAGGGTGGAGAAACCTAAATTGGGTAGTCATGATGAAAATTTTAAATTTGGTTTGTTAAACACTTATTTCTTAATTATGTTGTTACCATTACCTATGGAGTTTTATTTCCCCCACATGCCAGTATAACTTGTTATCTGACCATGTTTTGTTTCACAACATTTTAGGTATATGATGATATACATGATAAGGGACATGAAGATAAAGATGAAACCATGTGAAGACATTAATATAAGTAAGGAGGATTTTGACATAAACTTCTTCTCCATGTACAATTCTGGTAATGAAACTTCATGTAAGCATTTTGTAAACAATATTTGTGGATTAATGAAATTGTTTTCTATTATTTATTATTTTCTAAATCTGGATCTTAGGTAAATTTTATAAGTAATGGATTCATCTCTTTAGCCTTCCTTAATTGGGGGTTGCTGAAGAGTGAGGTCGTTACAGTCAGGTAAATTATTCTCTAACATGTACCTATGTGTTTGACTTGATATCCAATATCACGAGTATTGACACCGTGCCATCAACCAACACACATTCTAGTCTTATGTATTACTATAGTTTATCTTTCTTCCATGATAATATCCAACTAGGGACATACCAAGAACGTAAGTGTTCTTATTATACATATGATCTCATTCTTCAGACCCTCAACCTAAAGACATATGTCATCGAGTAACATCATTCTGTAGACATATATTATACTTTTGTCATTATCTTATAACTGAGACAAGCATAACAGACGAGATTACCTTTATTCATATTATCAAATCAAGTAAATGATTACCAATACAAACATCAAATGATCAGCTCTATGAGCATCTATACCAAGAGGAACATCAAACCCCCTTCTTCACAAACTACAAAATATCCCACACTCTACCAGGCCTCTACACATAATCATGATAATACCACCACATTTGTTCTACTCTACTGTTGCTGTGGTGAAATCCCAAACCCCCTATAAACCACTTCTATTTTCCACATAATCACCATGGTCATACCCATACCCTGATCATGGGAACCACACCTCACCACAACAATCTTCACCAACATGAGCATGGTGTATCCCCATGTCCATTGCCAACTTCCAAGCTAATTCCCACCTTTCCAATTCTTCATATCCACAACCATTCTGCCCAAACCTGACCATAGTTGTAATTAGGAAAAGAGTCCATGGTGGTCACTTAACCCTTCCTTTTCTCCACCAAATACCAATTGTTACCCTACTTAACCCTAATTACATAGACCTAGTGTATATCTTCATACGATAGACACCGACTTGCATGTTACATCACCCACATTCGTTACTCTACTCCCACTTACCTTCCACATATCACTTGACCACTACATCTCCTTCACTAAAAACCAAAATCCTAATCCACCTCCCCACTTCACTCTCACACATAGAAGGTAGAAGAACGAGCATACATTATATGGGGAGATAAATAAGAAGAGGGGGGAGCTTGTAGATATAGAAAGACTCTCATATCCATCTATTATTGTTTCTTTTCTTCTCACTTCCCGTTCCATTGTTATAATGAGCATCTATTCCCTTTAGTGGGTTGTTTGGTGGTGATTTTGGTTGAGGCCATGTACTTTTGGGATTGATCATGTAAACCATTACATAGTGCTATTTTTGTTATATTTTTGCAGGATCTTTCTTCTTCTACATCCTTCTTGTTTGAATGAGTGTTTAGTACCACCTAAGTCATTGAAATTACATAGTGATATTTGTGCTATATTTTTGCATGATATTTCTTCTTCTACATCCTTCTTGTTTGAATGAGTGTTTTGTACCACCCAATGTTCTGAAATGCGTTATGCGGTATGCGTTCGGTCAGGGTACCGCATAGAGTATAAGCGGAATGCGGGAGCATAAGCGGGGCATATGCGTTTTTGGATTTTTTAAATTAATTCTATATTTTATACATCTATTTATTTTAAAAACAGAATCATAATCATAAATTTCATGCCATCTAGTTTGTAGCCTAATAGTCCAAAATGTACCAATGGATCATTACATCATGGAAGAAGAAACACATATTTTCCAATGATCAAGAAGAAAAATAAATCAATAAAACCCTAAGTTTATATAATGTACTAGAATATACAAGTAACAAAAACACTAAGACATGCGGTTCATAGCAGAACATTTATTGAATGAACACAATAAAAATAACCACAGTAACACAAAACATGGTAGTTCAAAGTAGAAATAGAAAAAGAACATCACAAATAAAATCAAAACATCAAAATGATATGAAGAAATCAAATCAGTAATAAATAGAGAAGAAAAAGTTGTAGGGAATATAAATTACTCCCTAGGCAGCACACAAATTTGAAACTTTGTAAAAGAAAATATCACATCCAATTAATATCTGCAATAGATTCCCCTTTAATACAAGACAAAATTAGAACTGTTGCATGTGCAACATGTTCTAATCTTAGAGCAAAATAGAAAAGAAAAAAAGAGCAAAAGGAAAGAGCATAATGAAACATTGACAATTGTGAAATGTAATAATATATTTTGTACCACTCATTCAAAATAGAATTATTTTTGAGGTAGCAAAATTTCAATATCTGATCTAAAGCCAATTATATAGAAGTTGTCATTTAATTTGGTTGATTTTATTTGAGGTTCTATTTATTTTTTATACTTAAGTCATCAAATGAAATGCGGGGCCTAAGCGGCTGCATATGCGGACCACAGGACGCATATTCGGTCCATGCCCAAAAATAGCACTGCATAGTTATATGCGGAGCGGCTGAGGGCTGCATAAGCATATGCGGCTGCATAAGCGACCTCATGCGGGGCATATGAGAACACTGGTACCACCTAAGTCATTGAAAGAAGAAAGATAATTTGAAAGAGGTGAAAAATACCCAAGTATCCTTGTAGGAACTTGGATAGTTTCTCTTATAACATAATATATCCCTACTCCTCTAGACCTAGGTCGGGGATCTAAGATAATAGATATGTTTCTTCCCTCTCACTTGGAAAGGAGCATGATGAAGGTTGGACATGGGGTTCATAAGGGTGAAATACACCATCCTACACCCTATGCTACCTATTAGCACCAAGTGTGGAGAAGGGGCATGTCTGAAGTCCTAGAATTGTATGCCATGTTTGACAGATCCATCTATCTTGTTATCAGTTGAGCATAGTAAGGCTAGGTACATGTGGTTATTGAAGATCACATATTCTCTATACCACCTATTGTTTACTCAAGGTCAATTAGGTCAATGTTGACTCACGTCTAAATTGACTAAACCCGTGTTTTGATGATGACTAACCATTCCACATATTGGTGTCTAATGCCTCTACTTGAGTGTTTTCAGATTAGGTATAGACACACTCCAATTTCCCTAACTTGCGCATCTCAAATTGGAGAAAAGACAAGTCAAAGTCATACAAGTGGACGTTTTTGTAATATGATGTATATCCATTAGAATCATGTTGTAAATCACTTGTAATGATTGTATGACTTGTAATTAAGCTTAGAAAAATATTAGGAACACTTAGATCGAATTTTAGAGTACTTTTAATGCAACTTTGAAAATCAATTACAGGCACTTGGTCGGTCCAGTTTCACACCCTGAAACTCGACCGATCAACCCTTGATCGATTTTCTGAAGATTGCATCGGTCGAGTTTTGCACTCACAGAACTCGACCGATTGGGTAGTGGTCCATTTCCTATTGAAGTGGTCGGTCGAGTTTCCTCAGAACAAACTCGACCGATCCCTTGAATATCGGTTTGCCTGCTACTTGATCGGTCGAGTTACACTTATAGAAACTCGACCGAATGCACTGTACAGAAAAGTGCAGAAAAGTGTTTCTAGCCGTTGTGGAGTTGCAACAAGTGAAAATAGATCCCTTGCAAGCCACAAAATGGGTAGTTTTCGTTCTTAAGTGTTCCCAAAGGTTAAGAGGCATCCCCAGCTATAAATAGGACCCCTTGGGCTTCATTCCAAGGTGGAGAGCATTCACTATGAAGGTTCCTATTCTATAGTTGAGTGATCCTACAGCCTCCTCTCTCTCTCTAAGCTTAATCACTTGCTACATACATTAGAGTGAGTAGGAAATCTGTAAGAGAGCTAGTCATATATGTATATATTGTGAGGCTCTCACTTCCACCACCTCCCCATCTCTCATTTGCTATCTTGAAGATGAAGGTTCTCTCCCTTGTCCAAGAGAGGTGAAGAAGAACAAGGGAAGGAGTCCCTTGGTGAAGATCAAGGCAGAAGACTTGGAGCTAGAGTGGGTAAGCCCTTGGAGAAGGCAAAAGACTCAAGCTCAAGTAGGTAAGACCTTGGTGGAAAGCTTCTCCGAGTGAAGGTGAAGTCAAAGGCGGAAGATCCAAGAAGAGTGGGTAATTCCTGCAAGGCCGAAGACTTGTGCAAGAGTGGGTAAGTCCTTGGAGAAGGCCGAAGACTCTTGCAAAGTGGGTAAGTCCTTGGTAAGGTTGAAGACTCTTTGTATTGGATAGGTAAGTCCTTTGTTGGTCATGTATTGTAAGTCTTATACGTAAATATAAGAGTACAATTTTTGGAAGTCCTAGAGGTTGACCTCTCTAGGCAAGTGGACTGACACACTTCTAGTTTGAAGTGTGGAACCACTCTAAATAGTTTGTCTAATTGGTGCATGTTCAATATCTCTTATCCTTCCTATGCATGATTTAGTTGCACTCAAATTGCCTATTTAGCAACCTTATCTTGTCATATAATTTGAAGGTTTAATGAGTTTTGTTTAAGTGCTTTCAACTCTATTCACCCCCCCTCTAGAGAATCTAATCACCCATCTAGGATCCAACAAGTGGTATCAGAGCGGGTCTTCTCCAAGCATACTTCAACAAGTAGGAGAAGATGGGTGACTACCTAGGAGGGAGACTCTCGACTAGCCTTCCAATCTTTGATGGGAGCAACTTCCTCTATTGGAGAAGAAGACTTCATTTCTTCATCCAAGGATCAAGTCTCGAGATGTGGTAAATGGTGAACAGCCCATACATTCTACCAAAGACAAACATTGAAGAGTGGGATGAAGCCACCTTGATGAAAGCAACCTTGAATGCTAGAGCCATGCACATCCTTTATGCCTCCATGACCCCCACCGAGTTCAACCGGATTTCCTATTGTGAGACGACCTATGAGGTATGGAGAAAGCTTTGCATCACTTATGAAAGGACAGATTAAGTGAAGGAAAGCAAAGTCTACATGCTCAAAGGGTTGCTTGAGAACTTCAAGATGGGAAAGGAGGAGAGCATAGCCAACATGTACTCAATGCTCAACACCATCTTGAATGGTCTTGCCGTTCTAGGACATCCTTTGTCTAGTAGAGAGATCAACTCAAAGATCCTTAGAACTCTCCCCAAGAGGTGGGAATCCAAGGTGACTTCTATTGAAGAAGCAAGGTCTCTTAGGGATATTCCTATTGAAGAGCTCATTGGAAATCTACAAGCACATGAAGCTACACTTGACAAGAGGGAGGAAGTAGAAAGACAAGAGGAGAAAGAACTCAAGAGAATGTAGAAGGCTAAAATCAAAGCTCAAATCAAGGCTATAGTTGGTCAAGCTTCTCCATCCTCTTAAGTTGAAGAAGATGCCATGTACTCCAAGGGTAGATTCTACAAAGGCAAGTCATCCTCCATCCGGTGCTTCACATGTGGAAAGAAGGGTCACTACAAGGAAGATTGCCCACAAGGCAAAAAGACCCATCTTCACAAGAAGACATGGCAATCAAGCTCAAGTGGCTCCTCCAACTCAAGATCAAATGAAGATTCATGTGAAGGATCAAGCTCAAGCTCTAGTGATGAAGGAGAATGCCATTTTGTCCTTATAGCGTCAACAAGTGAAGACTCAAGTGAGGTAAATCTAGACTCTTTAGATAAAGAATCCTTGATTGATCTCATTCATGATATTTGTGCCTCTCTTAAGTCTTCTCAAAAGAAAAGGAAAAAGCTTGCTAAAATTGTTGATAATTTGTATGTAGAACTAAATGATCTTGAACATGCAAATTCTTGCTTGCTTAATGATAAAAATGATTGTCTTAGCCAAGTAGACTCTCTTAAACTTGAAAATGCTAGTTTAATTGATAAGATTAAATTTCTAGAAGCTCAACCTCTTATGCCTTGTTCTAATGAAGAGCATACTTTAATTATTGATTCTCTCATGCATGATATTGATGTTCTTAAATCTGAAAACAAGGACAAAGATTTTGTCTTGCATGAATTCGAAATCGAAAATGCCTCCTTGCTTGCTAAAATCAATGGGCATGAATCTTGTTCTAGTTCTACTAATAGAGAGAATGATGTTTCTGCTCTTCATATTGATAGAGATTCTTATTTAACTAAAACTCTTTGCTTAGAAAATGATCTTTTGCATGCTAGAGATAATATCAATAATTTGTCTTCTACTATTGCTTCTCTTAAGCATGATAATGACAGTTTGAGATCATCCTTGCAAAGATTCTTAGTTGGTAAAAAGAGTCTTAATGACATCCTACTCCATACTACTAAACAAATTGGTAGACATGGTTTAGGGTATGATAGCAGTCAAGGGAACAACAAAGATAAAGGACCTCCAATATTCCATGGAGAATCCTCTAGTTCCAAGACTATGGGAACATGCAACTATTGTAATGAAATTGGTCATTATTCTACTTGTTGTCCTTTTAGGAAAGCACCCAAGAGCAATAGGACTTGGGTTTCTAAACTAACCCCTCCGGACCCAAAAACATGATTGGGGACCATTTCATCTTTCTTCTTGTAGGTACTTGCAAATGGATTGACTTGAGCTATTGAATTGCAAATTGACTTCTCAATCCACATGAAAGAAGAAAGGTGAGATGTGTAGAGGGTGACAACAAGTGGAAAAGGCAATGGTAAGCACAAAGGTAAATGTTTTATTGCTTATAACCTATCCTAACTTGTTTTTGTCAAGTTAGTGTGCACTATACATATGGTTTTTGAGTTAAAAGTGGCATTTTGTGATTCTCTTCACACTCTTGCTCAAAAACTATTTCTAATGCTTCTATAGTGCATTACTAACTTACTTAGACATGTTTGGATATGGTTTGTATTTTTAGCATGCCTTTAAATATGTTTTTATGAAATATATGTGCTTCTTGGCAGCTGATCTGTCGGTCGAGTTTTCCCTATTGAAACTCGACCGATAGGCACCAATGGGTGTTGCCAGCAGTTGTCATCGGTCGAGTTGCCAATGCACAGAACTCGACTGATTACACTGTGCACAGAATATACATTTTGCTTATTGAATGCGAATTTCCCTCTCAACTAGATTTTCTCAACAAATAGCCTTATTCTTTGGCACTCCCTTGGTACCGTTATATATGCATATTGCCATGTTCTAAATTGCCTATCTTGCTTACAACTCTATCTATCTAATTGCTCTAAATTGGTATATATATATCTTGCAATTACTTGCTTTGAGTTGTTTTGCAGGTTTTGATGATGATCTCTTTGGATCTCTTGGTTGTGTCTAAAAATTGCTTCCGTTGTGCTCTAACTTGCTACATCTATCTAGGTGTATATCTTGTGTTGATACAACCTTGAGGTTCATAGGGGTAATCATCTTATAGTAAGGATGCATATCTAGTGAGTTATATTCTTTCATGCTTATAAACTTGCATATCTCCTTGTTTGGATATATCTCTTCATCTAATCATAGCTTGCTCTATCTTGTGTATCTTTTGTCATATCTTGCTATGATCTAGATCCTACTAGTAGTCCTAACTTATGATATCATCTACTAGTAGTTCATATACATGTTGTTCTAACCCTGTTTATAATTGGAATATTTGCTCATCTATATGCTATGCTTGTATCTTGTCTCATATATGCTCAAGCCTGTTCCTTGAATTGCATATCTACTACTTTGAGTTGCTTGCATAACATTGTGATGCAGGGCGCATAGAGCTACATTATATGTAGAAATTGGAGTATTTTTAGATTTTATGCAGGTTTTGCTCCAATTTCAGTTTTTGCTGCAAGTATAGTGTTTTTTATGCAGAAACACCCTTCTGAGAAAGAATCATTGCTTTTCCATGAGCTCCGATGGTTTTTGGTCAAATTCCATCATCTTGAGGGTCAAAATTGTGATTTATTGTTTTTCTGCAGCACTTTATTTTGCATTTTTGGGATGTTCAAGTATATGCTTTAACTTACTTTTCTTTCTATGCTTGGACAAGCCCCTATCTGCGCTCTTCTACTCTCCTTATATATTTGTGTTATCTCCTTTCTCTTTAACAAGTGATGTTTCTTTTTTCTTCATAACCCCCACCTTTTTGAAATGACAAAGGGGGAGAAAGGTAATGTCTTCTTTTAAAAAGAGGAAGAAGGCATGTCTTACATGAAGAAGAGAAGTATGTTCATGTAAAGGGAGAAGGTAAAGGGGAGAAGACATATATGTGTAGAACATATATGAGTAGAAGACATGATATTCTATAAATGTTATGAAAGCTAACCTTGCAGGAGAAATAGCATCAATTGAGGGGGAGTATGAGAACTCCACTAGCATCAATTGAGGGGGAGCATATGAACTCAATTCCATTGAAACCCCTAGGTTTCTCCAAAGGTATGAATTTACTTAAATGCTTTCAATACATTTATGGAATGGTTTGTCATCTTCAAAAAGGGGGAGAATGTTGACTCAAGGTCAATTAGGTCAATGTTGACTCACGTCTAAATTGAATAAACCCGTGTTTTGATGATGACTAACCATTCCACATATTGGTGTCTAATGCCTCTACTTGAGTGTTTTCAGATTAGGTATAGACACACTCCAATTTCCCTAACTTGCGCATCTCAAATTGGAGAAAAGACAAGTCAAAGTCATACAAGTGGACGTTTTTGTAATATCATGTATATCCATTAGAATCATGTTGTAAATCACTTGTAATGATTGTATGACTTGTAATTAAGCTTAGAAAAATATCAGGAACACTTAGATCAAATTTTAGAGCACTTTTAATGCAACTTTGAAAATCAATTACAGGCACTTGGTCGGTCCAGTTTCACACCCTGAAACTCGACCGATCAACCCTTGATCGATTTTCTGAAGATTGCATCGGTCGAGTTTTGCACTCACAGAATTCGAACGATTGGGTAGTGGGCCATTTTCTGTTGAAGTGGTCGGTCGAGTTTCCTCAGAACAAACTCGACCGATCCCTTGAATATCGGTTTGCCTGCTACTTGATCGGTCGAGTTACACTTATAGAAACTCGACCGAATGCACTATACGGAAAAGTGCAGAAACGTGTTTCTAGCCGTTGTGGAGTTGCAACAAGTGAAAATAGATCCGTTGCAAGCCACAAAATGGCTAGTTTTCATTCTTAAGTGTTCCCAAAGGTTAAGAGGCATCCCCAACTATAAATAGGACCCCTTGGGCTTCATTCCAAGGTGGAGAGCATTCACTATGAAGGTTCCTATTCTATAGTTGAGTGATCCTACAACCTCCTCTCTCTCTCTAAGCTTAATCACTTGCTACATACATTAGAGTGAGTAGGAAATCTGTAAGAGAGCTAGTCATATATGTATATCTTGTGAGGCTCTCACTTCCACCACCTCCCCATCTCTCATTTGCTATCTTGAAGATGAAGGTTCTCTCTCTTGTCCAAGAGCGGTGAAGAAGAACAAGGGAAGGAGTCCCTTGGTGAAGATCAAGGCAGAAGACTTGGAGCTGGAGTGGGTAAGCCCTTGGAGAAGGCAAAAGACTCAAGCTCAAGTAGGTAAGACCTTGGTGGAAAGCTTCTCCGAGTGAAGGTGAAGTCAAAGGTGGAAGATCCAAGAAGAGTGGGTAATTCCTGCAAGGCCGAAGACTTGTGCAAGAGTGGGTAAGTCCTTGGAAAAGGCCAAAGAATCTTGCAAAGTGGGTAAGTCCTTGGTAAGGTTGAAGACTCTTTGTATTGGATAGTTAAGTCCTTTGTTGGTCATGTATTGTAAGTCTTATAAGTAAATATAAGAGTACAATTGTTGGAAGTCCTAGAGGTTGACCTCTCTAGGCAAGTGGACTAACACACTTCTAGTTTGAAGTGTGGAACCACTCTAAATAGCTTGTCTAATTGGTGCATGTTCAATCTCTCTTATCCTTGCTAGGCATGATTAATGCACTCAAATTGCATATTTAGCAACCTTATCTTGTTATATAATTTGAAGGTTTAATGAGTTTTGTTTAAGTGCTTTCAGCTCTATTCACCCCCCCTCTAGAACATCTAATCACCCATCTAGGATCCAACAAGTGGTATCAGAGCGGGTCTTCTCCAAGCATACTTCAACAAGTAGGAGAAGATGGGTGACTACCTAGGAGGGAGACTCTCGACTAGCCTTCCAATCTTTGATGGGAGCAACTTCCTCTATTGGAGAAGAAGACTTCAATTCTTCATCCAAGGATCAAGTCTCGAGATGTGGCAAATGTTGAACAACCCATACATTCTACCAAAGACAAACATTGAAGAATGGCATGAAGCCACCTTGATGAAAACAACCTTGAATGCTAGAGCCATGCACATCCTTTATGCCTCCATGACCCCCACCGAGTTCAAATGGATTTCCTATTATGAGACGGCCTATGAGGTATGGAGAAAGCTTTGCACCACTTATGAAGGGACATATCAAGTGAAGGAAAGAAAAGTCTACATGCTCAAATGGTTGCTTGAGAACTTCAAGATGGGAAAGGAGGAGAGCATAGCCAACATGTACTCAAGGCTCAACACCATCTTGAATGGTCTTGCTGTTCTAGGACATCCTATGTCTAGTGGAGAGATCAACTCAAAGATCCTTAGAACTCTCCCCAAGAGGTGGGAATCCAAGGTGACTTCTATTGAAGAAGCAAGGTGTCTTAGGGATATTCCTATTGAAGAGCTCATTGGAAATCTACAAGCACATGAAGCTACACTTGACAAGAGGGAGGAAGTAGAAAGACAAGAGGAGAAAGAACTCAAGAGAATGAAGAAGGCTGAAATCAAAGCTCAAATCAAGGCTATTGTTGGTCAAGATTATCCATCCTCTCAAGTTGAAGAAG
The DNA here is from genome assembly GCA_963693085.1 of Alisma plantago-aquatica. NCBI lineage: Eukaryota > Viridiplantae > Streptophyta > Magnoliopsida > Alismatales > Alismataceae > Alisma > Alisma plantago-aquatica. The sequence goes on from OY856413.1 coordinate 157,079,503, forward strand.
ATGCCATGTACTCCAAGGGTAGATTCTACAAAGGCAAGTCCTCCTCCATCCGGTGCTTCACATGTGGAAAGAAGGGTCACTACAAGGCAGATTGCCCATAAGGTAAAAAGACCCATCTTCACAAGAAGACATGGCAATCAAGCTCAAGTGGCTCCTCCAACTCAAGATCAAATGAAGATTCATGTGAAGGATCAAGCTCAAGCTCTAGTGATGAAGGAGAATGCCATTTTGTCCTTATAGCTTCAACAAGTGAAGACTCAAGTGAGGTAAATCTAGACTCTTTAGATAAAGAATCCTTGATTGATCTCATTCATGATATTTGTGCCTCTCTTAAGTCTTCTCAAAAGAAAAGGAAAAAGCTTGCTAAAATTGTTGATAATTTGTATGTAGAATTAAATGATCTTGAACATGCAAATTCTTGCTTGCTTAATGATAAAAATGATTGTCTTAGCCAAGTAGACTCTCTTAAACTTGAAAATGCTAGTTTAATTGATAAGATTAAATTTCTAGAAGATCAACCTCTTATGCCTTGTTCTAATGAAGAGCATACTTCAATTATTGATTCTCTCATGCATGATATTGATGTTCTTAAATCTGAAAACAAGGACAAAGATTTTGTCTTGCATGAATTAGAAATAGAAAATGCCTCCTTGCTTGCTAAAATCAATGGGCATGAATCTTGTTCTAGTTCTACTAATAGAGAGAATGATGTTGCTGCTCTTCATATTGATAGAGATTCTTATTTAACTAAAACTCTTTGCTTAGAAAATGATATTTTGCATGCTAGAGATAATATCAATAATTTGTCTTCTACTATTTCTTCTCTTAAGCATGATAATGACAGTTTGAGATCATCCTTGCAAAGATTCTTAGTTGGTAAAAAGAGTCTTAATGACATCCTACTCCATACTACTAAACAAATTGGTAGACATGGTTTAGGGTATGATAGCAGTCAAGGGAACAACAAAGATAAAGGACCTCCAATATTCCATGGACAATCCTCTAGTTCCAAGACAATGGGAACATGCAACTATTGTAATGAAATTGGTCATTATTCTACTTGTTGTCCTTTTAGGAAAGCACCCAAGAGCAATAGGACTTGGGTTTCTAAACTAACCCCTCCGGACCCAAAAACATGATTGGGGACCATTTCATCTTTCTTCTTGTAGGTACTTGCAAATGGATTGACTTGAGCTATTGAATTGCAAATTGACTTCTCAATCCACATGAAAGAAGAAAGGTGAGATGTGTAGAGGGTGACAACAAGTGGAAAAGGCAATGGTAAGCACAAAGGTAAATGTTTTATTGCTTATAACCTATCCTAACTTGTTTTTGTCAAGTTAGTGTGCACTATACATATGGTTTTTGAGTTAAAAGTGGCATTTTGTGATTCTCTTCACAGTCTTGCTCAAAAACTGTTTCTAATGCTTCTATAGTGCATTATTAACTTACTTAGACATGTTTGGATATGGTTTGTATTTTTAGCATGCCTTTAAATATGTTTTTATGAAATATATGTGCTTCTTGAGAGCTGATCTGTCGGTCGAGTTTTCCCTATTGAAACTCGATCGATAGGCACCAATGGGTGTTGCCAGCAGTTGTCATCGGTCGAGTTGCCAATGCACAGAACTCGACCGATTACACTGTGCACATAATATACATTTGGCTTATTGAATGAGAATTTCCCTCTCAACTAGATTTTCTCAACAAATAGCCTTATTCTTTGGCACTCCCTTGGTACCGTTATATATGCATATTACCATGTTCTAAATTGCCTATCTTGCTTACAACTCTATCTATCTAATTTCTCTAAATTGGTATATATATATCTTGCAATTACTTACTTTGAATTGTTTTGCAGGTTTTGATGATGATCTCTTTGGATCTCTTCGTTGTGTCTAAAAAGTGCTTCCGTTGTGCTCTAACTTGCTACATCTATCTAGGTGTATATCTTGTGTTGATACAACCTTGAGGTTCATAGGGGTAATCCTCTTATGGTAAGGATGCATATCTAGTGAGTTATATTCTTTCATGCTTATAAACTTGCATATCTCCTTGTTTGGATATATCTCTTCATCTAATCATAGCTTGCTCTATCTTGTGTATCTTTTGGCATATCTTGCTATGATCTAGATCCTACTAGTAGTCCTAACTTATGATATCATCTACTAGTAGTTCATATACATGTAGTTCTAACCCTGTTTATAATTGGAATATTTTCTCATCTATATGCTATGCTTGTATCTTGTCTCATATATGCTCAAGCCTGTTCCTTGAATTACATATCTACTACTTTGAGTTGCTTGCATAACATTGTGATGCAGGGCACATAGAGCTACATTATATGTAGAAATTGGAGTATTTTTGGATTTTATGCAAGTTTTGCTCCAATTTCAGTTTTTGCTGCAAGTATAGTGTTTTTTATGCAGAAACACCCTTCTGAGCAAGACTCATTGCTTTTCCATGAGCTCCGATGGTTTTTGATCAAATTCCATCATCTTGAGGGTCAAAATTGTGATTTATTGTTTTTCTACAGCACTTTATCTTGCATTTTTTGGATGTTCAAGTATATGCTTTAACTTTCTTTTCTTTCTATGCTTGGACAAGCCCCTATCTGCGCTCTTCTACTCTCCTTATATATTTGTGTTATCTCCTTTCTCTTTAACAAGTGATGTTTCTTTTTTCTTCATAACCCCCAACTTTTTGAAATGACAAAGGGGGAGAAAGGTAATGTCTTCTTTTAAAAAGATGAAGAAGGCATGTCTTACATGAAGAAGAGAAGTATGTTCATGTAAAGGGAGAAGGTAAAGGGGAGAAGACATATATGTGTAGAACATATATGAGTAGAAGACATGGTATTCTATAAATGTTATGAAAGCTAACCATGCAGGAGAAATAACATCAATTGAGGGGGAGTATGAGAACTCCACTAGCATCAATTGAGGGGGAGCATATGAACTGAATTCCATTGAAACCCCTAGGTTTCTCCAAAGGTATGAATTTACTTAAATGCTTTCAATACATTTATGGAATGGTTTGTCATCTTCAAAAAGGGGGAGAATGTTGACTCAAGGTCAATTAGGTCAATGTTGACTCACGTCTAAATTGACTAAACCCGTGTTTTGATGATGACTAACCATTCCACATATTGGTGTCTAATGCCTCTACTTGAGTGTTTTCAGATTAGGTATAGACACACTCCAATTGCCCTAACTTGCGCATCTCAAATTGGAGAAAAGACAAGTCAAAGTCATACAAGTGGACGTTTTTGTAATATGATGTATATCCATTAGAATCATGTTGTAAATCACTTGTAATGATTGTATGACTTGTAATTAAGCTTAGAAAAATATCAGGAACACTTAGATCGAATTTTAGAGCACTTTTAATGCAACTTTGAAAATCAATTACAGGCACTTGGTCGGTCCAGTTTCACACCCTGAAACTCAACCGATCAACCCTTGATCGATTTTCTGAAGATTGCATCGGTCGAGTTTTGCACTCACAGAACTCGACCGATTGGGTAGTGGGCCATTTCCTGTTGAAGTGGTCAGTCGAGTTTCCTCAGAACAAACTCGACCGATCCCTTGAATATCGGTTTGCCTGCTACTTGATCGGTCGAGTTACACTTATAGAAACTCGACCGAATGCACTGTACGGAAAAGTGCAGAAAAGTGTTTCTAGCCGTTGTGGAGTTGCAACAAGTGAAAATAGATCCGTTGCAAGCCACAAAACGGCTAGTTTTCGTTATTAAGTGTTCCCAAAGGTTAAGAGGCATCCCCAGCTATAAATAGGACCCCTTGGGCTTCATTCCAAGGTGGAGAGCATTCACTATGAAGGTTCCTATTCTATAGTTGAGTGATCCTACAACCTCCTCTCTCTCTCTAAGCTTAATCACTTGCTACATACATTAGAGTGAGTAGGAAATTTTTAAGAGAGCTAGTCATATATGTATATCTTGTGAGGCTCTCACTTCCACCACCTCCCCATCTCCCATTTGCTATCTTGAAGATGAAGGTTCTCTCTCTTGTCCAAGAGCGGTGAAGAAGAACAAGGGAAGGAGTCCCTTGGTGAAGATCAAGGCAGAAGACTTGGAGCTAGAGTGGGTAAGCCCTTGGAGAAGGCAAAAGACTCAAGCTCAAGTAGGTAAGACCTTGGTGGAAAGCTTCTCCGAGTGAAAGTGAAGTCAAAGGTGGAAGATCCAAGAAGAGTGGGTAATTCCTGGAAGGCCGAAGACTTGTGCAAGAGTGGGTAAGTCCTTGGAGAAGGCCGAAGACTCTTGCAAAGTGGATAAGTCCTTGGTAAGGTTGAAGACTCTTTGTATTGGATAGGTAAGTCCTTTGTTGGTCATGTATTGTAAGTCTTATAAGTAAATATAAGAGTACAATTGTTGGAAGTCCTAGAGGTTGACCTCTCTAGGCAAGTGGACTGACACACTTCTAGTTTGAAGTGTGGAACCACTCTAAATAGCTTGTCTAATTGGTGCATGTTCAATCTCTCTTATCCTTGCTATGCATGATTTAGTTGCACTCAAATTGCCTATTTAGCAACCTTATCTTGTCATATAATTTTAAGGTTTAATGAGTTTTGTTTAAGTGCTTTCAGCTCTATTCACCCCCCACTCTAGAGCATCTAATCACCCATCTAGGATCCAACAAGTGGTATCAGAGCGGGTCTTCTCCAAGCATACTTCAACAAGTAGGAGAAGATGGGTGACTACCTAGGAGGGAGACTCTCGACTAGCCTTCCAATCTTTGATGGGAGCAACTTCCTCTATTGGAGAAGAAGACTTCAATTCTTCATCCAAGGATCAAGTCTCGAGATGTCGCAAATGGTGAACAACCCATACATTCTACCAAAGACAAACATTGAAGAATGGGATGAAGCCACCTTGATGAAAGCAACCTTGAATGCTAGAGCCATGCACATCCTTTATGCCTCCATGACCCCCACCGAGTTCAACCGGATTTCCTCTTGTGAGACGGCCTATGAGGTATGGAGAAAGCTTTGCATCACTTATGAAGGGACAAATCAAGTGAAGGAAAGCAAAGTCTACATGCTCAAAGGGTTGCTTGAGAACTTCAAGATGAGAAAGGAGGAGAGCATAGCCAACATGTACTCAAGGCTCAACACCATCTTGAATGGTCTTGCTGTTCTAGGACATCCTATGTCTAGTGGAGAGATCAACTTAAAGATCCTTAGAACTCTCCCCAAGAGGTGGGAATCCAAGGTGACTTCTATTGAAGAAGCAAGGTCTCTTAGAGATATTCCTATTGAAGAGCTCATTGGAAATCTACAAGCACATGAAGCTACACTTGACAAGAGGGAGGAAGTAGAAAGACAAGAGGAGAAAGAACTCAAGAGAATGAAGAAGGCTGAAATCAAAGCTCAAACCAAGGCTATTGTTGGTCAAGCTTCTCCATCCTTTCAAGTTGAAGAAGATGCCATGTACTCCAAGGGTAGATTCTACAAAGGCAAGTCCTCCTCCATCCGGTGCTTCACATGTGGAAAGAAGGGTCACTACAAGGAAGATTGCCCACAAGGCAAAAAGACCCATCTTCACAAGAAGACATGGCAATCAAGCTCAAGTGGCTCCTCCAACTCAAGATCAAGTGAAGATTCATGTGAAGGATCAAGCTCAAGCTCTAGTGATGAAGGAGAATGCCATTTTGTCCTTATAGCGTCAACAAGTGAAGACTCAAGTGAGGTAAATCTAGACTCTTTAGATAAAGAATCCTTGATTGATCTCATTCATGATATTTGTGCCTCTCTTAAGTCTTCTCAAAAGAAAAGGAAAAAGTTTGCTAAAATTGTTGATAATTTGTATGTAGAATTAAATGATCTTGAACATGCAAATTCTTGCTTGCTTAATGATAAAAATGATTGTCTTAGCCAAGTAGACTCTCTTAAACTTGAAAATTCTAGTTTAATTGATAAGATTAAATTTCTAGAAGCTCAACCTCTTATGCCTTGTTCTAATGAAGAGCCTACTTTAATTATTGATTCTCTCATGCATGATATTGATGTTCTTAAATCTGAAAACAAGGACAAAGATTTTGTTTTGCATGAATTAGAAATAGAAAATGCCTCCTTGCTTGCTAAAATCAATGGACATGAATCTTGTTCTAGTTCTACTAATAGAGAGAATGATGTTGCTGCTCTTCATATTGATAGAGATTCTTATTTAACTAAAACTCTTTGCTTAGAAAATGATCTTTTGCATGCTAGAGATAATATCAATAATTTGTCTTCTACTATTGCTTCTCTTAAGCATGATAATGACAGTTTGAGATCATCCTTGCAAAGATTCTTAGTTGGTAAAAAGAGTCTTAATGAAATCCTACTCCATACTACTAAACAAATTGGTAGACATGGTTTAGGGTATGATAGCAGTCAAGGGAACAACAAAGATAAATGACCTCCAATATTCCATGGAGAATCCTCTAGTTCCAAGACTATGGGAACATTCAACTATTGTAATGAAATTGGTCATTATTCTACTTGTTGTCCTTTTAGATAAGCACCCAAGAGCAATAGGACTTGGGTTTCTAAACTAACCCCTCCGGACCCAAAAACATGATTGGGGACCATTTCATCTTTCTTCTTGTAGGTACTTGCAAATGGATTGACTTGAGCTATTGAATTGCAAATTGACTTCTCAATCCACATGAAAGAAGAAAGGTGAGATGTGTAGAGGGTGACAACAAGTGGAAAAGGCAATGGTAAGCACAAAGGTAAATGTTTTATTGCTTATAACCTATCCTAACTTGTTTTTGTCAAGTTAGTGTGCACTATACATATGGTTTTTGAGTTAAAAGTGGCATTTTGTGATTCTCTTCACACTCTTGCTCAAAAACTGTTTCTAATGCTTCTATAGTGCATTACTAACTTACTTAGACATGTTTGGATATGGTTTGTATTTTGTGCATGCCTTTAAATATGTTTTTATGAAATATATGTGCTTCTTGACAGCTAATCTGTCGGTCGAGTTTGCCCTATTGAAACTCGACCGATAGGCACCAATGGGTGTTGCCAGCAGTTGTCATCAGTTGAGTTGCCAATGCACATAACTCGACCGATTACACTGTGCACAAAATATACATTTGGCTTATTGAATGAGAATTTCCCTCTCAACTAGATTTTCTCAACAAATAGCCTTATTCTTTGGCACTCCCTTGGTACCGTTATATATGCATATTGCCATGTTCTAAATTTCCTATCTTGCTTACAACTCTATCTATCTAATTGCTCTAAATTGGTATATATATATCTTGCAATTATTTGCTTTGAGTTGTTTTGCAGGTTTTGATGATGATATCTTTGGATCTCTTGGTTGTGTCTAAAAATTGCTTCCGTTGTGCTCTAACTTGCTACATCTATCTAGGTGTATATCTTGTGTTGATACAACCTTGAGGTTCATAGGGGTAATCATCTTATGGTAAGGATGCATATCTAGTGAGTTATATTCTTTCATGCTTCTAAACTTGCATATCTCCTTGTTTGGATATATCTCTTCATCTAATCATAGCTTGCTCTATCTTGTGTATCTTTTGGCATATCTTGCTATGATCTAGATCCTATTAGTAGTCCTTACTTATGATATCATCTACTAGTAGTTCATATACATGTAGTTCTAACCCTATTTATAATTGGAATATTTGCTCATCTATATGCTATGCTTGTATCTTGTCTCATATATGCTCAAGCCTGTTCCTTGAATTGCATATCTACTACTTTGAGTTGCTTGCATAACATTGTGATGCAGGGCACATAGAGCTACATTATATGTAGAAATTGGAGTATTTTTAGATTTTATGCAGGTTTTGCTCCAATTTCAGTTTTTGCTGCAAGTGTAGTGTTTTTTATGCAGAAACACCCTTCTGAGCAAGACTCATTGCTTTTCCATGAGCTCCGATGGTTTTTGGTCAAATTCCATCATCTTGAGGGTCAAAATTGTGATTTATTGTTTTTCTGCAGCACTTTATCTTGCATTTTTGGGATGTTCAAGTATATGCTTTAACTTTCTTTTCTTTCTATGCTTGGACAAGCCCCTATCTGCGCTCTTCTACTCTCCTTATATATTTGTGTTATCTCCTTTCTCTTTAACAAGTGATGTTTCTTTTTTCTTCATAACCCCCACCTTTTTGAAATGACAAAGGGGGAGAAAGGTAATGTCTTCTTTTAAAAAGAAGAAGAAGGCATGTCTTACATGAAGAAGAGAAGTATGTTCATGTAAAGGGAGAAGGTAAAGGGGAGAAGACATATATGTGTAGAACATATATGAGTAGAAGACATGGTATTCTATAAATGTTATGAAAACTAACCATGCAGGAGAAATAGCATCAATTGAGGGGAAGTATGAGAACTCCACTAGAATCAATTGAGGGGGAGCATATGAACTCAATTCCATTGAAACCCCTAGGTTTCTCCAAAGGTATGAATTTACTTAAATGCTTTCAATACATTTATAGAATCGTTTGTCATCTTCAAAAAGGGGAGAATGTTGACTCAAGGTCAATTAGGTCAATGTTGACTCACGTCTAAATTGACTAAACCCGTGTTTTGATGATGACTAACCATTCCACATATTGGTGTCTAATGCCTCTACTTGAGTTTTTTCAGATTAGGTATAGACACACTCTAATTGCCCTAACTTGTACATCTCAAATTGGAGAAAAGACAAGTCAAAGTCATACAAGTGGACGTTTTTGTAATATGATGTATATCCATTAGAATCATGTTGTAAATCACTTGTAATGATTGTATGACTTGTAATTAAGCTTAGAAAAATATCAGGAACACTTAGATCGAATTTTAGAGCACTTTTAATGCAACTTTGAAAATCAATTACAGGCACTTGGTCGGTCCAGTTTCGCACCCTGAAACTCGATCGATCAACCCTTGATCGATTTTTTGAAGATTGCATCGGTCGAGTTTTGCACTCACAGAACTCGACCGATTGGGTAGTGGGCCATTTCCTGTTGAAGTGGTCGGTCGAGTTTCCTCAGAACAAACTCAACCGATCCCTTGAATATCGGTTTGCCTGCTACTTGATCGGTCGAGTTACACTTATAGAAACTTGACCGAATGCACTGTATGGAAAAGTGCAGAAAAGTGTTTCTAGCCGTTGTGGAGTTGCAACAAGTGAAATTAGATCCGTTGCAAGCCACAAAATGGCTAGTTTTCGTTCTTAAGTGTTCCCAAAGGTTAAGAGGCATCCCCAGCTATAAATAGGACCCCTTGGGCTTCATTCCAAGGTGGAGAGCATTCACTATGAAGGTTCCTATTCTATAGTTGAGTGATCCTAAAACCTCCTCTCTCTCTTAGCTTAATAACTTGCTACATACATTAGAGTGAGTAGGAAATCTGTAAGAGAGCTAGTCATATATGTATATCTTGTGAGGCTCTCACTTCCACCACCTCCCCATCTCTCATTTGCTATGTTGAAGATGAAGGTTCTCTCTCTTATCCAAGAGAGGTGAAGAAGAACAAGGGAAGGAGTCCCTTGGTGAAGATCAAGGCAGAAGACTTGGAGCTAGAGTGGGTAAGCCCTTGGAGAAGGCAAAAGACTCAAGCTCAAGTAGGTAAGACCTAGATGGAAAGCTTCTCCGAGTGAAGGTGAAGTCAAAGGCGGAAGATCCAAGAAGAGTGGGTAATTCCTGCAAGGCCGAAGACTTGTGGAAGAGTGGGTAAGTCCTTGGAGAAGGCCGAAGACTCTTGCAAAGTGGGTAAGTCCTTGGTAAGGTTGAAGACTATTTGTATTGGATAGGTAAGTCATTTGTTGGTCATGTATTGTAAGTCTTATAAGTAAATATAAGAGTACAATTGTTGGAAGTCCTAGAGGTTGACCTCTCTAGGCAAGTGGACTGACACACTTCTAGTTTGAAGTGTGGAACCACTCTAAATAGTTTGTCTAATTGGTGCATGTTCAATCTCTCTTATCCTTGCTATGCATGATTTAGTTGCACTCAAATTGCCTATTTAGCAACCTTATCTTGTCATATAATTTGAAGGTTTAATGAGTTTTGTTTAAGTGCTTTCAGCTCTATTCACCCCCTCTAGAGCATCTAATCACCCATCTAGGATCCAACAAGTGGTATCAGAGCGGGTCTTCTCCAAGCATACTTCAACAAGTAGGAGAAGATGGGTGACTACCTAGGAGGGAGACTCTCGACTAGCCTTCCAATCTTTGATGGGAGAAACTTCCTCTATTGGAGAAGAAGCCTTCAATTCTTCATCCAAGGATCAAGTCTCGAGAAGTGGCAAATGGTGAACAGCCCATACATTCTACCAAAGACAAACATTGAAGAATGGGATGAAGCCACCTTGATGAAAGCAACCTTGAATGCTAGAGCCATGCACATCCTTTATGCCTCCATGACCCCCACCGAGTTCAACTGGATTTCCTATTGTGAGACGGCCTATGAGGTATGGAGAAAGCTTTGCATCACTTATGAAGGGACAGATCAAGTGAAGGAAAGCAAAGTCTACATGCTCAAAGGGTTGCTTGAGAACTTCAATATGGGAAAGGAGGAGAGCATAGCCAACATGTACTCAAGGCTCAACACCATCTTGAATGGTTTTGCTGTTCTAGGACATCCTATGTCTAGTGGAGAGATCAACTCAAAGATCCTTAGAACTCTCCCCAAGAGGTGGGAAGCCAAGGTGACTTCTATTGAAGAAGCAAGGTCTCTTAGGGATATTCCTATTGAAGAGCTCATTGGAAATCTACAAGCACATGAAGCTACACTTGATAAGAGGGAGAAAGTAGAAAGACAAGAGGAGAAAGAACTCAAGAGAATGAAGAAGGCTGAAATCAAAGCTCAAATCAAGGCTATTGTTGGTCAAGCTTCTCCATCCTCTCAAGTTGAAGAAGATGCCATGTACTCCAAGGGTAGATTCTACAAAGGCAAGTCCTCCTCCATCCGGTGCTTCACATGTGCAAAGAAGGGTCACTTCAAGGAAGATTGCCCACAAGGCAAAAAGACCCATCTTCACAAGAAGACATGGCAATCAACCTCACGTGGCTCCTCCAACTCAAGCTCAAGTGAAGATTCATGTGAAGGATCAAGCTCAAGCTCTAGTGATGAAGGAGAATGCCATTTTGTCCTTATAGGGTCAACAAGTGAAGACTCAAGTGAGGTAAATCTAGACTCTTTAGATAAAGAATCCTTGATTGATCTCATTCATGATATTTGTGCCTCTCTTAAGTCTTCTCAAAAGAAAAGGAAAAAGCTTGCTAAAATTTTTGATAATTTGTATGTAGAATTAAATGATCTTGAACATGCAAATTCTTGCTTGCTTAATGATAAAAATGATTGTCTTAGCCAAGTAGACTCTCTTAAACTTGAAAATTCTAGTTTAATTGATAAGATTAAATTTCTAGAAGCTCAATCTCTTATGCCTTGTTCTAATGAAGAGCATACTTTAATTATTGATTCTCTCATGCATGATATTGATGTTCTTAAATCTGAAAACAAGGACAAAGATTTTGTCTTGCATGAATTAGAAATAGAAAATGCCTCCTTGCTTGCTAAAATCAATGGGCATGAATCTTGTTCTAGTTCTACTAATAGAGAGAATGATGTTGCTGCTCTTCATATTAATAGAGATTCTTATTTAACTAAAACTCTTTGCTTAGAAAATGATCTTTTGCATGCTAGAGATAATATCAATAATTTGTCTTCTACTATTGCTTCTCTTAAGCATGATAATGACAGTTTGAGATCATCCTTGCAAAGATTCTTAGTTGGTAAAAAGAGTCTTAATGACATCCTACTCCATACTACTAAACAAATTGGTAGACATGGTTTAGGGTATGATAGCAGTCAAGGGAACAACAAAGATAAAGGACCTCCAATATTCCATGGAAAATCCTCTAGTTCCAAGACTATGGGAACATGCAACTATTGTAATGAAATTGGTCATTATTCTACTTGTTGTCCTTTTGGAAAGCACCCAAGAGCAATAGGACTTGGATTTCTAAACTAACCCCTCCGGACCCAAAAACATGATTGGGGACCATTTCATCTTTTTTCTTGTAGGTACTTGCAAATGGATTGACTTGAGCTATTGAATTGCAAATTGACTTCTCAATCCACATGAAAGAAGAAAGGTGAGATGTGTAGAGGGTGACAACAAGTGGAAAAGGCAATGGTAAGCACAAAGGTAAATGTTTTATTGCTTATAACCTATCCTAACTTGTTTTTGTCAAGTTAGTGTGCACTATACATATGGTTTTTGAGTTAAAAGTGGCATTTTGTGATTCTCTTCACACTCTTGCTCAAAAACTGTTTCTAATGCTTCTATAGTGCATTACTAACTTACTTAGACATGTTTGAATATGGTTTGTATTTTTAGCATGCCTTTAAATATGTTTTTATGAAATATATGTGCTTCTTGACAGCTGATCTGTCGGTCGAGTTTGCCCTATTGAAACTCGACCGATAGGCACCAATGGGTGTTGCCAACAGTTGTCATCGGTCGAGTTGCCAATGCACATAACTCGACCGATTACACTGTGCACATAATATACATTTGGCTTATTGAATGAGAATTTCCCTCTCAACTAGATTTTCTCAACAAATATCCTTATTCTTTGGCACTCCCTTGGTACCGTTATATATGCATATTGCCATGTTCTAAATTGCCTATCTTGCTTACAACTCTATCTATCTAATTGCTCTAAATTGGTATATATATATCTTGCAATTACTTGCTTTGAGTTGTTTTGCAGGTTTTGATGATGATCTCTTTGGATCTCTTGGTTGTGTCTAAATATTGCTTCCGTTGTGCTCTAACTTGCTACATCTATCTAGGTGTATATCTTGTGTTGATACAACCTTGAGGTTCATAGGGGTAATCATCTTATGGTAAGGATGCATATCTAGTGAGTTATATCCTTTCATGCTTATAAACTTGCATATCTCCTTGTTTGGATATATCTCTTCATCTAATCATAGCTTGCTCTATCTTGTGTATCTTTTGGCATATCTTGCTATGATCTAGATCCTACTAGTAGTCCTAACTTACGATATCATCTACTAGTAGTTCATATACATGTAGTTCTAACCCTGTTTATAATTGGAATATTTTCTCATCTATATGCTATGCTTGTATCTTGTCTCATATATGCTCAAGCATGTTCCTTGAATTGCATATCTACTACTTTGAGTTGCTTGCATAACATTGTGATGCATGGCACATAGAGCTACATTATATGTAGAAATTGGAGAATTTTTGGATTTTATGCAGGTTTTGCTCCAATTTCAGTTTTTTCTGCAAGTATAGTGTTTTTTATGCAGAAACACCCTTCTGAGCAAGACTCATTGCTTTTCCATGAGCTCCGATGGTTTTTGGTCAAATTCCATCATCTTGAGGGTCAAAATTGTGATTTATTTTTTTTCTGCAGCACTTTATCTTGCATTTTTGGGATGTTCAAGTATATGCTTTAACTTGCTTTTCTTTCTATGCTTGGACAAGCCCCTATCTGCGCTCTTCTACTCTCCTTATATATTTGTGTTATCTCCTTTCTCTTTAACAAGTGATGTTTCTTTTTTCTTCATAACCCCCACCTTTTTGAAATGACAAAGGGGGAGAAAGGTAATGTCTTCTTTTAAAAAGAGGAAGAAGGCATGTCTTACATGAAGAAGAGAAGTATGTTCATGTAAAGGGAGAAGGTAAAGGGGAGAAGACATATATGTGTAGAACATATATGAGTAGAAGACATGGTATTCTATAAATGTTATGAAAACTAACCATGCAGGAGAAATAGCATCAATTGAGGGGGAGTATGAGAACTCCACTAGAATCAATTGAGGGGGAGGATATGAACTCAATTCCATTGAAACCCCTAGGTTTCTCCAAAGGTATGAATTTACTTAAATGCTTTCAATACATTTATGGAATGGTTTGTCATCTGCAAAAACGGGGAAAATGTTGACTCAAGGTCAATTAGGTCAATGTTGACTCACGTCTAAATTGACTAAACCCGTGTTTTGATGATGACTAACCATTCCACATATTGGTGTCTAATGCCTCTACTTGAGTGTTTTCAGATTAGGTATAAACACACTCCAATTGCCCTAACTTGCGCATCTCAAATTGGAGAAAAGACAAGTCAAAGTCATACAAGTGGAAGTTTTTGTAATATTATGTATATCCATTAGAATCATGTTGTAAATCACTTGTAATGATTGTATGACTTGTAATTAAGCTTAGAAAAATATCAGGAACACTTAGATCGAATTTTAGAGCACTTTTAATGCAACTTTGAAAATCAATTACATGAACTTGGTCGATCCAGTTTCACACCCTGAAACTCGACCGATCAACCCTTGATCGATTTTTTGAAGATTGCATCGGTCGAGTTTTGCACTCACAGAACTCGACCGATTGGGTAGTGGGCCATTTCCTATTGAAGTGGTCCGTCGAGTTTCCTCAGAACAAACTCGACCGATCCCTTGAATATCGGTTTGCCTGCTACTTGATCGGTCGAGTTACACTTATAGAAACCCGACCGAATGCACTATACAGAAAAGTGCAGAAAAGTGTTTCTAGCCGTTTTAGAGTTGCAACAAGTGAAAATAGATCCCTTGCAAGCCAAAAAACAGTTAGTTTTCGTTCTTAAGTGTTCCCAAAGGTTAAGAGGCATCCCCAGCTATAAATAGGACCCCTTGGGCTTCATTCCAAGGTGGAGAGCATTCACTATGAAGGTTCCTATTCTATAGTTGAGTGATCCTACAGCCTTCTCTCTCTCTCTAAGCTTAATCACTTGCTACATACATTAGAGTGAGTAGGAAATCTGTAAGAGAGCTAGTCATATATGTATATCTTGTGAGGCTCTCACTTCCACCACCTCCCCATCTCTCATTTGCTATCTTGAAGATGAAGGTTCTCTCTCTTGTCCAAGAGAGGTGAAGAAGAACAAGGGAAGGAGTCCCTTGGTGAAGATCAAGGCAGAAGACTTGGAGCTAGAGTGGGTAAGCCCTTGGAGAAGGCAAAAGACTCAAGCTCAAGTAGGTAAGACCTTGGTGGAAAGCTTCTCCGAGTGAAGGTGAAGTCAAAGGCGGAAGATCCAAGAAGAGTGGGTAATTCCTGCAAGGCCGAAGACTTGTGCAAGAGTGGGTAAGTCCTTGGAGAAGGCCGGAGACTCTTACAAAGTGGGTAAGTCTTTGGTAAGGTTGAAGACTCTTTGTATTGGATAGGTAAGTCCTTTGTTGGTCATGTATTGTAAGTCTTATAAGTAAATATAAGAGTACAATTGTTGGAAGTCCTAGAGGTTGACCTCTCTAGGCAAGTGGACTGACACACTTCTAGTTTGAAGTGTGGAACCACTCTAAATAGCTTGTCTAATTGGTGCATGTTCAATCTCTCTTATCCTTTCTATGCATGATTTAGTTGCACTCAAATTGCCTATTTAGCAACCTTATCTTGTCATATAATTTGAAGGTTTAATGAGTTTTGCTTAAGTGCTTTCAGCTCTATTCACCCCCCCTCTAGAGCATCTAATCACCCATCTAGGATCCAACAAGTGGTATCAGAGCGGGTCTTCTCCAAGCATACTTCAACAAGTAGGAGAAGATGGGTGACTACCTAGGAGGGAGACTCTCGACTAGCCTTCCAATCTTTGATGGGAGCAACTTCCTCTATTGGAGAAGAAGACTTCAATTCTTCATCCAAGGATCAAGTCTCGAGATGTGGCAAATGGTGAACAGCCCATACATTCTACCAAAGACAAACATTGAAGAATGGGATGAAGCCACCTTGATGAAAGCAACCTTGAATGCTAGAGCCATGCACATCCTTTATGTCTCCATGACCCCCACCGAGTTCAACCGGATTTCCTATTGTGAGACGACCTATGAGGTATGGAGAAAGCTTTGCATCACTTATGAAGGGACATATCAAGTGAAGGAAAGCAAAGTCTACATGCTCAAAGGGTTGCTTGAGAACTTCAAGATGGGAAAGGAGGAGAGAATAGCCAACATGTACTCAAGGCTCAACACCATCTTGAATGGTCTTGCTGTTCTAGGACATCCTATGTCTAGTAGAGAGATCAACTCAAAGATCCTTAGAACTCTCCCCAAGAGGTGGGAATCCAAGGTGACTTCTATTGAAGAAGCAAGGTCTCTTAGGGATATTCCTATTGAAGAGCTCATTGGAAATCTACAAGCACATGAAGTTACACTTGACAAGAGGGAGGAAGTAGAAAGACAAGAGGAGAAAGAACTCAAGAGAATGAAGAAAGCTGAAATCAAAGCTCAAATCAAGGCTGTTGTTGGTCAAGCTTCTCCATCCTCTCAAGTTGAAGAAGATGCCATGTACTCCAAGGGTAGATTCTACAAAGGCAAGTCCTCCTCCATCCGGTGCTTCACATGTGCAAAGAAGGGTCACTACAAGGAAGATTGCCCACAAGGCAAAAAGACCCATCTTCACAAGAAGACATGGCAATCAAGCTCAAGTGGCTCCTCCAACTCAAGCTCAAGTGAAGATTCATGTGAAGGATCAAGCTCAAGCTCTAGTGATGAAGGAGAATGCCATTTTGTCCTTATAGCGTCAACAAGTGAAGACTCAAGTGAGGTAAATCTATTCTCTGTAGATAAAGAATCCTTGATTGATCTCATTCATGATATTTGTGCCTCTCTTAAGTCTTCTCAAAAGAAAAGGAAAAAGCTTGCTAAAATTGTTGATAATTTGTATGTAGAATTAAATGATCTTGAACATGCAAATTCTTGCTTGCTTAATGATAAAAATGATTGTCTTAGCCAAGTAGACTCTCTTAAACTTGAAAATGCTAGTTTAATTGATAAGATTAAATTTCTAGAAGCTCAACCTCTTATGCCTTGTTTTAATGAAGAGCATACTTTAATTATTGATTCTCTCATGCATGATATTGATGTTCTTAAATCTGAAAACAAGGGCAAAGATTTTGTCTTGCATGAATTAGAAATAGAAAATGCCTCCTTGCTTGCTAAAATCAATGGGCATGAATCTTGTTCTAGTTCTACTAATAGAGAGAATGATGTTGCTGCTCTTCATATTGATAGAGATTCTTATTTAACTAAAACTCTTTGCTTCGAAAATGATCTTTTGCATGGTAGAGATAATATCAATAATTTGTCTTCTACTATTTCTTCTCTTAAGCATGATAATGACAGTTTGAGATCATCCTTGCAAAGATTCTTAGTTGGTAAAAAGAGTCTTAATGACATCCTACTCCATACTACTAAACAAATTGGTAGACATGGTTTAGGGTATGATAGCAGTCAAGGGAACAACAAAGATAAAGGACCTCCAATATTCCATGGAGAATCCTCTAGTTCCAAGACTATGGGAACATGCAACTATTGTAATGAAATTGGTCATTATTCTACTTGTTGTCCTTTTAGGAAAGCACCCAAGAGCAATAGGACTTGGGTTTCTAAACTAACCCCTCCGGACCCAAAAAAATGATTGGGGACCATTTCATCTTTTTTCTTGTAGGTACTTGCAAATGGATTGACTTGAGCTATTGAATTGCAAATTGACTTCTCAATCCACATGAAAGAAGAAAGGTGAGATGTGTAGAGGGTGACAACAAGTGGAAAAGGCAATGGTAAGCACAAAGGTAAATGTTTTATTGCTTATAACCTATCCTAACTTGTTTTTGTCAAGTTAGTGTGCACTATACATATGGTTTTTGAGTTAAAAGTGGCATTTTGTGATTCTCTTCACACTCTTGCTCAAAAACTGTTTCTAATGCTTCTATAGTGCATTACTAACTTACTTAGACATGTTTGGATATGGTTTGTATTTTTAGCATGCCTTAAAATATGTTTTTATGAAATATATGTGCTTCTTGAGAGCTGATCTGTCAGTCGCGTTTGCCCTATTGAAACTCGATCGATAGGCACCAATGGGTGTTGCCAGCAGTTGTCATCGGTCGAGTTGCCAATGCACAGAACTCGACCGATTACACTGTGCACAGAATATACATTTGGCTTATTGAATGAGAATTTCCCTCTCAACTAGATTTTCTCAACAAATATCCTTATTCTTTGGCACTCCCTTGGTACCGTTATATATGCATATTGCCATGTTCTAAATTGCCTATCTTGCTTACAACTCTATCTATCTAATTGCTCTAAATTGGTATATATATATCTTGCAATTACTTGCTTTGAGTTGTTTTGCAGGTTTTGATGATGATCTCTTTGGATCTCTTGGTTGTGTCTAAAAATTGCTTCCATTGTGCTCTAACTTGCTACATCTATCTAGGTGTATATCTTGTGTTGATACAACCTTGAGGTTCATAGGGGTAATCATCTTATGGTAAGGATGCATATCTAGTGAGTTATATTCTTTCATGCTTGTAAACTTGCATATCTCCTTGTTTGGATATATCTCTTCATCTAATCATAGCTTGCTCTATCTTGTGTATCTTTTGGCATATATTGCTATAATCTAGATCCTACTAGTAGTCCTAACTTATGATATCATCTACTAGTAGTTCATATACATGTAGTTCTAACCCTATTTATAATTGGAATATTTGCTCATCTATATGCTATGCTTGTATCTTGTCTCATATATGCTCAAGCCTGTTCCTTGAATTGCATATCTACTACTTTGAGTTGCTTGCATAACATTGTGATGCAGGGCACATAGAGCTACATTATATGTAGAAATTGGAGTATTTTTGGATTTTATGCAGGTTTTGCTCCAATTTCAGTTTTGCTGTAAGTATAGTGTTTTTTATGCAGAAACACCCTTCTGAGCAAGACTCATTGCTTTTTCATGAGCTCCGATGGTTTTTGGTCAAATTCCATCATCTTGAGGGTCAAAATTGTGATTTATTGTTTTTCTGCAGCACTTTATCTTGCATTTTTGGGATGTTCAAGTATATGCTTTAACTTGCTTTTCTTTCTATGCTTGGACAAGCCCCTATCTGCGCTCTTCTACTCTCCTTATATATTTGTGTTATCTCCTTTCTCTTTAACAAGTGATGTTTCTTTTTTCTTCATAACCCCCACCTTTTTGAAATGACAAAGGGAGAGAAAGGTAATGTCTTCTTTTAAAAAGAGGAAGAAGGCATGTCTTACATGAAGAAGAGAAGTATGTTCATGTAAAGGGAGAAGGTAAAGGGGAGAAGACATATATGTGTAGAACATATATGAGTAGAAGACATGGTATTCTATAAATGTTATGAAAGCTAACCATGCAGGAGAAATAGCATCAATTGAGGGGGAGTATGAGAACTCTACTAGAATCAATTGAGGGGGAGCATATGAACTCAATTCCATTGAAACCCCTAGGTTTCTCCAAAGGTATGAATTTACTTAAATGCTTTCAATACATTTATGGAATGGTTTGTCATCTTCAGAAAGGGGGAGAATGTTGACTCAAGGTCAATTAGGTCAATGTTGACTCACGTCTAAATTGACTAAACCCGTGTTTTGATGATGACTAACCATTCCACATATTGGTGTCTAATGCCTCTACTTGAGTGTTTTCAGATTAGGTATAGACACACTCCAATTGCCCTAACTTGCACATCTCAAATTGGAGAAAAGACAAGTCAAAATCATACAAGTGGATGTTTTTGTAATATGATGTATATCCATTAGAATCATGTTGTAAATCACTTGTAATGATTGTATGACTTGTAATTAAGCTTAGAAAAATATCAGGAACACTTAGATCGAATTTTAGAGCACTTTTAATGCAACTTTGAAAATCAATTACAGGAACTTGGTCGGTCCAGTTTCACACCCTGAAACTCGACCGATCAACCCCTTGATCGATTTTCTGAAGATTGCATCGGTCGAGTTTTGCACTCACAGAACTCGACCGATTGGGTAGTGGGCCATTTCTTGTTGAAGTGGTCGGTCGAGTTTCCTCAGAACAAACTCGACCGATCCCTTGAATATCGGTTTGCCTGCTACTTGATCGGTCGAGTTACAGTTATAGAAACCCGACCGAATGCACTGTACGGAAAAGTGCAGAAAAGTGTTTCTAGCCGTTGTGGAGTTGCAAAAAGTGAAAATAGATCAGTTGCAAGCCACAAAATGGCTAGTTTTCGTTCTTAAGTGTTCCCAAAGGTTAAGAGGCATCCCCAGCTATAAATAGGACCCCTTGGGCTTCATTCCAAGGTGGAGAGCATTCACTATGAAGGTTCCTATTCTATAGTTGAGTGATCCTACAACCTCCTCTCTCTCTCTAAGCTTAATCACTTTCTACATACATTAGAGTGAGTAGGAAATTTGTAAGAGAGCTAGTCATATATGTATATCTTGTGAGGCTCTCACTTCCACCACCTCCCCATCTCTCATTTGCTATCTTGAAGATGAAGGTTCTCTCTCTTGTCCAAGAGAGGTGAAGAAGAACAAGGGAAGGAGTCCCTTGGTGAAGATCAAGGCAGAAGACTTGGAGCTAGAGTGGGTAAGCCCTTGGAGAAGGCAAAAGACTCAAGCTCAAGTAGGTAAGACCTTGGTGGAAAGCTTCTCCGAGTGAAGGTGAAGTCAAAGGCGGAAGATCCAAGAAGAGTGGGTAATTCCTGCAAGGCCGAAGACTTGTGCAAGAGTGGGTAAGTCCTTGGAGAAGGCCGAAGACTCTTGCAAAGTGGGTAAGTCCTTGGTAAGGTTGAAGACTCTTTGTATTGGATAGGTAAGTCCTTTGTTGGTCATGTATTGTAAGTCTTATAAGTAAATATAAGAGTACAATTGTTGGAAGTCCTAGAGGTTGACCTCTCTAGGAAAGTGGACTGACACACTTCTAGTTTGAAGTGTGGAACCACTCTAAATAGCTTGTCTAATTGGTGCATGTTCAATATCTCTTATCCTTGCTATGCATGATTTAGTTGCACTCAAATTGCCTATTTAGCAACCTTATCTTGTCATATAATTTGAAGGTTTAATGAGTTTTGTTTAAGTGCTTTCAGCTCTATTCACCCCCCCTCTAGAGCATCTAATCACCCATCTAGGATCCAACACCTATGTCATCCATTTTAAACAAGTATAGTAGGGTCACTGTCTGATATGGATATATGTTATTTGGATAAATAACACCAACATATGGTTGTTGATTATTGATTTAAGATATATGGTAGACCTTTCCATAATCCACCAACCACCCCATTACCTATCTTTTATTTAAAACCCTAGTTGCCTTAATTGTTGTGCATTTGTACAATTGCCTTATTAATACTTGATTAATTAAATTTCTTAATCACTTTGCTAAGGTGGTTAGTATAATTGTGGTTTGTTCTGACTAATTTTTAATCTAATGCTAGTTAGTTATATTTCCTCTATTCCTTATATAATTTGTGTAATTGCTTATATGATAGTATAATTTAAACTAAACCACCATATACCCTAAAAACACTAGACCTAGTATCTACAAGCTTAGATAGACTAATATTTAGGTCTATAACCATCTATGATGATTGGCTTCATTTTCCACCTATACTACAAGACATGCCCTTGTGCTTGTAGATATTTTGTATTGGGATCTGCAACTTGAACATGAGCTATCTTGAGTCCATTCACACATCATGGATTCTTTAGTTGCACTACCTAGGTCGGGTTATAAAGTGATATGTTATATATAATATCATCTATTATAAAAAAAACCTTAATAAACACAAGGGTTATGATGTTAAGGTTACCTTTAGTATTTCACAGTGAGTTATATTACTTAATGATATAATGTTTCATGAGTAAGAAGTTACATGTATGTAATTTATTCCAAAAATGTCCTTATTATGGTCCATATAAGAGGAATTATAGCTAAGACACTTTACTATAATTCACATTTTAAAATCAAGTGATAAACAAATAATAGTAATGTTCCAAATTTTACATGTGTATTTTAAGTATTAAGATTTAATGTTTCTTTTAATAATCTTTTCTAGGTTTCTATAAAATAGATTACTTTCTATCCCTTCTTAACCATCATAACATCATCAATATCCGTTGGTCTCATTATGAAGTATTGGATGAATATTTGTCATACTCATAACACTTTGAAATGCTAAAATTTATATTAAACATTATACCTTTTAGCTATGTTAAAATTACATGTGTCTAAGTTAAAAGACCCAGTTTCATGCATTATATAAAATGAAAACTTCATGAAATTTAGTTTATATCTTGTATTTATAAATTTAAAAAATAATATATGGCCATTGGTACATGTCATCATTATGACAAAACACTAATATTTGTTGTTAGGGTCCTAATCCTATATTTAGCCAATATCATGAATATGTAGTTTTACACATTTGACATCTATTCTCAATGGACACCTTATAATGTAAAATAGTGACAAAATATTTAAAAGAAATATTTAAACATAATTTCATTAAAAAATAATCAAATTGGAACATATTCTATCCTAACAAGAACAAATTGCAAAAATGACTGACAATCTAACAAAACAAGCAAAACCTTCTAAAAATAGGTTGGCAAAGGTTGGCTCAACTGGTGAAGGATTGTTCTATTAAATAATAGGTTTTGGTGTCAGATCTCCTGGGGGATGAGTGTTAGAAGAAAATGTCATGGTAATAACTCTATCCATTGATAGCATTGTGAAGAAATTTCACACTAATGGGGGTGGAATAGGGTGACTTTCTGCCACATGTCTATTCCAGGGGTTTATTCTATTGAGGCATGTCCAATGTGACCCTACCTACGAGGGTTACCTCAAGTAATAGTAATGAACTTACAAAACATGTATATATTTTATGTTTGAAAAGTTATTATGCATAAAAATATCATACAAATACATTTAGTGATATAAAGCCATCATAGAGAATCTCACTACAAGATATTTCCATTTGGGAACAATCTAAAATAGATCCATGTAATTACACAAAATAGGCACAAATTGGTCGACATGTAATTTAATGAAATACATTTTAGATATTTTGAAGTTAGATTCATATACCTTCTAAAGATAGATTCATAAAAAGCATTACATTTTGAAGTATTATTACATGTTAGGACAATGAATATGAACTTGAAAAGATACAAAAACTTAACATAGTTTAGATAAAACTAGAGTATAACAAGAAAAATAGCTCAATAAGAAAGTCATATTAAAATTGGTCAAATCAGGATATTATAGTAAATTCTTAAAAGAAAAGTTTAAATACGACACGTGACATGCTATTGCCAAAAATTGCTAAAATTTTACAATTGATTAGCATTCATTTAGTTTGGATGAGCTTCGGATACAGTGACACATTTGAAATGGTACTAAATGGTACTATATGTATTACAATTTTATCTAATCTAGTATTGTGAATGGCAGAGTCAAGTTTGGTGAAATGGATGTACCAATATGTGATAAGTTCCATTACTTAGGTTCTATTATTAAAGGGATGGTAATGTTTAAGATGATGTTTGTCACATGATCACAACATGATGGATGAAGTGGAGAAGTGAAACTGGAGTCATATGTGACTAGAAGTGCCTATGACCAACCATGCTATATGGGAGTGAATGTTGGGTAGTGAAGAAACAAGGTATTAATAAGATGAATGTGGCTAAAATGTGTATGCTAAGATGGATGTGTGGGAAAACAAGAAAAAATCATTTAAGGAATGACTATATTAGGAACATAGTGGGGATTACGAGAATTGAGGACAAGTTGTGTGAGGGCCATCTAAGATGATATGGACATGTGAAACATAGAACAAAGAATGGACCTATTTAAAGAAGAGTTATTGAGTCAAGTACAACTAAAAGAAGTAGATGCATGCCTAACCTAACCTGGGAACAACTTATAAATAATATTTTTGAATATTTACATCTTGATCAGACTATGAACCATAACAAAGTTGATTGGTAAAAAAGTATCCATGTATCCCACCCTAACATGGTTGAGATTGACACTTAGATGATGATGATGATGATAATCCTATCTCCTTAGTCTTCCATATATGAAACTCACCATGGACGAACTCTTTGGGTCCATAAGCAATATTCATGAAGAAAAAGGGGAAAAAGGTAAAAATTGTCTTCTATCTTGTAACTTCAAAAATGTTTATTTAGAAGATAATATTCTAATGGTTACATTTACAATTTACCAATAATTATGGTGAAATTTATTCTACCTTGAAATTGTGGATGTCTTCAAAAACTATGTCTAGTCCACCCCTTCACACAATAATTTGTGTTTCTAATTATATGAGTTTTTTTGGGTTCTTAAGGGACAAACCCTCCCTCAATTGTTGATGACCAGGATGAACTGGAGTTCTCCACATGACTCAACCTAATCATCATGTAAAAATGGTGATGACTCATATCTCCTCAATAGCAAGGAATTCCTATTGCCAAGAATAGAGATATCCAGTCTTAAAATAATTAATTCCAATAAACTATTCTCATTGATTAGGTGATTTTCTTTTTCCAAAATTCATGTATTTCTTATTTTGTCCCATTTTCATGTAGATTAGGAAAATGTTGCCAAAAACCTCTATTTCGATTCCTAAAAGTAATTTGGGTTTCTAAATTGTTATAGGGTATATTAATATACAAAATTAGGCTTTCATCAATTAATTGACATTAATCATATTATTCTATCATTTAACCTCTTTAAAACATAGAAAACATTCAAACCCCTAATTTGATTAATCTAGGGTTTTGTTTCCCAAAACCCAAACTATACAACCAATGTGATGATATTCTACTTAGATAGTAAAAATGTAAAAAAACATTCAATTCCCTTTATGTATATATCCTCATTTTGTGGTAAATTCATATTATAGGCTATGACTTGGTTCAAAGCATAATAGATTTTCCATGCTCTACTGACTAGGGCTTAATAAGTAAATGACTGGTTGTTTACCAATTGAACCATTCATTTCTGTAGATAATATAATATTCATTTAGTAATTATCAAAAGATTATGACATTTTTAGGTAGATTATTGTTAGAATCCAAAATAGCCATATGTCCAAAACAATCCAAACAATTACATTGATGGAAAACTACATATATAAATGAATGAATTAATTAGATTTCAAGATATATGACATCACAACTAAATTGAAACTGACAAAGGAATAAGACATATACAATTAGTTTTCCATCAATTCCATTTATGGATAACAATGTACATAGATGGAAGAAATCATTAGATTTTAAGATATATGAAACCAAAAAAATAAACTAAAATTGATAAAGAAATAAGGCATATAAAATAAGTATGAAACAAAAATAGAGAAAATCTCCCCTTGTACTCATCCCCATGATGTTAAAATTTATCTTGATCATCTTTTATTTCAAAAAAATTTAGAATATTAAATTTAGAAATATGTTAGCATAAATATGATGTTATATGATGTGAAAGTATATTAATAAGATTCCCAATATATGTACTTTTAAAACTTATAAGGAAATATTTTCTTCTATACGTAATAACAATAACCAAAGAGGAAACCATGAGTTGTACAGTAGTTTTGGGTTCCATAGTCAAGGTACTACTTGAAGTATACCTATAACTTACATGCCAAGAGATGTATTAGAAAAATTATTATCAGGTTTAGTAGTCAATTTTAGAGTAAGATCACTAAGAAATGTCTAACCTCATTTTATAAGAGTTGGAAAAATCTTCAATAAATATGTTATTCATATAGCTTATATAAGAAAGTGTAGTATGAAATCCCATACTCTTCATCAATATATCCCATCAATGTTCACTAAACATGCATGTTTTAGAGTTTAAAATATTTCATGGATATGAACATAAATAACCAATTTGTATATACCCATCCATTTTTATTATAATTTATATACAAATACAAAATTACCTAAAAATCAAATCTAAAATCAAGCCAAGGGGAATTCTTGTACTTAGCTTATTAAAATTAGGTAGACACATCTTGGTATATAGAAATTTCATCTTCAGTCTTTAAGGACATTAGAGGATTGGGGTATCAATATTTGATGCACTAAAACCCTATATATTAGATGCATTAATCAACCAATTATATAATTATACCCTAATGTATTAACATCTGCTAAATGTCACTTATGATGGTAAAGTCCCTCACACGGATCAATAGGTTAAGATTTTATATTGACATCTTGGTATGATATTTTTAAAATGTCTCAAATGTCCCTAAAGCCATAATGACTTCTTTCACATTTGGTGTGGTATTAACTAATTTTTTGAGCCTTAACATTGACTAATGATCATAATAAAATATATTATCTGACAGAAAGTTCAAAAACCTCTTCATTCAACCAAAAACACCCCATCATCAAAATTTTATAATTTATAGAATTAAAATATTGTTATAAATTAAAATAATCTAGAAAAAAATACACCATTCCAAGATTTTCCTAGTATCAATATTAAGAGTAATATTAAATCACTCTACATATATTATTAAACTACATACCAATTTACTTGATTTTTGACATCCCTATTGATTATTACAAATTTTCTGTTCCAAGGTTTATTGGATTAAAGAGGGGGACATGATTTACTTGAATTTGATGGGACATTACATGTTTGCATGGCTTAATATGTGATGTTAACATATGTAATCGAAACTCTCATTCCCTTGATGACTCTATTTCAAGTGCTTGAGCCATAACCATATGGCCTCACACATGTTAGACATAGTACCTCATTAATTTACAACCCACCATAGAGGTCTATTTACTTAAAATGATGACTATTACAATTTTCAATGTGATCTTGTTATGTATATGGATAACAAAAATGCATTGTCACACTGCAAAGGAACTGGATGAGGTGGTTGCTACAAGGCTCCCCAGAAAGGCTGATTTCAAGGATAATATTATATAAATGTTTAGGATTTACTAGTCGACATCATGGTTGGTTAAAAAGGATGGAGATGGAAGAAGATTGTAGAGGAGCCAAATAGATGGTACCCGTAATTGGTGAGGTTGGAATATAATAGTTCCAAGGTGGACGAGATCAATACAGATGAGCTTTTGTGATCGTCAAAGAGAAATAATGGATGTATCATATGGTAGTCAAGTTGCTTTCCTTGGAAGATAGGAGGCCCTAAGTCTAGATATTGTGACACCACCATTAGATGGTGGAGAGAAATTATCTTGTGAAAGATCATTTGGTTTGATCTGGAGAGTTAAAGGTCCAAAAGAGGGGTAATTGACCTTGTCTTAGTTGAGGAAGCTAACTTCTTGGAGGGAATTAGATGATGTTCTTCTTTAAACAAGAATGCTTCACATGTATGAACTTACTACAAAAACCTTTCTTACACAATTGGAGACATCCTCCCCTAATATAAATAAGACCGTAAGTAAGGTTATCATACATCAAAGGGAATAATTTCTTCTACTAGCACTTGGTATTAGGGGATAAACTGTTGGACCGCAATCTAGTAACCATGTGATCGAGTAATTCTATCTGATAGGAGTTGACCATTATGGGTTTATTTCAAATGAAAATTATATCTCCTATCTATGGTTGGAATGTTATTAAATTTATAGCTCAAGCTTATCTAAACTAAGCATATGTAATGGAAAACAATAACTATCGATTTTTATATACATGGATGTCTATAGGCTTGACATTGTTAACACGATATCCTAAATAAATACATAACATAATCAAATATGACTCACAAAATTTTGTAGAGTTACACATAATTATATATGGATTACTGTTGCACATTCAAATAGAAATGTCAATCACCATATGATACTATAATTAGAAACCCTTAGAAAAATAAATATATGAAATGAGGATTGTAGATTAACTAAAGACATAAAGTTTGACTCTCTTACATTATTTCCTTCTTAGAAGAAATTTGTGGTGAAAACTTCCCCATAAAAATAACGATGTGTATATTATTGCACCATGTTTGATTTGTCAAACTAACCATCATTATGATATATCAAGAAAAGTTTGACCATCTCAATTATTTCATTAGAGTTCCTAATTATTTGAGTCCAAAATTCTAGCTCATGTCTCCTGATAGGCTAAAACATATCTCAGATCTAAGGGTTTATGATTTTATACATGACTAAAATCTTTGGGGTACTTATTCATGTTGATATCATAGGATTAATTGATTATTTGGGTTTATATGGAACCATGACCATCCTATATGTGCATTATCTAATGTTACTTGCAGATTCAAAATAGGAAAATACATGATACTTAATTTCATTATTTTTGGATATCACATGCAAAAGTTACATCTTTAGGTACGCATGCTTTCTTGAGAAAGTCTAATAATGATCCCAAAATGCATATGTGCGATTGTATTCCAAACTAGGCCTTCTTAATCTAATTTTTGATGGTAAACACTTGATCTGAGTATTATTAGAATTTCCTTCAATGTGACAAAAGTTTACTTTTGTAGCATTCATCGTGTAGAAATTCATAAGTGGGTATGCTAATGAATTTTGATACATGTTATTGTACATAAATTTATGTTAATGTGGACAGAAGTACCATGAGTGACACAGATCTAGGATGCATACTTGTACTTATGTATTCTAAGAGTTGGATGCTCCTCTCAGATAAAATGGTTCATACAAGTGGTATGTAGTTCATAACTTTAGTCTATGTGGGGACATTCTAAAGGTGCAAAATATTCCAGATACACAACACCACACAAACTTTGGTTGTGGTTTTAGTGGGAAATAACTTATATGTCTTTGGCAAGAAATCTTCTACATGCTAGTTGGTGACAATATTTTCTCAATTCCTAGGTAAAACTTCTGTTGGGATTTGAGGCACCTAATAAGGTAGTGCAAACAAAAAATTCTTTCTATATCCCAAACAATAAGATAGAATCAATAATGATGTATTTAAGAAATAGGGTTTGCAGGGCATATACCTGGTCCTAGAGAAAATCCAACGACAATGCTTGCAATGACATGCTTCTTTCTCAAGAAGCACTCAGATAGTTTTCAACGGTGGCCTCCTAGTGTAGCACCACAGATGGAAATTGATGACGTCCTCCTAGTGTGGTGGAAATAATCTCTACCCCTCTATGGTAGTCCACATGAACCACTGGGTACTCCTCGTCATGCTTTCTGGAGCTAACAGAAAGGAGTTTGTCCTTTGATGTCAACATGCTAGCACTAATTTGTTCTCCCCGAAAATCTCTCCCTTTTAACTATAAGACTTGATAAGGCTCTCACATTACCACAAATATGAGAGGACACCATTTGTCAACATTAGTTGTGTCTCCTCAAAAGCCTTGACTACCATCTATTTATAGGAGGGTTAAGGTCAGGGTTTCCAGATCAACTGGGAGTCGAAGAGATGGATTTTCATGAATTTTTTACTACTACGGATCATGAGTCAGTCGTCTCAACACTTGAGTCGGTCAACTCGCAACCCAGCCGTCAATTGGAACATCCACTCAACTGATTGGAATTCTTTCCTATTCGCAAACATATTGGCTTTCAATGCAACGATCAATGAACAACATGACATCAACGTCAATCCTTGATTCATTCTTACTGATCGTCCAGCCGATCGACTGGACACTAGAATTGGTCAACTCGACACATGAATCAGTTGAATCGACATTTGAGTTGGTCGAATCATATTCCCAGTCAGCCAATTATCAGCCAAATTGATTACCTTAACACTTTAGTAATCATGGCATATGAATCGTTCGACTCAACACTTGAGTTGGTCGACTCATATTCTAGGTCAGTCAATTATCAGCCAATGTTGTTTAATTACCGAAACACTTTAGTAATCCAGTCAAACCCTATTCTAGGTGCATCCTATGTGTGTGACCCTTTATGTCCCAAGTTACTTTGATAGTGAATGTCCATAACTAATTTATGACATCACATGCAATGAGTGGTATTTAGAACACATCATTGTTACCCAAGTAATTGTAAAGTTGGAGGACAAATTCAACCTACAATTTATTATTAGTGTTATAATGATCGTATAGTTTTCTTTGTCTCTAATATCTTGATTCAACGTGAGGCATGGAATCGTCATCCTCTTAGTATTGAATCCATGTTCATTGAACTAGGGCAGACTTTTGGAGATAAATGTGAGCTCACATATCACATATTGATTAACATGAGTATGGCCATACATTTCTCAATCTCACTTATCAATAGGACAAGATATCAACTTTGAAAGGAGGGGCATATCCCATCTACGTCAGTTGCAGTCAATATCCATGTGTTAAAACATACCCGAACATCACATTTTTAGTAGTCCTTATTCAAGGTCACGTTAGATGATGTCAAAGTACATCAAAAAACATCTGATGAGTGTAGTGACTTTAGGTCTTAGAACCACAATCATTACTATCACCTTGGGATATGGATCCTACTAACATTCTATGGTTTTAATGTATCACTCTCAAGGTGGGTCTTTATAATACACTATTATTTATCAAGTACCTATGCATTTCATTTAATATCCCATATCATGCTTAATGAGACTCTGTCATCAATCAATACACCAATATTATGTATTAATGTCATCTATTTTTCTTCCATGACAATATCCAACATAACAACAATGTATGTAGTCTTATCATACATATGATCTCATTGTTCGGGTCCTTAACCTAAAGACATATGTCCTCGAGTAATATTATTCTTTATACATCTACCATCTTTGTGTCATCATCTCATGATTGAGACAAACACAATAGATGGAATTGCCTATATTTTTATCAAATCAAGTATATAATGCCCCATTACAATCATCATATAATTGGCTCTATGGGGATAAGTAGCAATAGACTCCCACTTGTACTTAGATCCAATCTCCCACGTATCATATTCCAAGTGATCTTAACATGTCTATCATGTTTCTAATGTTCAAGTGTTTTGTATCGGGTTAGCAAAATTTTCTCCTAGTCGGTACTTTGCAAGTCTTTACATCTCCTCACTGTAGAATCTTTCGTATGAGATGGAAAAGCCATGGTATGCTATCTGGGTTTCCTAGCCTATAGAGTAGCTCCATTATTGTCACATTATTTATACTATGACATAAATGATTGGAACCTATCCCAAGTTCATCTATTTGAAGTTCTTGATCCATACAATATCCTCTGATGTGTTTTAAACAACAAGGTACTTGAATTATATTGTAGAATCACCAATGAACTCTTGCTCAAATTTTTTCCAACATACAATTCTATTTTAAGGTCAAAAATAAATTTGGATTGAGATCTGCTTTGTCTATATGGAAGTTTGCATCGATGTATTCCTTTACACCCAACTCTTCATTATTATCATGATCAAGGAACTTATCCTTAGTGCTTCTCAAGTACTCAAGGATGTTCTTTATGGTAGTCTAATGACCTTCATTGGAATCTAACTAATATCATCTCCTCATGTTCAATACATACGAGACAATGAGATGAGTGCATAAAATTGCATACACGATAGATCCAATTTCTAATGCATGTGGCATCTTAATCATGTGTTCAAGAATTAAAACATTAAACTCTAGAGATACTATCACCATGGGACATGGATAAGTTTCCACTCTTTGAGTTATGCATGCTGAACCTCTTTAGTACCTTGTCAATGCATGTTCTCTGTCTTAGGCCAAGAAGCCTTCTAGATCTATCTCTATAGATCTTGATTCGTAAAATATTGGATGTTTCACCTAAATCCTTCATAGCAACGGTACTTCCCAACCAGTTCTTTACAATCTATAAATTAGGGATGTCACTCCCTATAAATATGTGGAATATCAATATGCTCCCACTATTCTTTTGTAATCACATATTTCATCTTCATTTCGACCAAAGTCAAACATTTTGACTGCCTCGTAGAATCAAAGATTCTAGCTTAGAGATGCATGTTTCAATCCATAGAGTGACCTTTGTAACTTACTAACTTTATTTGCAATAGTTGGATATATAAAACCTTCAGGTTGTGTCAAGTACACATCCTTTAGAATATTCCTATTAAGGAATGTGGTTTTTAACAATCATTTTCCAAATATCATAGTCATGCTAAGTTGTAGTGGCAAGCATGATTCTGATGGACTTAACCATGGCAACATGTCAAAGATTTTGTCATGTTTAACAACTTGAACTTGTTTGAAACCCTTTACAACCAATCTATCCTTATAGGTTTGTACACTACCATCCATGTCAGTCTTCTTCTTGAAGATCCAATTGCACCCTATGGGTTTTATCCATTCTGGTGGATCCAACAAGGTCATACCTTACTAGTGTACATGGAGTCAATCTTGGATACAATGGCTTGAAACCATTTCTCATAATCTAGTCCCTCAATAGCTTCTAGGTAGGTTGTTGGATCATCGTCTATGACCAACTTATCACCTTCTTGAGCCGTAATCTTTCAAGCTCAAGGCATGTCCTGTTGGGTTTTGTGGGATAGAATAGGTAGCGGAAACAATTTTTTTTATCTAACTACAAACCCAAAACCAATAGATCGCTTCAACAACTATGCAATAGGAAAGATGGTTTAGCGAGATATACCTGGTCGTGAGGCTTTCTCAGTGACAATACCTCACAGCTAGTGCGGCCTTCAACCACTTAGTCTTTGACGGTGTCTGTACAGCTCCTGGTCTTAACCTGGACTGTGGTTGACAGTCGTCCCCCTGAGAGGTAGAAATATCCCGCCTCTATAGATAATCCACATAGACAATCGAGAACTCTAGTCAATTTACAAGGACAGACTAGAAGGAGTCATCCCCTTCTATCGATGTATTGGTCACCGACACACTCTCCCACCACTAGTCACTTTTCTGTAGTTGTCTTTCCCCTGCTGTTCCTCCCTGGATGGGTAGAACTTGCTTGGGCTCTATCAATTACCACAACTAGAGAGGACAAAAAATTGCAGAACAACTGATGTTCATAGTTGCATGTTTTGTAAAGCCCCTTGTACCCCTCTATTTATAGTAGAGGGTAGGGTCAGGGTTCCTAGTCTTTGCGGGAGAAGAAGGGTCCCAATTTTTCCACAAACTAATTGCACTACAGAATGCGAACCGATCAATTCACAACTAAACCGATCATTTGGGCAGATGAGCCGATCTATTCACCTAGTGAACCAGTCATTTCACTTCCCAGACTTGCATGCAATTGACTTTCCTTATTCATTTCTAAATAATGCAAAGATTATTTTTTGTCCCAATCAAATTTAACAAGTGGAATGAGGATCTTTTGTCACGAACCGGGAAACCCAACACTTTCTCATTTAGTCCATCTGAACCGATTGGTTCACTAGAGTAAACCGGTCATCTCACTGACCATGAGTCGACCGATTCACTCAGTGAGTCGGTCGGTTGGTGGTCTAGGTTGTGCAGAACTCAGTCAATGCAGTTCTCAATCAATCTGACACTCTAATCAATGGATTCAACATTTGAACTTGATGATTCCGAGTCAAGTCTATTGATTGAATGTTTAATTGAGTATCTAAACACTTTAGTAATCAATCTAAACAACATTTATGGATAAACTCCTCTTCTAGGTTAATCCTATGTGTGTGACCCTATAGGTTCCATTTCACGTTGGCAGTGAATGTCCATAACTAACTTATGACATCATAAGCAAAGAGTGGTGCCTAGTTGCACAACAATGCTATCCAAATGAAGAAGAAAGTTGGAGAACAACTTTCAACTTACAATATGTTATTGGTGATATAGTGAATGTATAGTTCATTTGTCTCTGATATCTAGATTGGACTTGAGGCATGGGCTTGTCATCCTATACAAATGTTCAATCCATGTTTCTTGAACTAGAGCAGTCTGTCTGAGATAAATGCAAGCTCAATATCATATATATTTACTCACATGTACATGGCCATGTATTTCTCAATCTCTCTTATCAAGTGGCCAGAATATCATACTCCCTTAGGAGGGACAAATTCCATATCTATCACTCACAGTCAAGTCCCCATGTATCAAAGTCACCCAATCATCACCGTTATAACAACCCATGTTTCAGGACTGCATTTGATGATGTCAAAGTGTACCCAACAACATGTTATGAGTGTAGTGATTTTAGGGCTAAGAACCACCGTACCACCAATACAATAAGAGATGATCCTAACTTACCATGTGTGGTTTCATGCATCAATCTTATGGTGGGTCTGTCTGATACACTGTTCTCTAACATGTATTTGTATGCTTGGTTTGATATCATATATGATGACTGATGAGATTCATCATCAACCAAGACACACTCTAATCTTTTGTGTTATTGATGTCTATGGTTATTTGCACAATAACAACCGACTAGGGACATAATAAGAATG
Organism: Alisma plantago-aquatica; assembly: GCA_963693085.1. Classification (NCBI taxonomy): domain Eukaryota; kingdom Viridiplantae; phylum Streptophyta; class Magnoliopsida; order Alismatales; family Alismataceae; genus Alisma; species Alisma plantago-aquatica. Next base: position 157,113,717 of record OY856413.1, read on the forward strand.
TATAATCTTAACATCTGTATGATCTCATTGTTTAGGCCCTTAACCTAAAGACATACATCATTGAGTAATACGATTCTTTAGACATCTAACATGTTATATCATTATGTCAAAAATAGATTAAACATATGGAAAAATATTGCCTTTATTATTATTCAAATCAGTTACAAAGTATGCCACTACAATCATCATATGACTGGCTCTATGGGCATACATACCAATAGACTCCTACTTGCACCTAGAACCAATCACCCATAAACCTCAGTCCTTGTGATCTAGCATGACCATCATGCTTCTACTGTGAAAGTGCCTTAGTCAAGGGATCAAAAATATTGTATTCGGTTGGTACTGTGCAATATCTTCGCATCTCCTCACTGTACGATCTCTTGTATGAGATGGAAGATCCGCTGTATATGCTTGGACCACTAATGATCTGGGTTCTTTATTGTAATGACCCCGCCTCCCGGTAACCCCCAATTAAGGGAGACCCGAAGGTCAGAGCCGTTATTCAATTAACAGGATCAAAGGTTCGAAAAATAATCAATAATAATTATGAAATTCTACTAACTAACTGGAATTTGGTATAAAATTAAAACTTTACTTACCTTTGAAAACTTTGGAAATCTATCTATCCAGAGCTTGAATTATTCTATCTAATCCTCCTTGCACTTTATTTCTTATTTCCACAACATGTCACTTTACTGTTTGTTCTTTCAATTGTTGTTCCTAAAACATCGACAAACAAAACGGCGGTCAGTATATCGAAATATACTGGTATGAGGGAACAACCAAAATCTTGCAAATATGTCTAACAATTTAATAATCACAATCAAATTATTTAACAAGACAATTTACATTTTCAATGTGTCATTCTCCACCACTTTTGCCCTAACCCTGGCATACCCCTCTAGGGTTTCTCTTTTGCCATTGACTTAAGGCCACCTTATCAATCCCGAGCTTGGTGCCTGGGAGTCACCTCTCATGGTGCTCCATAGTCATGCATCATAGACCACCTTCTCATTCCCGAGCTTGGTGTCTGGGGTCACCTCTCATGGTGCCCATTGGTCTACCCTCCTGGGCCTAACCTTTATGGCATCTTCCATCAGGGTGGCATGTAGGTGCAAGAATTCACATGTATATATAAATGTGATAGCCATAGTGACTTTATAATTACATTATGAACATCCAAACTATTTAGATTGCATTCAATACGAAGAAACATTCGGAAAACCCTCGGGAAACTAATGAGATTAATCATAATTAACCACATACATGATCTGACGATTTGAATAGAAATATCCATGCTAATAAGAATCCAAGCAAGCAAGCATTTTCAACAAGATCCTGAAATAACCACGTAATTCCCTTTTTATTATTCATGTCATAAAGATCTATTAAACCTAGCTCGCTTCTTAGGGTTTCTAATTCACTTTTAGGGTTTCTATTACAATTAGGGGTTCCCTTCATCTTTTACTATTTTAAACCCTAATTTAATGCAATTGATCACCAACCCTAATTATCTCAACATCTAATCCTCAGTTTCAGATTAAAGGCATAATTATCCATAACTAAGCCTCTTAAACCTCTTTTACATTAAAGCTACTATTTTATCCTTTTAATTCATGACAATATCATTATTCTCGTTTATCATCAAAATAGCTTAGAACCATAATAACTCAATTCTATAATTATATTTTCGGATTTAACTCATTAAAACCCATATTTCCCCAAATTAGGGTTTCTAAACATAATCATGTGCATAAAACCCTAAAACAAGCATGAAAATACCTTTTTCAAAATCAACTCTCCCTTTTACTCTTAATAGGTTAATATTGCTCAGAATTAGGGTTCCAAACCAAATTAACCCAAAAGAGTCATTAAATCTGAGTTCCATAACAAATTAGGGTTTTACCATAATTTTATACATCAAAGGTGATAACTTGGTGTACTTTTTAAATTGCAAGCAATATCAGGTTCTAATTATATTTTTATTGGATTCTTCACATTTTTCTAATTAGTTTTCATGTATTACTTTCTATCATCGGAGTTACAGATAATTAATTACGAATTTGTGAAGAATATACCTTTTAGGCGTGTCCTTCCTATTTTCTTTTCCAGCGATCCGACATTTACCCCTTTTGTCCCTGATCTCCTTCTCATGCGCCAGGGGTAAGAGAGGATTTTCTCTCTAATCTTCTTCAACCTTGTAGCTGAACTCCGTGTTGCCCAGCGCGAGACAGGAGCGCCGACGCCCGGTCAACTCCAACGTTGACTTTGTGATGTCGCCGCTCGATCCCTTATGAAAAGCCAGGTTTCCCTTCGCCAACTTCGACCGAACTTGCCAGCGGGACCAATTTCTGTGTAGGGGCACGAGAAGGTTGGGAATGAGAAGGACCTTCCTTGGCAGCGACACCGGGGTAGAACAGGGGAAATTCAGGGAATCTACGTCAAAACGAAGGTAGGGGATAGGTTCTGGGGATCTCACAGGGTTGCACGAGTATGAGGGAGTTCTCAAAGGGGAACTCTACCCCTTATATACAGGTGGGGATTAGGCTAATTCCATGGAGTTTGGCTTCATCAGGGAAACTCCATATCCCAGTGCATGAGCCCCATAAAGTCAGGCTCGTTCAACTTGGGAAAGTCTCCCGAATTCAAAGGAAAACACTATTGACTCGCAATCACCCTGGATCATAAGGAAATCGGAGAGGAAATCCTCCATGTAACATGCAACTTCCCAGTCCGTGTGGGACTTAGGAAATGAGAGACCAACGTTGGATTGATATCCAATGGTCTCAGTTGCACGCGATCAAACTAAAAGGAAAATCATTTTCCTAATTCAGAATAAATCCAATTTTTAGCAATTTCTTAGGAAATTCGTAACTCCCAAACCCTTGCTCCTTTTTAACTCAAATTTTAAGGAAAGGTTTGCCTTGACATTATCTAGTTTTGCACGAAATTTGGGAAACAACTTGCAATGTATGAGAAGGTTTCCTTCTCTCCCAAGTTATCTTATCCAATTAATCAAAATTAATTAGTATTCCTATTCCTTTTTCTATTACCTTGTTATTTTGGGTCCCTTGGACCTCAAGAAATCCTCAAGGCACGAATTCCCTCATTGGGGAATATCTACTTGCTTTTATCCTTTTATTTATGTCTTTCACATATTCTCCTTATCTTTTGTTAAAAAATGTCTCTTTTTGAGAATTCTCTTTATTTCTCTTTTATTTTCCTTATTGGAATTACTTTTAATATTAGAAATCTCATGGATATGAAAATCCACCAAGGATAACCCAATTATGCCTCTTTTCACTTCTTTCCCATATTTTCTCATTGTTTTCAATTTCTTTCTTGATAAGGAAATATTTATTTGATCTGTTCCTTTCTTATTGCATTCTCTATGCAACTTTGGACTCCTTGGAACCCAAGGAACCCAAGAGGCACGAAATCCACCTTTGGATTATTATTTTTCCTTCTAGAGGTTTCCATACCTTTCTTATCTCAAATTCTCAATTATTCATTAATTAATTTAATTTCCTTGTTATTGGACCCAATAGCCAATAGAGCCCACAAAGCAAACGAAATTCATGCATTCAATCAAAAGACATCATTATTTGTTCATTTATCCTTAATATGAGAAATTACATTTCTCAGCAAATAAACCCAAAATTGGGGTTGTAACATTTATCTTGTGCAATAGCTCCATTATTGTCACAATAAATATCAATTCTATCACAGATGCTAGGAACTACCCCAAGTTCAGAGATGAACTTCTTGATCCACACATCCTCCTTTGCCGCATGGGATGTAGCAATATACTCGGCCTCTATCATAGAATATGCATCTGTCTCTTGCTTGGAACTCTTCCAGCTCACACTTCGTTGTTGAGGCAAAACACAAATCCTGAATGTGATCTGTAATCATCTTTATCGGATTGGAAGCTTGCGTCGGTGTAACCATTTACCGCCAACTCTTTCTCACCACCATAGATGAAGAACTGATCCTTAGTCCTTCTCAAGTACTTTAGGATGTTCTTCACATTTGTCCAGTGAGCATCTCCAGCATCTAACTGGTATCTTCTCGTCATGTTGAGTGAATACGAGACATCGGGATGAGTGCACAACATTGCGTACATGATGGATCCAATTGTTGATGCATATTAAATCCCATTCAAGCGTTCCCTATCTTCAAAAGATTTGGGACATTAAGCTCTAGAGACCAAAACTCCATGCCTCATGGGTATGTTTCCTCTCTTCGGGTTCTCCATATTGAACCTCTTCAACACTTTTTCCATGTATGTGCTTTGACTTAGTCTAAGAATCCTTCTGGATCTATCTCTATAGATCTTGATTTGTAAGATATTGTATGCTTCACCCTAAGTCTGTCATTGAGAATGTATTTCCAAGCCATGTCTTTACCTTTTATAAAATAGGGATGTCATTTCCCATCAATAGTATGTCATCTACTTACAATATGAGGAATGTAGTCATGTTCCCACTAACCTTCTTGTACATACAAGGTTCATCTTCATTTTGACTAAAGCAAATATCTTTGACTGCTTCATCAAATTGAAGATTTCAGGTCCTAGAAGCTTGCTACAATCCATAGATTGACCTTTGTAGCTTACTAACTTTATTTACATCCTTTGGATTTATAAAACCTATAAGTTGTGTCATGTACACATCCTAGACAAGATTCCTATTAAGAATGTGGTTTTAACATATATATGCAAAATATTATAGTCATAGTAGGCTGCAATAGCAAGCATGATTCTGATGGACTTAATCATGGAAACTAGAGAAAAGGTTTCGTCATAGTTAACACCTTGAACTTGTCTGAAACCCTTTGCAACCAATCTTCCTTTATAAGTTTACACATTGTCATCCATGTCGGTCTTTATTCTTGAAGACCCACTTGCACCCTATGGGTTTTACCCCTTCAGGTGGATCCACCAAGGTCCATACCTTGTTGATATACATGGATTCCATCTCAGATCTCATGGCCTCAAGCCATTTCTCAGAATTTTGTCCTTGCGTAGATTATAGATAGGTAGTTGGCTCATCATCTTTGACCAACTCATCGACTTCTTGAGTGACAAGATATCCAAATCTTTTAGGCTTAAGGCGTGTCCTATTAGATCTATGAGATTCTTGTGTTACTTGAGGAATTTGAGATTCCACAACAGTTTGTGATTCTCTTTGTTCCTCTTATTCATCTATTGGTTCAATGTTTTCTTGTTGGTCAGCCTCTACGAGCTCAACTTTCTTCCCACTGCTTCATTTGGAAATAAATTCCTTTTATTGGAATACAACATCCCTGACAACAAACACTTTGTTGTCAGTTGGGTTGTATAAGTAGTATTCCTTGGTTTCTTTATGATATCCAACAAAATAACATTTATCAGATCTAGGGTCTAGCTTATCAGGAGACATTTTCTAGACATAAGCCTCACATCCCCAAATCTTCATAAAATACATATTGGGACGCTTCCCAGACCATATCTCATATGGTGTGTTTTGAACCGATTTAGATGGTACACGGTTAAGTGTAAATGTGGCGGTTGTTAGAGCATGTCCCCAGCACGAAGTAGAAAGATCGGAAAAACTCATCATAGATCGCACCATGTCTAGTAATGTGTGATTCCTTCTTTTTGATACACCATTATGCTATGGTGTTCCAGGTGGAGTCCATTGTTATACAATACCATGGGCTCTCAGAAGGTCCTCAAACTCTTGTCTTAAGTATTCTCCACCTCGATCAGATCGAAGTGCCTTAATACTTTTGCCAAGTTGGTTCTCTACTTCATTCATGAAATCCTTGAACCTTTCAAGGGTTTCTAATTTATGTTTCATCAAGTAAACATGGCCATACCTATTGAAGTCATCAGTAAAGGTAATGAAGTACTGATACCCACCTCTAGCATTTGTTCTAAAAGGCTCTCATACATCAGTATGTATGAGTCCTAATAGATCACTCGCTCTCTCATTTTTACCTGAAAAAGGAGTCTTTGTCATCTTGCCCAACAAACAAAATTCACATGTCTCTATTGATTCAAAATCGAAAGAGTCCAGATATCCATCTTTATGGAGTCTAGATATCCAATTCTCATTTATGTGCCCTAGAAGACAAAGCCAAAGATATGTTTGGCTTGAGTTGTTGAGTTTTAGTTTTTTGGTGTGTACATTGTACACACTTGTCTATAGATCTATCAAGTATAGACCATAAGACATTGGGGAACTGCCATAAAAGATCCCATCTTCAGAAATGGAACATTATCCATTCTTAATAAGAAATTCAAATCCATTCTTGTCCAAACAAGATACAAAAATGATATTCCTTTTAATGGCAGGTACATAATAGTAGTTTTGTAACTCTATTATCATCCCACTAGGTAGAGATAACTCATAGGTTCCTACTGTACTGGCATCAACTCTTTCTCCATTAGCAACACGTTGTTCAACCTCACCTTTCGCTAAAGGCCTACTTCTTTTCAGATCTTTCACATTTGAATAAATGTGTGATCCACATACAGTATCAAGTACCCATGATGAATAAGTAGTAAAGTTAATCTCAATTAAGTATACACCAGAATTAGAGATCTCTATCTCTTGCTTCATCTTTCTTGATTCCCTTAATCCTCTCCATATTTTGAGTGCAGAAGACTTGGACTTCAGCTTGGCAGGAGAACACTTCCCTGCCTTGCATGTGTCCTTGGACACCATTCCACTGATCGCTATCATGGAACTATCCCTCTTCATTTGTTCTTCAACATTTGCCAAAATGTCAAGCAGCTCTGACAACAGTTTAGCCATGTTGCACAAGTAGTAATACTTAATAAACGTGCTATATAATTTGGGCAAAGATTGCAAAATCATATCCGTGGCCAACTCTTGACCCAAAGGAAATCCCAGTTTCTCTAGACATTCTATATGCCCAATCATATTGAGCACATGGGGTCTAACTCGATCTCCCGCTATCAGTTTGCATTCAAACAATGCCTTAGGCATACATAGAGCAGATTCTACAACAACTGCTATCTTAGGAATATGCCGAACATTTCTCATAGTCCTTAACTAGTTATGGAAATTCTCAATTAAATTGTCTACTTTCAATGATGATTTCTTTGCCATTTGATTCTATAAGAGAATACATTTACATTTTGTTAAAACTCCTTTTGATTTGATTTGAATAAAAGTGACAATATTTAAATAAGACTTTAGTTAATTATCACTCCCACTATTTTGTTCAAACTGATAGCCCTCACTATCAATTCGAAAGATTACAGTGTACAACCTTCTAGTGAGCCAAGATCCATGTTTCATCTAATCATGAGTCAGCTTTGGCTGATCGCCGACAACTAGATTATTTAGGTAGGCAACCTTAGCGATTGCATTTGAATGAAACTCTTGGATAGATGATATGGACAACTCTTTGTCACAATCTATCTTTATGCTTCTAGGTAATTAATCTCATTAAGATCACCTAGCTAAGCCCAAACCAAAAGCCAACATGATAGAGTATGTACCCTGCTTTGGCAGACCTACATATCTACCATCACACTTCCACAAGATGGACCACACACCATGCTTTGGCATAACCTACACTTGGTCGATCAAGCTTTTCATGTGTGCTACTTATGAAAAGCATCTAAGACTTAATATTATATTGAGGGGTTTGGTATTTATATACATATACATATCCAACCACCCCATCTATAGTACATATCATATACATGCTATATCCCACAAGAAAACATGTGAAGCGATAAAGCAATGATTATGGCCATCCTATTTGTAATTTCTTGAGCCATAAGGAATTACGGTCATCTAGGTCTGCATGACATGCAACAACCTATAATTGATGAAGATCTGTGACTTAGACGTTCTGGGTTGATCAACTCATCCTATGGCTGATCGGCTCACCTCTTGGCCGGTCGGTTGGTTGTCACCAACTAATCGTTAGGCACCTCCAGACGATCGGTTCGTCGGGTTATCGTACTCCTTGTCAGGCCACCAGCTACTCATCTCGCACCATTAGTTGGTCGTCTCGGTCCTTTAATCACTCGTCTGGGCTCCCACCGTTCTTTGACATAATAGGAAATCAAACTATCCTACTTTTACATATTTCTTTGAGAAACCCCGAGTAAGATTCGGGGGGAGCAAAGGTAGAAGAGAAGGCTCGAGTTATCTTAAGTTATATCTGGAATAGAAGAAAGGACTTAGTACGTAGACCAAGATACAAACAACCAAAACCATCCAAGCACACACATAGGGGTTTATATGCCATAATCACACTACACATCCACCATCAAAACTGGTTTAGGGTGACACATATTGATTGCATATATATACCATATCATATATGTATATAGGGATTTGTAGTTTTAATTAGATATGCATATTAGACAGTTAAAGTATTCACATTGCATGCAATAAATAACATATCAATTAATCCTAAAACATAGTATGTTGATGTGGCTCTGATACCACTATTGGGTTTTGTGGGATAGAATAGGCAGTAGAAATAAATTTTTTTAATCTAACCACAAACCCACAACCAGTAAATCGCATCAACAAATATGTAATAGGAAAGATGGTTTAGTGAGATATACCTAGTCCTAAGGCTTTCTTAGTGACAATACCTCGCAGTTAGTGTGGCCTTCAATCACCTTATCTTTGGCGGTGTTTGTACAGCTCCTGGTCTTGACCCGAATTGCATTTGACGGTCGTCCCCCTGAGCGGAAGAAATCTCCCACATCTATAGATAGTCCACACAGACCACCGGGAACTCTAGTCAACCAAAAGGACAGACTAGAAGGAGTTGTCCCCTTCTGTCAGCGTACTAGTCACCGACACACTCTCCCACCATCACTCACTTTTCTACAGTTGTCTTTCCCTCACTGTTCCTCCTAGATAGGTAGAACTTTCTTGGGCTCTCTCGGTTACCACAACCAGAGAGGAAATCAAATTTGTGGAGAAATTATGTTCTGAATTGTGTGTTCTGTGAAGCCCTTGTACCCCTCTATTTATAGTAGAGAGAAAGGTTAGGGTTTCCAGTCTGTGTGGGAGTAGAAGGGTCTAGATTTTTCCACAAACTGTGCACTGTGGTAGGCGAACTGATCCGTTCACAACTGAATCGATTGTTTGGGCATGTGAGTCGATCGGTTCACCCAGTGAACTGGTCGTTTCATTTCCCAGACTTGCCTAAAATTGACTTTCCTTATTTGTTTCTAATTAAGTCAATGATTAATTTTTGTCCCAATAGAATTGAATAAGTGAAACGAGGATCTTTTCTCACGAACCGGGAAACCCAACACTTCTTGTTTGGTCCATGTGAACTGATCGATTCACTAGAGTGAACTAGTCTTCTCACTGATCATGAGCCGATCGGTTCACCCAGTGACCGGTCAGTTGGTGGTCAAGGTTGTGCATAACTCAGTCAATGCAGTTATCAATCAATCTGACACTCTAATCAATTGGTTCAACATTTGAACTTATTGATTCTGAGTCAATTCTATTGATTGAATGTTTAATTGATTACCTAAACACTTTAGTAATCAATCTAAACAACATTCATGGATAAACTCCTCTTCCAAGTTAATCCTATGTGTGTGACCCTATAGGTTCCATTTCATGTTTGTAGTGAATGTCCATAACTAACTTATTACATCACAAATAAAGAGTGGTGCCTAGTCGCACATCAGTGCTACCCAAGTGAAGAGGAAAGTTGGAGAACAACTTTTAACCTACAATTTGTTATTGGTGTTACAGTGAATGTATAGTTCCTGTGTCTCTGATATCCGGATTAAACTTGAGGCATGGACTTGTAATTCTCTACAAACGTTCAATCTATGCTTCTTGAACTAGAATAGACTTTCTAAGATAAATGCAATCTCAATATCATATATATTGACTCACATGTACATGGCCATGTATTTCTCACTCTTGCTTATCAAGTGTCCATGATATCATACTCCCTTAGGAGGGACAAATTCCATATCTATCACTCATAGTCAAGTCCGCATGTGTCAAAGTCACCCAATCATCACCGCTATAACAACCCATATTTCAGGACTACATTTGATGATGTCAAAGTGTACCCAACCATATGTGATGAGTGTGGTGATTTCAGGTTTACGAACCACAATCACCACCAATACAACAAGAGATGATCCTGACTAACCATGTGTGGTTTCCATGCATCACTCTTATGTTGGGTTTGTCCGATACAATGTTCTCTAACATGTTTTTATGTTCTTAGTTTGATATCATATATCATGACCGATGAGATTATGTCATCAACCAACACACTAGTCTTTTGTGTTATTGATGTCTATGGTTATTTCCACAATAACAATAGACTAGGGACATAACAAGAATGTATACTCTTAACATCCGTATGATCTCATTGTTCATGTCCTTAACCTAAAGACATACGTCATTGAGTAATATGATTCTTTAGACATCTAACATGTTATATCATTATCTCAAAAATAAATTAAACATATAGACGGAAATTGCCTTTATTATTATTCAAATCATTTACAAAGTATGCCATTACAATCATCATATGACTGCCTCTATGGTCATACATAACAACATGTCCTACTTGATCTATGAGGTTTTTTTGTAAATAAGGGAATTGAGATTCCACAATAGTTTTTGATTCTCTTTGTTCCTACTGTACCTATTTAGTTTCATTATTTTCTTGTTGGTCTTGGAATTTTCTCTTTCTACCTTATCTCCCACCAATTCCTTTAGAATTAAATTCCCCATTATGAATACAACCATCCTAGCACAAAACATTTTTTTTCGGATGGAATATAAAATTAGTATCCTTTGATTCCTGTAGGACATTAAAAAAATAACATTTTTGTGACTTGTGGACAAATCTTTACAAGAAACTATTTTATTATATAATCTCTCATTCCTAGTCTTTAAAAGACACATCAGGTGACTTCCCATGACATATCTCATATGATGTTTTTTAAACCATTTTAGATGGTACATTATAGTGTGAAGCAAGTGTCCAAAAGGAAACTAGAAGATCAACTAGATTTATTGATAATCACACCATGACTAATAGGGTGTGATTCCTTCTTTCTGATACATCATTATGTTCCACATGGACTTCATTGTGATACACTATAATGATCTCCTAGAAGGTCCTAGAACTCTTGGTTCAATATATTTTCCACATGAATCACATCGAAGTGTTGTAATACTTTTACCAAGATGGTTATGAAGTTCATTCATGATCTCCTTGAACACTTCAAGAGATTCAAACTTGTATTTATTTGAATACAAATTACCATATCTACTGAGTAAATATAATGAGGTACTAGTAACCACCTCTGGCATTTGTTCTAAAAGGTTTACATATACTAGTATGTATGAGCTCTAATAGAATACTCGCTCTCCCACTATTTCTAATGAAAGGAGATTTTGTCATATTTCCCAACAAATAAGACTCGCGTGTCTCTATTGGTTCAAAAACCAAAAGAGTCTAGATGATCACCTTTATGAATTCTAGAAAAGCATTTCTTATTTATGTTCTCTAGATGACAATGCTATAGGTATTCATTGTTTGAGTGATGGATTTATTTAGTATATGTTGTTACACATATTTGTCTTTAAAACTATTGAGTATAGATTATGAGATACAAGGTACTACTATATAAGATCTTATCTTTTAAAATAAAACATCAATTATTTGTAATATAGTTGTATGTACAAGATACATGATACTTTTCACTAATGGCAGGTACATAATAGAAATTCACTAATTCTATTACATGCCCATTAGATGAATAACAATTTCCAACTATGGTGGCAACAACTCTTGCTCTATACAATTCTAGCTTACTTCTTTTTGGGTCCCAAAGTGGAGATCTCTATCTCTTTGTTCCCGAGCTCCTCAAGATAAAGATGGTAATTCCTTTTCCAGTATCTATGTAGGTGACAATGGTGTCACTTCCCTTCCTTATTCACTCCTCCCTTGGCTTTCAATGCAGAAGACTTTGGTTTCTGGATAGCTTTAGAACTCTTCTTAGATTTTCCTTTGCCCTTGGACTTGCCTTTTCCTTTACTAACCATCATCATAGATTTGGGTTTTTCCTTCTTGATCTGTGCTTCAATTGTCCTCAACATGCCAAGTAATCCTGACAACAACTTGTCAAAATTGTACTTGTTGTATTTCATGACAAAATTTGTTGTATGATTACAAAAATAATTGCAGAATTACATCTGTGACCAACTCTTTGCCTAAGGAAAATCCCAGTCTAGTAAGGTTCTCTACATACCCAATAAACGTGAGTACACGGGGACCTACTAGATTTCCTTCAGTCATATTATACCTGAACAATGCCTTGAGACATCAAATCTAACTTGTCTTGCCTGATCTTGGTACATGTTCTTATGATGTGTTACCATCTCAATAACATCCACGTTCTCATACTATCTCTGCAACTCATAGTTCATTGAGCATAGAATCAAGAACTTGACATCCAAAACATCTTTAGAGTTCTTCTTCTAAGCATCCCTATCAACCTTATGTGTGGTGGGAGTTGGTTCATCTGACTCTGGTGTCTCTAAGACATAGAGCTCACACTCTTGAGTGAGAATGATTTTCAATATCTTGAACCAGTCATTGAAGTTATTCGTGATCATCTTGTCCTTCTCAAGGACCAATCACAACGCAAATGTGTTTGTGTTTACCATTAGTTTCTACTAAAAAAATTTGTAACTTTTTTCAAAACACTTTTGACTTAAATTGATTTGATAAGTTGGTTTTAGGAAATGATTTAACTTGATTTGATAAATTTGACAACATTGATAAAGCTTTTAATTAATTATCACTCTTGCTATTTTGTTTAAATTGATATCTCTCACTATCAATTCAGAAGATTGCAACATACAACCTTCTAGTGAGTTAAGATCCATATTTCACCATAGTCATGGGTCAACTAGGGATGATCTCCCACAACTTGACTATTTAGGTAGGAAACACTTTCCAATTGCATCATATACAACTATTGATATATGGCATGAACAAGTCTATATCATAATCTATTTCTATGCTTATAGGTGCTTAATCCCATTACAACCACCTAGTTATTCCTGACTCAAAAGCCAACACGATAGAATATGCACCCTGGAGAGTTAGACCCGCATATTTATCCACACACTTCCACAAGATAGATAGCTCACCACGCTAGGGAGTGCCCATGCTTAGTTGATCAAGATTTTCATGTATTACTTAGGGAAAGAATCCAAGACTTAATATTTATTTGAGTGGTTTGTATTTATAAATACATATACATATATAATCACCACATACTTATAATATGTATCATATGCATGCTCTATCCAAAACAAAACATGCAATCACTAATTACGAGTGACAATTATGTCCATACTTAAGAAAATTATGTTGAACCAGGCTGGTCGGTCTATTGGACCCTCCAGTCAATTGATTAGCCGACTAGTCGGTCAATTAGTCTTCATGGATCAATCGACTGGCTCCTGGCACATGCGATGTCTGGACTCCTCTAGTCTATTGGTTGGGACACCAATTGATTGATTGGATCCTCCCATTGCCTGACCTCCTTGGTCCTCTGGTCGATCAACTCGACTACCCGTTCCATTGACTCATATGGTGCAGAACACCTTTTCTTGTCAAAACATAAATTAAAACTATCCTATTCCTATTAATTAATTTATTAAATTTTAAAAGTGAAATCTCGTGTTACATTAGATGAGAGTTTAGGGAGGGAAGCATTAACTTACATGTGGAGAAAAAGGTAGATGGTCAGTATGCAAACCCAAAAACAACATGAACAAAGGCATTCGACCAAATACACACATCAACAAGGTTTGTTTACCATAACCACACATTTATCTACCTTCAAAAAAAAAATTAAGTGACATGTATCAATTTTATATATAGCATATCGTATATATGGGAGTGTATTTGGTTTTAATCAGATATTCACATTAGTCATTTTAAGTATTCCCATTGTATGCAATAAATAAATGATAAAATGAAAATTGATCATATCAATTAAATCTCATACACCATAATTTAATGTGGCTCTGATACCACTATTGGGATTTGGGGCACCAAATAAGGTAGTGAAAACAAAATAATTCTTCTTGTATCCGAAACAAGCCAACTGTGTTAGCAATATGTATTTAAGAAAGAGGATTTTCAAGACATATACCTAATAGTCAGAGAAAGTCCAACAAAAATCCTTGCAACGACATGCTTCTTTCTCAAGTAACATCTAGATGGGTTTCAGTGGCAACCTCATGGTGTATCACCATGAATGAAATTTGAAGAAATCCTCCTAGTGTGGTGGCACATACTCCACTCCTCTATGGTATTGTATGCAGACCACTGGGAACTCTTCATATTGCTTGCTAGAGGCAATAGAAAGGAGTTTGTCCCTTCAATGTCAACATGCTACTACTAACTTGTTCTCCCTGTCAGTCTCTCCCTTTTATGGGTAAGACTTGCTCAGGCTCACATGTTACAAAAATTGTGAGAGGACAATATTTGTCAACGTTAGTTGTGTCTTTTAAAAAGCCTTGACTACACCTCTATTTATATGATGGTCACTGTTTCCAGATCAACTAGGAGTCAAAGTGATGTATTTTCATAAATTTCTATCTATTGCAGATCACGAGTCAATCGAATCAACACTTGAGTCAGTCGACTCGCACCCCATTCATCAATTGGAACATCCACTCAGCCAAATGAAATGCTATTCTATTAAAAATGTATTGGATTTCAATGCAATGATCAATACACAATATGGCGTCAACATCAATCCTTGATCGAGTCTTAGTGATTGTCTAGTCGGTCGACTTGACACTGGAATTGGTCGATTGGACACATATATCGGTGGACTCAACATTTGAGTCGGCCGACTGATATTCCAAATTAACCAATTTTCACCAATGTTGTTTAATTTTATTACCTAAACACTTTGGTAATCATGACACATGAATGGATCAACTCAACACTTCAATCAGTTGATTCACATTCTAGGTTGACCAATTATCATCCAATGTTGTTTAAATTTATTACCTAAACACTTTAGTAATCAAGTCAAACCCTATTCATGAGTAAATTCTTATTCCATGTGCATCCTATGTGTGTGACCTTATAGGTCCAAGTGACATTGGCAGGGAACACCCATAAATAATTTATGACATCACAAGCAATGAGTAGTATCTAGCAACACATCATTTCTTCCCAAGTTATTACAAAATTTGAGAACAACTTCAACATAAATCCGTGATTAGTGTTATATTGATTGCGTAGTTCCTTTCACTCTGATATCTAGATTGAACTCGAGGAATGGATTCTTCGTCCTCTTAATATTCAATTCATGTTCCTTGAACGAGAGAAGGCTGTCTGAGATGCATGTGAGCTCACATATCAAATATTGATTCACATGAGTATGGTCATACATTTCTCAGTCTCGCTTATCAAGTAGACATGATATCAAACTCTGACAAGAGAGACAAATCCCATCTACATCATTTATGGTCAATCCCCATCTGTCACAACATACATGAACATCACATGTATGGTAATCCTTATTCAAGGTCACATTATATGATGTCAAAGTATATCGGACAATATGTGATGCGTGTAGTGACTTTAGGTCTAAGAATCACAATCACCACTACCACAATGAGAGCTAATTTTGTCTACCATTTTATGGTTTCCATGTATCACTCTCAAGGTGGGTCTGTTCAAGACACTATTCTTTAACAAGTACCTATGTGTATGACTTGATATCCCATATCATCACTAATGAGACTATGTCATCAGTCAACACACATTCTACTCTTGTCATACATATGATCTAATTGTTCAGATCCTCAATCTGAATGCAAATGTCATTGAGTAACATCATTCTTTAGACATCTACATGTTTGTGTCATCATCTCATAACTGAGACAAATACAATAGACAATATTACCTTTATTATTATCAAATCAAGTAATAATACACCATGAAAATCATTATTTTATTGACTCTATGAGCATAATTACCATCAACTTCCATAAAATCCATAGTGATTTGATCCCAACTCTATGCTAATATTACTAAGTGTTGAAGAACTCCACACCACATCATATGCTCTACGTTCACCACTAGACATGCATGGCACTTGGATACTACATTTGAAATGTTTTTCTTTATTCCTCTCCTATAAGTAATATTCAAAGTCCTTGTACATCTTTTCCAATCCCCGATGCATGTTATAGTTAGACCCATGTGCCTCAATAATATTATGTACTTCAAATATATTTTCCCTACCAACTCTATTTCTCTATCTAAATTGATGGAAAAATGGAGAAATGAATCTTGAATTCGGATCATAAGGCCTTCTAATTTAGTATTGCCTTATTTATCTTCACCAAAATCAATTAACAACATCGAAAAAATGTTGATGTTGCTGAGTCTTGTTGTCTAAATTGGACATTATTAAACCCTTTGTTTTGATGATGACAAACATTTCATTCTTGTGGATCTAACTTGTTATTTTAGTGTTTCAGGGAAAAACAAATAAGGAAGTGGATAGTTAAATATCTATACAAACTGGAAGGTCAAAATGCTTAGATTGCTTATCATTTTCATGATTGTACTCAATGTAAAACCTTGTACAAGTATATAATGTACAAGTACATAGATATCATGTAAATCAAGCGTTAGTTCTTTCCTATCCACTCACAACACTTAGATGAAACCCTCCCCTAAGATAGAATCACAATTACACATTGATACACACACTTAGTCGATGATTCAACACATTGAAACATGGACAATCTCGGTCAAAAAAATTCTCAACCGAGATACTCTCAGTCGACAAAATCCTTGACCGAGAATCACCCCAGTCTAACTCACGAACACTGATTGTTGATCTACTAAAGTAACACTAGAATAGTCCTCGGTCGACAATATTCTCGACCGAGATAAACCTTCGAGTAGGTTCTATAGATGTTAGACTGAGTTGGAAAAGTAGTTGGGAGTTGGAAATGAATGTTGGAACACATTTACCTCAACCTCCCACTTGGTCGAAGAAATAGTCGACCGAGATACACTCAGTCGACAAACTTCTCGACCGAGACAAGTTCTGGATTGCACTTTTCAACACTAAACAACTAGCCGTTGCAATATAATTTAAGGACACCCAATGGCTAGTTAAGAACTAATAACACCCTAGAAAGTGTCTAGAATGTCCCTAAGCACTAGTAAGACATTCCTATAAATAGGACATGCCTTAGGACACCCAAAGCATCACTTGTGCATACAATTATACTTGAGATTAATTCTTAGTGAGCAACAAGCAAAGCTACACTTGCAATTTGTTTCTTTGAGCTCTAAATTAGTGTCCTATAGCTTAGTATCTCCTAGCCACCACACTACCACATTCATCTACAGTGGATAGGAGATCAATACACTTGATATAGGATCAAAGCGTTGTACTCATTGGTAAAGTTATTTCCTTCTTCCAATCTTGTTCCTTTGTTATTGTATTTTGTTCTCCTTGACTAATCCTAGGTTGGAGGCTGTTGAAAGGAGGTTTTTAGAGATACTTCTTGGTGGAGAAGTCTGCTTCAAGGGGTGGAGCTACTTCATGGAGGTGAAGGTTGCTCCGTGGACTTGATGTT
This sequence comes from Alisma plantago-aquatica, assembly GCA_963693085.1. NCBI lineage: Eukaryota > Viridiplantae > Streptophyta > Magnoliopsida > Alismatales > Alismataceae > Alisma > Alisma plantago-aquatica. The sequence goes on from OY856413.1 coordinate 157,131,401, forward strand.
ACTTCAAAAGGTTGTCTCAAGGATTGAAGCTACTTCAGGTGAAGGCTACTTCAAGGGGGTCTTGGAGTTACTTCAGAAGGCTTCTTCTAGGAGGATTCACGCTACTTCAAGGGTGAGGGAAAGCAATTGTATTTTATGTAACATCCTCGCAAGGTAATAAAATAAGTTGCTTTCAAAATCCCGATTGGAGACAATCGGGTAGTGGACTAACTACCTTAGATTTCTAAGGTAGGAACCACTCTACATCCTTGTGTCATCCTTGTTTCCTCCTACTTCTTGTTCAAGTATTTAATTATTTAATTAACTTTAAAAACTCCAAAAAGCTCTATTCACCCCTCTCTAGATCTTTCAATTGGTATCAAAGCAGGTCTTCAAGGAGCTTTAACATGTTTTGAAGAGATGGGGGATGGTGTTTCAAGCAACCTCCACATGAGCCGACCATCAACAAGTGATCAAGATTGTAGATGGTGCTTTGAATGCGAAGTAAAAGGCCACTTGACATTTAATTGTCAAAAGAGGAAGAAAGGAGAAATGTTCCACAAAGATAAACGAGAACAATCAAGTGAGAACAAAGAAGAAAAGTTAAGTTGTTACATTGCAACAATCGATGAAGAAGAAAATGAGGTAAGCCTCCTTGATTTATCTAAAGAAGAGTTAGTTGCTAGCATTGAAGAGTTACTTGATAAATATATTGATTGTAAAAAGAAACTAAAAAGTGTTACAAAAACTAATGAAGAATTATATGTCCAATTAAATGATCTTACTTCTGAAAAGGAAAGTATTATTTCTAAAAATTCTACTTTAAAATCATCTCTTAATGATTGGAATATGAAGTTGCTTACTCTAGAAACAAACTATAATTTTATTTCTCAAGAAAAGGTTGAACTACTTGCAAAATTGAATGATCTTCAAACTCAACATATCTTGTGTACTCATTTAGATTATGAAGCTATTGTCAAAGAAAGAGATAGTTTTTTATCTAATCTAGATCAAGCAAAGTTAGAAATTAAAAAGAGAATAGATGAAATTGCTAAGTTACAAAAAGATATTAGTAGCTTGAAAAATAAAGTTATCCTTGATAAAATTCTAAAAGGCTCTTCTGGTCAAGTTGGAAGGAGAGGACTAAGTTATGTGCCAAAAGATAAATCCTATCAAAAACCTAGAACAAAAAGGACACAAGTACCCAAGAATAAAGTCATATTTGTACCCAAAAACAACTCAACTCAAAGGAGAAATGAAATTGATTCTATTTGTTGTCACTATTGCTTGTGTCTTGGACATTATTCTTTTTCATGCCCATACAAGAAAAAGGATGTTGATTTAGTTAGGGTTCGAATGGTTCAAACCTAAGATATGTGAAAATGATTAGTTGAGATTTGACCTAAAATGTTAATTTGATATTCAAAATGTCTTATCTCAACTAAAACGAGCTTTAATTTGCATATTCCTATAAAATTATATTGGAAGTAACTTATGTTTTTACTTAAAAATAATTACTGAAAACAAAAACACTCTCGATCGACAACAACTTTGACTGAGACACTCTTCGGTCGAGAAAGTTGTCGACCAAAGTAGTTTCTGTCTCAAAACTGCATTTTCTGGAGAAACACTAACATTATCGATCGAGAAAGTTGTTGACCGAGAACATTTCGGTCGAGAAAATAGTCGACCAAGTAAGTTACTATCTTAAGCCTAGATAGACTTGAAAAATATCCGGTTGAAAAATACTTCGACCGAACCTCACTCGGTCGAGAACTTTGTTGATCGAGGAAAACTCTGTCAGAATTGTTTTAGAAGAACAAGATACTTCAATTTCAATTAACTTAAGTGACTCAAATATGTAATAAACTTTACATATTATACTGCTTTAAATATTTGAATGACCCTAATCAAAAGGAAGAATATATGGTGGGCATCAAAACTTTATACTTTGCATGATTAAATTGTCCCAAATAAGCATACAAGAGGAAAAGATTGGTTACGTACTAATGGCTAATCTATTGGCATAGGAGATTTTTTTCAACATTAACATAATAAAAATTGAAAATAACAAAGGTGATCATACAAGGAACTTGGTTAAAATATAATCATCACCATTTTGTGAGTAAATTTAAGGATTTAGCATTCTAAGAAACTATGACAAGATAATCCTTCTCACATAAATTAAACTCTAAAAGGCAAACTTAATCTTAAGGTTTTATCTTAGAATTATTCAACATTCACAAGTTCCTATATGAGCAATATGAAGAAGTAATAATGATCATATGCAACAAAATCAAATCATATTCTAGAAGAAGTGGTTCATTGGATAACTTATGAAAATGCATATATTGGATAGCAACATAATTGCCTCTCGGTCGAAAAAGTGTTCAATCGAGGGGCTCCCAGGTCGAAGTCATGGTCGAAAAAAATAAGCCTGACAAAATGCTTATTTGTGAAATCAAATCATTCACTTGCACTCAACGTTAGTATATTGATTTCTTTACTTATTCAATTGAACTTCAAATCTAGTTATGACCTTAGTATCCTTAAAGTAATCTTGGTTATAAGGGAGCCTACAATGTTCTTGAATACAATGCTCTTAATTGAATTCTCTACACTAATTTAGGCTTAACATCCCTTGTATTTAGTTAAAGATACATTCATTGATTCCACTATGAGCTTAAAAGAATCTCATATCATTTCAAGTCTTAACATCCCTTGTAAATGGTTGAGAAATATATTCATTGATCCTACTATGAGCCTAAAGGAATCTCATATCATTTAGGGCTTAACATCCCTTATAAATGGTTGAGAAACTATTAATATATATTCATGAGCCTAAAGGATTCTCATGTCATTTCAGGGCTTAACATCCCTTGCAAATGATTGAGATATCAATCATGATTTTTTGAATTGTGGCTAAATTTGACATTCTTGTTATAATATTCAATTAAGGGGGAGTATCTCAATCAGGGGGATCACATTGATTATATGGCTATCTTTTTGAAATGATAAAGGGGGATAAATAATATAAATCAGAATGTATGAGTTTTATAATCTCTTGGCTTCACATAAATTGTTGCTATATTCCTTAAAGAGTTGGATGCTATGTTCCATACCTCTTTGGGAATAACTAGCACACTCAAAACAAGAGAACGTCTTCATAAGGTAAATCTCATGTATGAAACTCATAGTATTTAAATTATCTTGATTTATTTTTTAGAAATGCTTGTCATCTTCAAAAAGGGGGATATTGTTGGCTAAATTGGAAATTATTAAACCCTTTGTTTTGATGATGACAAACATTTCATTCTTGTGGATCTAACTTGTTATTTGAGTGTTTCAGGGGAAAACAAATAAGGAAGTGAATAGTTGAAGATATATGTAAATTGGAAGATCAACCTGCTTAGATTGCTTATCATTTTCATGGTTGTACTCAATGTAAAAACTTGTACAACTATATAATGTACAAGTACGTAGATATCATGTAAATCAAGAGTTAGTTCTTTCCTATCCACTCACAACACTTAGATAAAACCCTCCCCTAAGATAGAATCACAATTACACATTGATACACATACTTAGTCGATGATTCAACACATTGAAACATGGACAATCTCGATCGACAAAATTCTCAACCGAGATACTCTCGATCGACAAAATCCTTGACTGAGAATCACCCCATTCTAACTCACAAACACTGATTGTTGATCTACTCAAGTAACACTAGAATAGTCCTCGGTCGACAATATTCTCGACCGAGATAAACCTTCGATTAGGTTCTATAGATGTTAGACTGAGTTGGAAAAGTAGTTGGGAGTTGGAAATGAATGTTGGAACACATTTACCTCAACCTCCCACTCGGTCAAAGAAATGGTTGACCGAGATACACTCGGTCGACAAACTTCTCGACCGAGACAAGTTTTGAATTGCACTTTTCAACACTAAACAACTAGCCGTTGCAATATAATTTAAGGACACCCAAAGATTAGTTAAGAACTAATAACACCCTAGAAAGTGTCTAGAACGTCCCTAAGCACTAGTAAGGCATTCCTATAAATAGGACATGCCTTAGGACACCCAAACCATCACTTGTGCATACAATTACACTTGAGATTCATTCTTAGTGAGCAACAAGCAAAGCTACACTTGCAATTTGTTTCTTTGAGCTCTAAATTAGTGTCCTATAGCTTAGTATCTCCTAGACACCACACTACCATGTTCATCTATAGTGGATAGGAGATCAATATGCTTGATATAGGATCAAAGCGCTATACTCACTAGTAAAGTTATTTCCTTCTTCAAATCTTGTTCTTTTGTTATTGTATTTTGTTCTCCTTGACTACTACTAGGTCGAATTGAATTCAAATTTCATATAAAGAATGGTCAATGTTCTATTTCAAAAGATGGAATATTTTATGGCAGTGCCCCAATGTCCTGTGGTACTTATTAGATCTAGAGACAAATGTTAATAACATAAATATGAAAAGTACTCAAACAAAACATACATTTGGCATTGTCATTTAGAGTACATCAATGACAAAAAAAATTCTAGACTCCATAAAGATGGATATCTAGAATCTTATGATTTTGAATTAATAGAGACATGTGAGTCTTGTTTGTTGGGCAAGATGACAAAGGATCCTTTCACTGGTAACACTAAGAGAGTTAGTGATCTATTGGGACTAGTACATACTAATGTATGTAGAAATTTTAGAACAAATGCTAGAGGTCGCTACCAGTACTTCATTAACTTATTGGTGACTTCAGTAGGCATGGGTATGTATACTTGATGAAACATAGGTTAGAAACCTGTGAAAGTTCAAAGATTTCATGAATAACATACAATCACAACTTGGTAAAAGCATTAAAGCACTTCATTTTGATCAAGGTGGAGAGTAATTAATCTAGGAGTTTGAGGACCTTCTGAGAGTTTGTGGTATTGTATCACAATAGACTCCACCTAGAGCAACACAACATAACGATGTATTAGAAAGAAAGAACCATACAATACTAGATATGGTAGTAGTTAATAATGAGATTAACTAATCTTATGACTTCCTTTAGGGAACATGCTCTAGAAACTGCAACGTTTACACTAAACTGTGTACTGTCTGAATTGGTTCAAAAGGCACCATATGAAATATATGGGAAGCATCCCAATTCATCTTTTATGAAGATTTGGGGATGTGAAGTTTATGTGAGAAAGAATTTTCCCAAAAAATCTTGGACCCAAATCAAATAAATGTTATTTTGTTGGATATCCTACATAAACTAAAGGATACTACTCTTATACTCCATATGACAACAAAGTGTTTGTTATCAGGGATGTTGCATTCCTGAAAATGGAATTTATTTTCAAAGAAATGAGTGGGATAAAAGTAGAAGTTGAAGAGGTTTGAGATGAACAAGAAAACATTGAACCTGTAGAGGTACAAGAGGAACATGGAGAGTCACATGTTGTTGTGAAATCTCAAATTCCTCATGTAACACAAAAACCTCAAAAATCTAGTAGGATACAACTTGAGCCTGAAAGATTCGGTTATATTATGACTCAAGAAGGCAATGAGTTGGTCATTCATGATGAGACAAAAATCTACCTAGTTGTCATTAAGGGACAGAGTCAGAGAAGTGTCTTGAGGAAATGAGATCTGAGATGGAATCCATGTAACACTACAAGGTATGGACCTTGGTGGATCCACTTGAAGGGGTAAAACTCATAAGGTGAAAATGGATATTCAAGAAGAAAACTGACATGGATGGTAATGTACAAAACTATGAAGGTTGATTGGTTGCCAAGGGATTCAGACAAGGTCAAGGTGTTGGTTACGATGAAACCTTTTGTCCAGTTGCCATGTTTAAGTCCATTAGGATCATGCTTGCCATTTCCGCATATTATGACTATGAGATTTGGCAGGGGGATGTTAAAACCGCATTCCCTAATGGGAATTTGTTTAAGGATGTGTACATGATACAACTTGAGGGTTTTATAAATCAAAAGGATGAAAATAAATTCTATAAGCTATAAAGGTAAATCTATGTATTGAAGCAAGCATCTTGGATTTGGAATCTTCAATTTGATGTAACATTCAAAGAGTTTGGCTTTTATCAAATTGAAAATAAATCATGTGTTTAAAAGAAGCTTAGTAGGAGCATGATTGTATGCCTCATATTGTTTGGAGATGGCATACTATTGATGGGGAATGACATCCCTACCTTACAAATGGTAAAAACCTATCTAGGAAATACATTCTCTTTGAAGGACTTAGGCAAAGCATCCTATATCTTACGAGTAAAGATCTATAGAGAGAAATTTAGAAGGCTTCTTGGCCTAAGCTAGAGCATATACATTAACAAAATGTTGAAAATGTTCAACGTGGAGAACTTGAAGAGAGGAAACCTATCCATGTCTCATCGTGATAGTATCTCTAGTGATCAATGTCCTAGTTCTTGTGAAGAAAGGGAAGGTGTGAGTAAGATTCCATATGAATCTACAATTAGATCTATCATGTATGGAATGTTATGTACTGATCTTAATGCCAATATGCCTTTAGTATGGCTAGCAGATATCAACAAGATCCTGGTAAAAGTCATTGGACTACCATAAAGAACATCCTTATGTACTTGAGAAGAACTAAGGATTGATTCCTTATCTACAATGGTGAGAAAAAGTTTGTGGTAATGGGTTACACCAATGCGATCTTCCAAACTACAAAGATGACTTTTAATCACAGTCTGGATTTGTTTTTTGCCTAAACAACAAATCTCTAATATGGAAGAGTTCTAAGAAAGAAACAATTGTTGATTTTACAATAGAGGTCGAGTATATTGCTTCATGCAATGCAGAAAAGGAAGTTGTTTGGATCCAGAAGTTCATCACTGAGCATGGGGTGGTTCCAAGCATCTGCGATGTAATAGACTTGTATTGTGACAACAATGGAGCTATTACAAAAGCTAAGGAACCCAAATTGCATCAACATTCCAAGCACATACAACAAAAGTTCCATATCATATAAGAGAACGTACAATGAGGAGATGTGAAGATTTGCACAGTACCAATTAAAAGCAATGTTTTTGACCCCTTGATAAAAGCACTTTTGTAGTAGAAGAATGAAGGTCATGTTAGTTGCTTGGGAGTAAGTTCATTGGTGATTGGCTCTAAGTGCAAGTGGCAGTTTGTTGGTATGTATGCCCATAGATCCAATCATATGATGATTGTAGTGGATTATCATGTAAATGATTTGATTGATAACAAAAGGAAATCTTAGTCTATATGTTTGTTCAATTATGAGATAATAGTATAACATGATGGATGTATAAAGGATGATGTTACTCAATGACATATGTCTTCAGGTTGAGGACCTAAATAATGAAATCATATGTATGATAAGAGTACATACATTCTTGTTATGTCCCTAGTCAGATGCTATTTTGGAATCTAATAGACAACGATAACACATAAGACTAGAGTATGTGTTGGTCGATAATAGAATCTCATTAGTCATGATATGTGATTTCAAACCAAACACATAGGTACTTGTTAGAGAACTGTGTATAGGACATGCCCACCTTGAGAGTGATAGATGGAGATCATGAATGGTACTCAATAAACTATCATATTGATAGTGGTGATTGTGGTTCTTAGACCTGAAGTCACTACAGTCATCACATGTTGATCGATGTATTTTGACACCATCCAATGTGACCTTGAATAAGGGTTACCATAAAGGTGATACTCGGATACATTGTGGCACATGGGGAATGATTGTGAGTGAAGTAGATCAAATTTGTCCCTCCTATTGGAGTTGATATCTTGTCCACTTGATATGTGAGATTGAGAAAGGTATGGCCATACTCATGTGAATCAATATATGATATGTGCGCTCAAATGTAACTCAGACAGTCTGCTCTTATTCAAGGATCATGGATTGAACGTTTAGAGGATGATGTTTCCATGCCTCAAGATCAGTATGGAAACATAGAGAAAGGAACTATACGATCACTATCACAATGATAATGGATTCTAGGTTGAAGTTGTTCTCCAACTTTCCAATTACTTGGGTAGAAATGATGTGTTTCTAGATACCTCTCATTGCTTATGATGTCATAAATTAATTATGGACATTCACTTCCAATGTAACTTGGGATCTATACGGTCACACACATAGGATACACCTAAAATATGGGTTTACACATGAATAAGGTGTAACATGATTACTAAAGTGTTTAGGTTTCAATTTAAATAACATTGACTAGAAATTGATTAGTCAGGACTTAGATTTGCTCGACTCAAGTGTTGAGTCAATCAATTCAATCGTTAAGTCAATTTAAACAACATCGGTTAAACATTGGCTAAAATGGGAAATGAACTGGCCAGTTCAGAACACGAACTCTTCGGTTCATATTTTGAATCAATCAGTTCAGCTTATAATCACCCAGTTCAATGATCAATAAGATTGGATCAAGGATTTATGTTGATGTCATGTTTTACATCAATCATCACGTTAAATCTAATATGTTTGTGAATAGGAAATAAAGTAAACCATCTGATTCAAGTGTTGAATCAAACGAATCACATGTGAACTAACCGTTTCATGATTTGTAGCTTCTAGAAAGTTCATGAAATTTTGTCTGTTTGACTCCCAATTGATTTGGAAACCATGGCCCTGGCCCTCCTATAAATAGGGGGAGTAGTCATAACTTTCAGAAGATAAAACTAACTCTGAAAATTTTGTGATAACATCAATTTTGATGCACATTTCATATTTCTTTTCTTTATAGAAATAATTAGAATTTGTGCTTAGATACTTAATTTTGTTCTTTTTACTTGCATTTTGTCAAATACTAGATTTTTGTTAAGTTTTGTTGACATTTTAAGGAACTCAGTGCAAAAAACAAGATCAATGGGTAACCATCGACAGTTAATAGTTATTACTTGGAATATCGATGAATTCCCACCGATCATTGACCAAATAGGTTGGCATTTCAACCTTTCCTCAAGGACCAACAATGCCTTGTCAAACTCTTCTCGACAATTCATCTCATCAACATTCACATCAATAGAATCCCATTATTCTAAAGTCATCGATGGAATAAACCATCAGTACATTTGTCGACAGAACAACATCGATGCATTCATCAATGGGTCAGATGTGGACCATCCTGTTGACATACAACAATCTACCCCACAAAGATCGACTAAGTCTTCGAGCAATCACTTCATCGAGCCTCAAGATCGACAATAAGAAGACGAAGAGCTGCTATCACGTGGACTAATCTAAGGTTGAAAAATTACAAGTCAAACCCTATAAATAGGCCCCTAAGGCATCACTTCAAGGCATCTTGGATTTTAGAGTCAATAAGCAAAAATGTTGGCTCCAAGTTCAAAACTCAAGACTAGAGCCATCAACCAGTCTAGTGCCATAAACCTAGCAGACCATCGACCTCTAGCCTTATGGTTCAATCCACCTCCATCGATAGATCAATAGATCAACTCACATCAAGTCTAGATTGAAGGGTAAAACAGATCCATCGACCTCTGGCCATCCATTGCCAACTGTCAACCTCTATGTCAGAGCAAGCTAAAAGGTTGGTAGATCGATCACTGGATCTACCACGGTATCAACCTCTTCCCTCTCTTTTCTTTATCATGTTTTTCTCAAGTTGTAATTCATGTTTTTCTATGTTATGAGTGGCTAAACTCCATAACTTGGGTTGGGAGTACAGGTCAGGCCCTCCCAACCATGGAATTGTCTATTCTTCTATTTTATTGCATATGTTCTTACAAGTTTTGTTTCTATACTCTTATTTTAATGTGTTGCATGTTGATTAGCTACCTTCTGGTGATGACTGATATGGGTTTATTAGAGAGAATGATTTCATTTAGATCTAGAGATTAACAACGAGACACAAAAGTAGTAGTTACTATAACAAAAGTCATACCATTTTTATTAATTCTTTAGTTATTAACTCAGGAGAGAGAAAACCTTTGAATAAAAATCTACATGAAACTCAAGAGAAGGAAGGAGTGAATATATTTTATGACTATTTGCAAAACAAGTTAAGAATATATATAATTTAGAAGTGAAGATTTTATGTAGTTGTGGCTGGTCTAATTGGTGAAACCCAATCCAAGTTTCTTCTTTTATTATTCACAACTTTATTTCTTGTTTTCAATTTTCCATAACTTAGATTTATGACTACATTAGGTTAAATTGTTCCATAACTAGGACACCAATTTCACTTACTTGGTTCAACTAAATTAAGCTAAGATCAATTGTTATTATCCTGTTATTCTCCTTGTCTTTGTGTTTGATCCCGCACTACTACAAGGACTCTGTATTGAGTTCCAAACGTCTCTTATTGTTGAGTATAAATTGAAAGTCTGATATATTTTTCTGGACAATTGTGTTTACACTTTTAACCCATGAAAAAGAGTTATCAACTTTTCGCACCATTGTCGGGGCAAGGCAATGAATAACCTCTAAGAACTTGTGGTCTACTTAGCTTCAGCCGTTGCTTTTAAATTTTGCAAGAAGTTTATTAGCACCCTTTTTCTTATTAAACTATGTACCTAGAAAAGCATTATTTATGTTTCCAATCTTAGACATTGATTCGTTTGATCTTCATTTTTCTATTAATCAACTATCTTTTCCTTTCAACATTGTAGATTCTTCCTGAATTTCCAGAGGTAGATCATCTCTTCAACAATCCAATGGTTGCTCTACCACCAATTGGTGATGCTCCTAAAAATAGGCCTTAACTCCAATCATTATCCATCGCTCATGCCAATGAAAACAAAGATCTGATCATCATATTGTGAATTCATGTGGCAAACTTTGAGCTGAAACCTGTCCTCCTCAACATCATCCAACATCAAACTTTTGGAGGAAACTCTATTGAATAGAACCCTTAACATCATATATATGTCTTCAAAAATATTTGTGATACCCTTAAGATTAATTGGATCCCACAAGATGTCATTTATATTAAAGGCTTTCATTTTTCTTTAAGAGACAAGGCCCTTTCCTGGTACTTGTCTCAAAAAAGGAATCACCTCATGGTAACAACAATCTGAAGCATTCATGAATAAATTTTTCCCTACTGAAAAGACCCTCTAATGTAAGCATAAAATCTGAAGCATTCTTTGAAGGTCTCACATTCAAAGAAAGAACATCCTTAAGTGCGGCAGCTAGAAGCAACATCATGAAACATGATGTTGAAACCAATAAGGAGAAGATCAATAATATGGTGGAACTTCAGGAAGGATGAGATTTATGATGGAGGTTCTATCGCAATTGTATATGTCATCAGTAGTTCTTCAGAGTCAAAGTTACTTGAAAGCTTGAACAACAAACTCGAAAGAATGGCAACTGATGTACATAATCTGAAAGATGCCAAATCTAGATATCATTCTGAAGCAATAGTGAAATGTGTCACTTGTAGTGAGGGAGGTCATGGAACAAATCACTACATTTACACTCATGAAATTTAAGGCACTCAAATGATCCCAGTTGAAAATGTGTATGTGAACTATAAAAGGCACGAACACCCATGATTTGCTTATGGAAACTCATCTTCTGTAGAAAACTCATTTCAGCTAGAACAAACATCACAAGTTGTGGGACGGGAGAAAGCTTTACGAAGAGGAACTCTGCCTTAGCAGAATAGATCCTTATAGCAATAAGGCAACTTCAATTGACAACAAAGGGGGAGCTTGTTTCAACAACATCTGCAATCCATTATCGAACTATACTCCCTGACCGAAAGACTACAAAAATGTATGGTGAGTAATAGTAATTTGATGACCAACATGTAAGCATAATTGGGGAATAAGGAATACCCATATAAGTTGTTTACAACAATATAACCGAATGTTGTATCAACACTTATCCTCGATGTCTTCCTCAGTTAAGGGACCAAGCAAACAATTCCCTTCCAATACCAAGTAAAACTTGAAGAATGAAAGTGTCGGGATGGCTATGCTTCACTCTAGAACTACTTCTTATTTACCACCACATGTTGTGCCTACTAGAAAAGATAATACCAATAAAGGGGAGGTTCTTTTCATCAAGAAATCAAGAGGGATATCTAAATCTCACTAGCACAGAAATGACGTATAACGTCACATTTGCTGGTGTTAGTTATAAATAAAACACCAATATTAATAACCTATGATGTCAGCTTAACAAGACAATCGACACCTATATGTGAAGACCGACCGCTTTACAAAAGACATGGGTTTTTTTATTTAACGTCAGCTGGTCGAAATAAAAGCTGACATCTAAAATCACCCGCGAAATACAATTTTCTAGGGAAAAAAATTACCTCCAAAATTTTCAATTCGACGTCAGTTGTATGAACTGTGATGACTCATATTCCGTGCCAAGCCCCGGGAAATGTTTTTCCCCCATACGTCATCGGTTGTTTACATTACAACTGATGCCTAAATATCCATCGTGAGGCAAAAATTTATACCTTATTTGGCGTCAGTTGTTGCACATGAGCCGACGAGGATGTTTGTTTGCGCGTTGTCCCCACGAAACCCCCCCGCCAATTTGCCTAATCAGCGTCGATGTTAGGGGAGAAACTGACAACTATGATTGCAACTCAAGTACACATTTTTTTATCATCATATGTGGATAGACTTCAGCTAATCTACATTGAAATCGACGATGAACACCCCAACCCAGTATTTGGTGATGGTGTTAAGCGTCAGTTTTACACAATAACCAATGTTGAAAATTAACTAAATAGCACCCGTGTGAGCTAGACTCTTCCCCTTCTATGTTTCATTCCAGATTCTCTATTACTGCTCAAGCTAGGTCACGATTGAGGCTTGCCGCTCACCACCGCCGCTGTGCTGTGGAGAGGAGCTCACTGCCGCCACTATGGAGAGGAATGCCTCTGAGGAGCTCGCCGTCGTCGCTCTAGTGTAGTCACTGTCGCTGCCACTCCAGTAGTTCAGTCGTCGCCATCGCCGCTCGCTTGCTCAGTCATCTCTGCCAATGACCACAACCACAACCCGCCATCCTGCCACCACTTGCCACCTACTTCACCGCAACTTCAGTCATCCCCGCCTCCACCTCTAGCCACAGCTGCGACCACCTCCACCTCCGGCCACTACCACCACATACTGCTCCACCAGTGCGGTGAGTTTTCTATAAGATTATTATTGATTAATTAGGGTTGATTTATATTGATTAATAAGGGTTAAATGAGGAATGAATGAACTTAGTTCAATATATAATTGTTCTCCAAAATTGTGTAGTTGATTAACAACGATTAACTAGGGTTAATGATGAATGAATGAATTTAATAAACTATCATTGCTTTTTTTTTTCTCTCTTGTTAGTGATTGATTTAACTTATTTCAATATATAATTATTCTTCAAAATTTTGTAGTTGATTATTAATGATTCATTTGGGTTAATGAGGAATGAATGAACTTATCCAAATGGAAGAATGAATTTAAATAAATGATGTTACACAAAACCTAGGATATGAACGATGATATTATGATTGTAGGTATATAAATGATAACATATAAACATTTTTTTTGTTGGCCTAGAAACCCGTCTGAGATTTACTCATTAGGAGTAAATCTTGGATAGTCCCCAGTTTGGGACTATTCTAGAACACTAAATCTCACTTAGGATGTAAGTGTATTTTGTGTATTCAGTTTTCATGATGGTTCGTCAACACTTCCCCATTTGTTCTCTAAGTACATATGTCAGTGGGCATTTGCCCATGTACATCGATGTACTTGGAGAACTGCGAGGAAATGCTGCCGAAATTTGTTGAAAATTGAATACACATTATACACTTACTAGTGAGATTAGGTGATCAAGAATGGGATATGTGGTACACATTTTTTATATATAACATCCTCAACCCTAAACTTTTAACCATAAACCCTAATCTTTTAACCCTAAACCCTAATATTTTAACCCTAAACCCTAATATATACTTGTTTTCTCTTTGATCATAGAATGGATAGATCATGGATGTCTATTCTAAATCGCTACACCTCAGAGTTTATTTTTGGTCTTGATCAGTTTATTAAATTTGTCGAGGAACATAGGAAACAACCTGGAGATAGGTTCTACTGTCCATGTAGGCATTGCGGTAACAACCTAAAAGTCAACACTAGTGACGAAATCAAAAGTCATGTCATGTGCAATGGGATTGTACAAGGCTATATAGAATGGCACTGGCATGGAGATATTTCAAACCTGAAATCAGTGGATGTCAATAGCAGTACATGTGTGGAAGAAGAAATTTCTCTGATGATGTAGATGTGAACGAACCAATTCTAGTAGGCATCATTGATGCGATGTTGGATAGTAGTGGGGTAGAGCATATCGATCCACCTCCCATGTTTAGAAACATTTTTCTTGATGCTGAGAGACCATTACACACAGGTTGTACTAAGATTATGAAGCTTAGCGCTGTGTTGAGATTATATAAGATGAAAGATAACAATAGATGGAGTGACAAAAGCTTCACGTCATTGTTGAAAGAAATTCTTCCTACAGGAAATAAGCTGCCAATCTCAACATACCAGTTAAAGAAATTGTTGTTCCCAATGGGAATGGAGGACAAGAAGATACACGCATGACCGAATTATTGTGTATTATTTCAAAAGGACTATATGGATTTGAAAGATTGTCCAAAATGTGGTGCGTCAAAGTATAAAATGACAACTTCAAGGGAGTCCAAAATTGGTTCTCCTGCCAAGGTGATGTGGTATCTACCTATAATATCACGGTTTCAATGCTTGTTTTCCAATCCGATAGATGCAAAGAATTTGAGGTGCATGCAAATGTTAAGAAAAATAATAATGGGATCCTACGACATGCATCTGATTCCCCACAGTGGAAGAAGATTGATTTATTGTACCCTAAATTTGGTGAAGAAGTCAGGAATCTAAGACTTGGCTTTGTATAGATGGGACGAATCTGTATGATACATTGAGCAACCAACATAGCACTTAGACAGTTATGCTTATTATATACAATCTTCTTCCCTAGTTGTGTATGAAAAATAAGTATGTTATGTTGTCGTTGTTGATATCAGGCCCTAAACAACCTGGAAATGATATCGATGTTTATCTTGAACCTCTGATTGATGACTTAAAGAAACTCTGGGGTGAAGGTGTCATGACCTATGCTACTTCACAAAGAGAGACATTTAATTTGCACGCTATGTTGTTTTGCACTGTTAATGACTTTCCAACATATGCGAATTTGTCTGGATATAGTGTCAAAGGATCTAAAGTGTGTCCTATATGTGAAGATAAAACTGATTCAATACGACTAAAACATGGAAGCAAGACTGTATATCTTGTTCATCGAAGGTTTCTTCCAAAACTCCATCTGTACTGTAGGTTGCGCAAAGCGTTCAATGGACGTAATGAGGAACGGAGTGTACCTAAACCTATACCAGGGGAGGTTTTTTTTGAAAGAGTAAAATACTTTATCAATGAATTTGGTAAGAGATCACAATGTACTGTGGCCACACAGAGTGACAACTCTTCATTCAAGAAGAAGTCAATATTTTGGGATCTTCCTTAATGGAGTTCTTTGGCAGTCGGTCGTTGTATCGATGTCATGTACGTTGAGAAAAAAGCCTGTGATAGAGTCATTGGTCCTCTGTTTAATATACCTGGTAAGATTAAAGATGGGATAAAATCCAGAATAGACCTACGTGAAATGGGAATAAGGACAAAATTAACAGAAGTAGTTAGTAGCGATCAGAGAACATACTTACCTCCGGCTTGGTATATGTTGTCTAGAAAGGAGAAGAAATCTTTTTGCGATTGCTTGGTAACTGTTAAGGTGCCACAGAGTTACTCATCCAACATCTGTAGATTGGTATCAATGAAATATCTGAAGTTGATAGGTCTTAAATCTCATGATTGTGACACTCTCATGCAACAAATATTGCTCGTGGCAATTCGATCTATACTACCGAAGCATGTAAGGTTTGCAATCATCATACTTTGTTTCTTTTTCAACAGTTTGTGCAGCAAAGTTATTGATCCTGATACTCTCTATAATTTGCAAAGAGAAGTGGTTGTTACCCTATGTCAGCTTGAGATGTATTTTCCTCCTTCATTCTTTGATATCATGATACATCTCATTGTCCACTTGATTAGGGAAGTGAAAATGTTGGGACTAGTTTTCTTACATTGGATGTATCCCTTTGAACGATACATGAGCATTTTTAAAGGTGATGATCAAAACTGTTATCGGCCTGAAGGGAGTATTATTGAGGGTTATTTGGCGAGAGAGGTTACAGATTTTTGCAATGACTCTCCTCTTAATGACAAGAATATTGAGGAGTATTCTGGCAAAGGAATTTTGGGATCACGGATGAAAGTAATCAGCCGTGAGTAGTTGGAGTAAGCTCACTTGTATATTTTACACAACATCAACGAAGTGAGTGTTTACATCAAGGAACACACCAATTTCATCAAGAAACAATATCGTCAAGCCAATTCAATGTGGCTTGCTAGAGAGTATAACAAGACATTTATTAAGTGGTTTGAAGATAAAGTCTTACATCAACTATCTCAAACACCACATAATCTTGCTGAAAATATCAAATGCCTCACCTTTAAACCAAAATTGAATGTTATGTCTTATGAAGGGTTTGACATAAATGGGTTCTCATATTACACAAACAGTTAAGATGATAAGAGCGTCGTCCAAAATAGTGGGGTCACCCATCAAGTGTCTTCATTGTTTTTTGCAAGTGTAAAGGATAAGAGTTCACATGAAGAAAAAATATCATATTATAGTGTCATTGAAGGTATATTGGAGTTTGACTAAGTAGATTTCAGAATTCTACTCTTTAAATGTAATTGGGTTGATTACACCAAAGGAGTTATAGTGGATGAATTGGGTTTCCCATTAGTGAACTTTGAAAAGATTGGCGAGAAGGGTGAACCATTCATATTGGCATCATAGGCGAAACAAATATTTTATATCGATGATCCTACAAATGATAAATCGTCAGTTGTTCTTCATGGTAAAAGACAGTTCATTGAAGATCCTATAGATGAAGAAGAGTACTATGATGACTCGAGTCCATTCTCAGTTGGGTTGCCAATACCACCAAATATTTAAGCTAACGATGACTTATATGCGCGTGACGATCACATTAAAGGAATGTTAATTGATAAAACATAGCAGTATTAGAGGCATGTTTTTATTTTTTTATATGTTTTATTTTTCTGAATGTGAACTTTACAATGCTTTATTATCTTCTAGTTATGTTAAATGTCAAATGTTTGATTTTTTAATGAAAATTTTAGATGGCTGAGCATGAGTATGATGACCGTGATGATGATTGTTGTGAGGGTGAGGATATCAATGCGGTGCCTAACAATGTTAGTTTTTAAAATATATCCTATATTTCTATCTATATGACCATTTATAAGTTATATCCTATAAGTGTGTTTTTTTTTGTTAAATTTAAGGTTTATGATGTACCCCCTGAAGAACTTGGGGCACTTGATGAGATGCAATTTTTTTTAAAAAAGTGAGGGGCATCACTATGATGAACAAGTTACTATAACAAAGGGGAAATGGACCCAAACTGGTTGTGGATTTTGATCATGCAGGAAATCTAGTTCAAGTGAACCGCAACTCATTTATTTCATATCTTGGGATTCTTACTCGTAGCCATTGTAGTCCTAACGTAGAATCTTGGCATAAAGTTCTTAAGGGGAAGAACGACTTAGTATGGAAGGAACTATGTGTGAGTTACTATTATTTGCAATTATATTATGCAAATTACTAACTTTTAGGATACTAGTTAAATATATGAAATTTTGCAGAGTATATTTAAACTAGATGAAATCATGCATTGTAAATGCGTGATGCAGCACTATGGGAGGGTCCTAAGCAACTATAGGACAAATCTCACCTGAGATTGCATATGAGATGCTGAGAAGAGGAAGAAATCATCCATTGAGCAATGGAACTACCTGGACCCCAATGCCTGGGAGGAGTTTGTTGCCAAAACAAAAACTGATGAATTCACGGTATTAAGCGCCACTCCCAATTTAATTAATATACATTCTTATATATTCACCTATTCAAGATTGACCTTTAGTGTTACTAACCAAATCAATGTTCTTACTAACAAGGCTATCAGCGATGCTCAAAGAGCAAGGCATGCACTGAATGTGAATGACCACACGATGGGTCCAAAAGTGTATGCAGGCATTTGCCAAAGACTACAGTTTGCTACTGCTGAGTCTTCTGCTACTCAGGAGACTAGGGAGTTCTCTTCTGTTACTCCCGCAACTCTACCTCACCATACTATGTGGATAGCTAGGAGGCAAAATAAGAAAGGAGATATAAACAAACCCGCAATTGCTGAGGAGGCTGCAAAAATGGTAAAATTCAACTATGAGAACAATCAATATTAATTATTATGTTTACTTACCAATTTCTATTGATGGTGATTAGTGAGAGCTTCACGAGTAGAGGAAGCAAGGAAAGTTCATCCCTGAGGGCACAATTGATGAATTGACAGTTGCTCTTGGTAATTCAGAGCATCCTGGACGTGTTAGGGGTGCAGGCTCTGCCGTGGGCATAAAAGCGTTCTTTTTGGCCATCACAACGTAAAGATGTCCCAAAAAGAGGGATTTTCAAAAGCTGAGGTAACCTATTCTTTTTTTAGAATGCTATTGCAAAAGGAAATTTAATAATCAAAAGCTAGCATTTCTTTTATCCATGTATACGTGGATGATTTAATTAATAGGAGAGTCCATGAAGCAATGAGCAAGTGGCAGGCTTCTCTTACTGCCACTCAGACAATACATGTGGCGTACCGCACTTCTCCTAGTGTAGAGGTGGTTGGGAGTAATCCTATATACCCACCACCTAGCACGTCCGTTGTAAGTATTTTTATGACATAGTAGTTAGTCTTTTCAACATGACATGTTTATGTATATATGTATCTAACATACTTTATGTAAATTTATAGGGGTTGAAGCCATGTCATCTAAAAAGCAAAGAATATATCGTTGCAGAGGTCGAGGCTTACCCACCCCTTCTAGGGGTCATGTTTCATGGCACTCCAGTACCAGATGGTGCGGTTCGTGTGAACCCAAGACTTGTACTCCACTTGTGGTTGCATCTTCCATTGCCATATGCCCACCCAGATTCTGAAATGCTTGGTGAAGAAGAAGGTGGAGTGATATTGTGGCCCAAAGCATATGTCGTCTATACTGATATTGTATGGTAAATTTACATTACTTTGATTTATTAGCGTGTATATACAGGCTAGTCAATTGATCTAAAATTATATATACAGGTCAAAAGGAAGATACCCGCTACAGCTCGACCTCCACCTCCACCTCCTCCTGAAGTACCTAGTTGGCTTCTAAGAGACCTATATGACTCGTTAGGTCCTAATTGTAAGGGTATGGTAGTATCGATAGGCAAACATTACCGTAATTCTCCTATAAATGTTTCTATTCTAGTGGATGCTGCAGGCGAATCATACGATAACAAAATATTTATACAAGATATTTTGGAGTTTTTTCATTATGATTGGTTGAATACATCTATGATAGAGCTATGGATATGGTGAGATCTTGTTTATATATCCATATACCTTGTTTTATATACAGTGATCTGGTTTCTTATATATTAATGCATACATAATACATGTTTTGCAGCCACTTACACACAACCTGTAAAGATTTTTCATTTTTCCATGAGGGATTTCTGGTTCCATCTTTGATCAGTCACGTAGATAAAGAGCCTTCATCAATTACCACATACTGCTCTACCTCTTTTAAATATTTTGGTAAAAAAAAGAATTCGGTGATAATAACTCCATTCAATGTTGAGTAAGTTTACATTTCTTATAATTTGGACTTAAGAAAATTATATTTTTATTGTGGATTTTGAGGTTATTAATTTTTAACTTTCTGATCTCTAGTGCTATGCATTGGCAGTTACTAGTTATTTTCCCCAAGACATGGATGATTTATTATCTAGATCCTTCGGGTAAGGAATTAGACTCATTATATGGACACCCAATGAAAAGGCCATTATTGACATGAGAAATCTTTCATATTTTATATCTGTTAACATATATTATTACATTAATATTTAATAATGCAATTTAATGTGTTACATTAACATCTAGGACTTTAAAAGTGTTCATAAATGCTGGAGGAAACATGGCCAAGACAAAGAAATCGTTACTTTGGGAGAATGTGAAAGTAATTTCCTGACTCCAATGTATATATTATTTATGTGAACTATGCTTGGTTGTATTTGTTAACATTTTGTATGTTTCAATTTATAGTGTGATACACAAAACAATGGCTGGGCATGTGTATACTACGTGATGCGATATATGAACCTAATTATTAAACATGCTGCAATAGAAATCGATACCATACAACAAGTATTATATATAGTCTCACTAGATAATATGAAATATATCAATCTTATTATATATTATGAATTTTATATATACATCATTCTCTATGTAGGTGTTTAAAATCAGTGACTTCACTACAGGTGAAAAATTATTAGATATACATACTCCCTATATGATGGAAGAATTAAATGATGTATGAGAACAATGGGAAAAAGCCTTACAAGTAGTGGGAATTTTTTATTATCATTCGAATAGTGATGGCGATGATGACGATGATAATGATAAAGAATGATATTTATAAACTTTGTTGTCATAATTATTTTTGTATTTGATGACATGTTAAACTTTGAAAGACACACTTACATAAACATGTCTGAATGATTTTTTTTAATTGTCTTATCTATATACATATGTGTGTGAAGACGAATACATGAATGTTTCTACATGTGTCTAAATGTGAAAAGAGATGAAATGAATAGAACTGTAGGTTGCTACATGTGTGTGAATATGAAATGGAGGAATGAAATGGAACTACAAGTTTCTACATGTGTGTGATGAAATCATATGAAATGTGCTTATACATGTGTGTGAATCATTCCATACTAATTGTCCATCCTTGTTAATTTTGCAAGTTTGTGGCATGTTGTTGGCTGAAATCAACGGATGTTGTAAACTGGCAGTTTAGAACTAAACTGCAGGTTTTGCATCCTACTGACCAGTCGGACAACAGGCCTGCAAGCTAATAAGAAAAAAAAAATCAAAACATAGTCATCGGTTAAAAAAGAAATCGACAACAAAAACTTAACACGTTGGTGATGAATAGTTAACCGATGTCTTTATCCCCTAATGGTGTCAGTTACTGTTTGATACCGTCAATAATTTTAGGTCAACGGGGTCAATTTTATGTTGCTAACTGACACCTATAGTCTAACCTAGGGCCATTTTTTTTAGATGGGCTGTGGCATCAGTTATTACTTGATAACCGATGCATATGGCCCCCTGCTGCCACATTTTTTGGGTTTGCAATCGGGGGATAGCTGTGTGGCGTCAGTTATGAAACCGATCGCTCAAGGAATCTACATTTAGTGTCACCCACTTGGGTGTCGCTTGAAAACTGACTTCTAACGTCATATTGAACCGACGCTAAAGGTGATTTATGTACTAGTGTGATATTCTCCATCCCTCAAACCATATGTATTTCCATCAAAAGCAACCTTCCTCATCACTTCATAAAAGGTCAACTTGAGAAACAATACAACAAATTATTGGATACTATTATGAAATTCCTCTTGGACATCCTTCTCCTAGACATCACCAATGAGAAGCCTATGTATGCCAAGTTTCGGAAAGATCTTATCACAAGAAATAAAAAGAGAGGAGAAATAGAAACCATACTCTTAGCAAGGATGGCTTCTACTTTTTGTATATCAAATATGCTAACTAAACAAAAGGACCTAGAAGATTTCACTATCCCCTTCCACATAGGAGATACTTCACAAAGATATGGTTTAGCTGATTGGGGGATAGCGTAAGCTTCATACCACATAGATTAGCCATCAAATTGGGGTTGATAAACACCATTCATTCAAACATGAGAATTCAATTCACATACAACTCTTTCAGCAAACCAGTTGGAGTTGTAGAAAATGTCCCTATATGGATTGGAAACTTCTTTATCCCTATGACGTTGTCATAATTAATGCAATTGAAGATCATACATGCCCAATGATCTTTAGATGACCATTTCTTTCCAGTGCCCATGCATTGTTTGATGTCATCGATTGGCTAATCACTATAAGAATTGACAATGAATCCATTGATATTAATGTGCTTGACCATATGAAAGACCCCTCCCTAATGTAAACTAGTTACTTTGTTGACTTCTATAGTCAATATTGTGCTAAAGTTTAAGAGCACAACACAATTGTAGATCCTTTTATGTGGGAACTAATCAATCCAAATTCAAGGATTAGTGATCTTGAGGTTGAAGAAACTTTGGCTTAGAAGTTACCAAAGAAGAAGAATCTCAAGGATCCATTGAAAAGACCATGTATGCTTCACTCCAGGGAGAACCAAAAGACACCTCCACACCAAGGCCAGTACCTAAGTTGCAATCTCTTCCAGAAGGGTTGACGTACACATTTCTCAATGATGAAAAGAGGAATATGGTGATAATCAATGTCCAACTATATATATATATATATATATATATATATATATATATATATATATATATATATATATATATATATATAGAACAACAACTAATACTGACTAAATCAAGGTTCGAAGAAAAGCCTTAGGTATTGTATAGATGATATCAAAGGTCTGAGATCAACTGTATGTATGCATCGAATTAATCTTAAAGGAAGTGCGAAACAATGAATACAAGGTCAAAGAAAATTGAGCTAAGAAATGCACAAGGTAGTGCGCAACGAAGTGATTAAGTTACAAAATATTAGAATCATATATGTTATTAGAGACAACAACTGGATGAGCCCAGTACATGTTTTTCTCAAGAAAGGAGGCATGACAATGTTAAAACACAGTGATGGAAAAGAGCTGGCCACTCGTATAGTGACCAGATGGTGAATGTGCATTGACTACATCCTGTTGAGCGCCGCAACACACAAAGGTAATTTCCCTCTCCCATTCATTGACCAAGTCCTTGAAAGACTTGTGCACCATTAACACTTCTATTATCTAGATGGGTACTCTGGGTTCTAGCAAGTGCCCATTCATCTGGACGACCAGGAAAAGACCATGTTTACTTGCCTCTATGGGACACACACATTCCATCATATGCCCTTTGATCTCTGCAATGCCCCAACCACCATTCGAAGGTGCATGTCAGGTATATTTTCTTATTTTATAGAAGAGATCATGGAGGCCCTTGTTCAAAAACTGTTTGGAAAACTTAGCACTCATTCTAAAAAGGTGTGAAGAAAAGTATCTTGTTCTCAATTTGTAGAAATGGCATTTTATGGTCTAGGCCGTAATTGTTCTCAGGCATAAAGTATCTGAAGCAGGCATCAAAGTAGAAAAAAGCAAAATTGAAGCTATTTCTAAGATCTCCTCCCTCATCTATCTCCTCCGTGTGAAGTTTCTTTGTACATGTAGGATATTACCGTCGTTTCATTGAAGATTTTTCAAAGATTGCAAAATCGATGTATTGACTTCTTATAAAAGATGCACTGCTTATTTTTTATGAGGATTTCCTCAATGCTTTTCAAACTCTTAAAGATGCCTTAACCTCCACAACAATTATGCAAGCTCTAGATTGGGACCTCCCTTTCGAGCTCATGTGTGATGCTAGTGACTGTCCCCTTAGAGTAGTCCTATGGAAAAACAAGGACAAGAAGCATCATGTTAAATATTATGCCAACAAAACCCTTGATGAAGCTAACATAAATTACACTATAACATAAAGAGAAATGGTGGACATCATATATGTTTTCGACAAGTTCAAGTCATATTTTGTTAGGAGGAAAAGTGACAATATATACTAACCATGGAGTAATAAAATATCTCATGGAGAAGAACACTAAGCCCCACATATTAGATGTACCCTTGTTTTATAAGAGTTCAATCACAAAATTACTGAAAAACGGTATCTGAGAATGTAGTTGCACATCACCTTTCTTGCATATAGGTTGAAGAAGACAACTCTTTCCCTATAAACAAATCTTATCAGGATGAATCAATTCTAGCAATCCAAACATTAGATGAAATAACACCTTGGTGTGCAGAATTCTAGAACTATCTAGCATGCCAATAACTGCCCCTGAACATGACTTATAATAAGAAGAAGAAGTTCTTTCTGATTTCAAGAATTACTATTGGGATGACCCATTTTTTGTTCAGGTAGTGTGCAAATAACATCCATCGCAGATCCTTCGCCCATGAAGAAGCGCGGTCCATATTGGAGAAGTATCACACTACCCTTATGAAGGCCATTTGAGTGCTGAAAAGATTGCTTGAAAAATACTAATTTCTGGGTTCTATTGGTAAAAAATTCTCAAGGATTTGTATGCTTATGTTAAGCGAACTGGGAAAATTAGAAAAAGAAATGAAATTCCCCTAAATGAATGGATAGAGTTGGAAATCTTTAACATTTGGGGGATCAACTTTGTAGGATCTTTTATACATCCTTATAGAAATAAATACATACTTGTAGAATTTGATTATGTTTCCAAGTGGGTGGAAGACATCTCATCACCAACTTGTGACTCAAAGACAGTAAGGTATCTTTTTACAAAAATTATCATTGCAAGAAATGGAGTTTGGTTCAAATTTTATAGAGAAACAATTTGAAACACTTTTGAAGAGATACAGAATAAAACATAAAATATCCCCTTCATACAATCCTCACACGATATGCCAAGTTGAAGTCTCTAACAAGCAGATCAAGAAAATTATGGATAAAACAGTGGGAAAATCCATAAAAGCCTGGTCTTCAAAACTCAATGATGCTCTTTGGGCATATCAAACTGCTTATAGAACTCCAATTGGAACTGCTCCTAATCACCTCATATATGGTAAATCATGCCATCTTCCTATGGAGTTGGAACATAAAGCTTATTGGACGATCAAGGCTCTCAATATAGATGCTGATCTTGCGAAAGATAAATGCTTTCTCCAACCTTAGTAATTGGAAGAACTCCATCTACACACTTATGAGAATACCACAATTTATAAAGAACACACCAAGATTTGACATTATTGTCACATCAAGCGTAAGGATATTTCTGACTGTGACAAAGCTCTTCTATTCAATTCTACACTCTGACTTTTTCAAGGGAAACTATATTCTTGTTGGTTTGGACCCTTACTGTTATAACCATTTATCCTTCCGACATGATGGACACTCACAACAAGAAATTAGTAACCTTTTGGTCAACGATCACCGTTTGAAGAGATACTATGAAGATGACGTTATCATAAGAAAGGCAAACATCGATTTGTCTGAAATGCCAGATTCTGAATAGGGACACAGAAAGAGTCAAACTACATGACTATAAACAAAGCGCTACTTGAGGAACAACCCATGCAATTATCTTTTGTTTTGTTCTATTCTTTTTTAGATTTCATCATTTTTTCTTTTTCCTAATTTATTTTTTTTATAAAAATGATCCATCATCTATAATGGACTTGTATTTTTCAAAATGATGAGAGGTCGACGATCACTTCACACTAATCCATCGACATAAACTCAGATCCGCTAAATATTGATCTTGTTGAAAGCATTTGACCATCTTTCTTCTTTGATATGTAGACCCTAACATCGATGTCATTGACCACTTTTAGGGTGCAAGTAGGACATTAACACCTAGCATGTCGATGAGGATGAAAATCTAGATTTTGATGAACCTATCGACCATGCCCTTGGATTATTGAAACAGATCTGTCGACCTTACCTCACTTAATCATCGATCTATTTCGTTGATAAGCTAATCGACAGGTTCGGATCCTGGATCCATTTACCCGATTACGATTACTAGCCCTATAAACGGATTGAATACAAGTGGATACTGCTATATCTAGAATCTAAATCCAAAAAGAAATCGATTTGATATGTGATCTGATATCCAAAGGATGTCATGAAAAATTATTTGAATCTAATATGAATGTATATATCTGATCTGAACCAAAAATTACAAATTTACTATTAATAGACATATTATATATAGAGAATATTGATATTGCTATGAATATGAATGATAAAATATCTATATTTTCATATTTTTAAATATATATAATATATTTTTTATAATATATGTATATATTGGTTGGATTTGGATTTTTTTGGAGAGGATATAGCCATATTTGATATCCTATCTAAAATTTTTGGATATGAAATTTGATATCCTAAATCCAATCTGGATTGTGAGAATATCATTTTTTTTTTCAAAATTTTGGACTCAAAACAAGATCGAATGTGTGTATTCTGGATCTGTATTTACAGGCCTAACAATTATGATTCACCACCTCCCAACTTTCACTTATAAATATAAGACCCAAGGTAATAACTTTTTACTGCACCCTAACTGAAGAGAAGCACTACTAATTTTTGGTCTTGCCCCTAGACATACCTATCTACCCTGTCAGTTGATAGCCTTCAGTGCATGTCAACGCTCTTTTGAACTATAATTCCCATCCATCAGTATACACCCTTGTTGATCGTGTTCGGTCAACACCACTGTCGACCATTCCAAACCCATCGACATATGTCTTTGTCAATCTTACGCCATCGATGAGTCATGATGTCTCTCTGTCAATCCTTCTACAAATAGTAGACCGTCGATGATTCCATCGAGGTCATTGGTCGATAGAAAATTTTCTTCTACCTTATCTTTTTCGTTTTCTAATGTGTTAGTTTACTTTATTGCTGGAGTGATGACTCACCAAGAAAGTACCACATTTGTTGCTAGAAGCGCATCCATGAGGGTGAAAAGCACCCATATTCAGCAACTACCTCAGTTGAAGATAACAAGAGGGTGAGAGTTGTTGAATCTGACATAGAGGAATATCAGGGATCACAACTTGACATCCCTTATTGTGGGACATTCCAGTCTCGCAATAATGAACATCTAGAGACATTCAAAGCTATGAAGAAGCTCACTTTCAAACCCACACGCTTAGTCTATAAACACTCTCTTAATGAAATAGGGATTTTGGCTCGTGTGTCTCCACTGTTGACTAAATCCAACCTAGTTCACCTTAGCCTATCTTATTCAAGGTCATATGTTGAAGAAATTTGAGAGTTCATGTCTTCCATACAAGAGGTCTTCATAAAATAGGTGAAAGACCCTACATGTTGTCACAGATAAATGAAAGTACACATCAACAATGTTCACCATGTCTTTACCAAACTTATTCAAAACAAAATATTTTGCTTATTGATTTAAGAAGCAGCCAGAGCTTGCACTGGGTTGCTATATAAAGAAGATTCATGTTTTAACACTTCTTCTTGGTGGGCTAGTTGATAGGTAGATTCCAGTACAAATCTGGGTCTTCGAAAGCATCTGTTGTTCACTTTGGATTATGGTAAATTATGCACAAGATTGTCACCAAAATCTTATTTATGAAATCTGAGACAGGTAATATATACCATGAAAAAATTAGTATACTATCACTCGTAATGGAAGGCCGACATATCAGCATTGTCCAGCTATTAATTGATTTCTTATTTTTTGTATCTTCTTCTCCACAAAAGGAGTACTACATAGGGGGGTCTGATCAACCTTATCTACCAGGCTTATGGACACTTCTCTTCTCTCAAAGGTTTCAAAGAGATGCATGGTGAAAATCTCATCACCATCTGATATTTGACATCTTCTGGATCATAGTCTGTTGTGATGACAAAATCCACTATCACTTCATGAGAACTAATATATATATATATATATATATATATATCCACTACTTGAACTTGAGGATTATGATAAAGAGAAATTTGACATTCACGGAGGAGGAAATCATACAGCTTGTCAGCAAGTTTCTTGAATCTACTGCTACAGTACCTGTACAACCTACTACTACATCATCCTCCTGAGTCCACCCAATGCCTATTGTGGTCAAGGTTTCTAAAAGGCCTCTACCAAAAATTTCAGATGAAAGGGAGCAAGAGGAAACACTTGATGATGATTTTGAAGTTCTACAGTCACTACCAAGACATGTACAAACTTCTTTCATTCTAGTGACTACTATGAATACTCCTATAAAGTCACTAGCTCATTCTATACAATAAGATATTCCTCAATCGAGAAAAAATATCCCTACCTCCATCCCAAAGACCCCAGCGCCCATTGTTGCAATAGGCAAACCATTTTCTCCACCCTTTCATGAATTACATGATGTTCTTGATAATAGTTCACCTTGGTGTTGCCACACTGCTATTTCGCCTTCTACTTCTCATGCTTCACCTCATTCTGAGCACCATTCTTCCTCATTTTAGGATATGGAATACCTTGCAATTTTGGGTGGCATTTTTAGTCATGCCTTTGACATGATTTTTAAGGTAACCGCTGCAACCATTTATATTATTTCTAAACTTATAAAATATGTGTAGGGAATGTCAAAACCGGTTACCGTCCTCCACCTACAATTCTACTATTTGAACCGGCTTCCTCTAAAAGTAGTTGCACTTGAACTTATGGTGGACACCCTAGCTCACCTTCCTCAAGCATTGTAAGAAATCTTAGATGTTCAACATTAAATTTTGAATCATTTGAAAATGAAAGAAGATGATTGAAAATGAAAAATGGAGCAAAACATACTTTGACAACAACGACGTCGTGAGTTCCATGATCGTTCTGTTGAACCAGGCTCTTCCCCATATTCTTGTTCGTCCTGTGGAAATTCATATGTACCACCTACCATGAGTGAAGAAGCATACCACCATTCTCTAGATCTATCTGCTAGGTCCATCCACGAGTTAATATCACATGTCTCTGAGACACCTTTTTCTAAGAATGGCTTAAGAAACATCAGTCTTCCACCATTCTTTCCTCCATTTATCAACTCCAGCTATCAGCTTTCCTTCAAGTGGGATTCCTAATTCACTCATAGAACTCTATGTGAGTCCATCTGGAGACATCCATGCACACCCATTAGACAGTGAATTTCCTCTTACTCAGAGGTCACCTCCGTCAGATATTTTTTAAGATGATATCATGAAGAGGTTTGATGAGGCATTGATTGTTGCTAACAACCATATTTGATCTCTGCACAATCACCATACCTCCAAGGAGGATATCTCTCTGGGATTTTGTATGACTCTTTTGGACTTACAAGAAGATGCAGATAATGAGCACGCTTCCTCAGGCGAGGATGATGGGGATCTTTCCAAAATTCATTCCACAGTAATATCAAGACTACCTAACCCAATCTTTCCTATCCCACCCCTACTCCTTCCACCACAACTTCAATCTAAGATGAGCAGGCTTGACTTTGATTGTTTTATCGGGATGCTATCTGGCACATTTTTCTCCTACATGATGTCTTGGATGATCACTGTGATGACAGTCAGATAATTTACAACAATGGGTCTATATCTCTTTCTAGGGTAGGTTTTCAAGTTATTATTCAGAACTCCAGTAGAGTTACAGAAAGAATGTTCACAGTCTTGGCATCCACAATCCTATAGGATGTAATACTTATTAATAAGGAGTGGACATACTTCAATGCAACACCCTCTGTTGTTGAATGTCTATTTAAGAACCGTATGGTTACTCCCTCTATTCTTACACTCTTAGACAGACTCATGTTATAGAAAACATGGGTCATCCTTCTACCTTTTCACTTCCGAGGCCTATGTCTGTTATGTGTAGCTGATTTGAATAAATGCCATATTACTCTTTTTAATCCATGTGTGGCTGATCTGCAAAATTCTAACATGTGTCTCAAAGACCCTACAATTCAAAAGATGTATCGTATTCTCCTATCAAGCTATAAAGGGTCATATGCAAGGTCCCTTATTATCATCCTAATTGGACCAATTATAAGATCGAGCCTCTTGTTCTCCAATAAGATCAACATAAATATGATTGTGCTTTCATCATCCTCTAAGTTATGGAGGTTATCAATTACCAAATTTCTATTGCAAACTTTGATCCTAATTATTTTTTTACTCTTCGTGGATGCTATGCAATGGAAGTCATCCATGATCGACGTTTCTTTCTGGATCCAGTGCTTCCAAAAATTTTGCGAGATCTTTACATGTTTATCCCTTGACCCATCAAAGAGTCCTTCAGCACAATCTTACAACGAGAAGAAGCGGAAGATGGTCAAATCACGCCATCACTAGTGGCGACCAATCCAGTATCGCTGTAACAACTACCACTAAGGCTCGAGAGATTGATGACATACTAAATTTCCTGAATGACCCTGAACTTGTCTACGATCCGTGTGACATCTATTGAGTCCAGTTTTGAAAATTTTGATAGAAGTTCCTACTATGATCTTTGATATACTCAGATTTTTAGGTTGATGAAGGGTTTTTAGAATTGTAACAGTTATGTTGCTTTGAGTAGAGATGATCGACTTGTTATGTGGGATGATATTCTTGAAACCCTCCAGCCCAGGGTTATCTATCTCATGGTCTCATGGTGGCTTATCCATTTCTTCTTAGCCAAAATGTTAATGGTGTTTATATGGTTGGTCTGAACCTTCAAACGAATCTTTGTACATAGGATGAGTCTGGAGAAAAAGATTTGTTCATTCATCATTTACAACAAACAATTTGTAGAAACATTTTCTTGCCCCTACTTCATGATAATCATCAGACTTTATTGGTTATCTTTACTTGTGCGTGTGAAGTCATATTATATAATAGCTCTAACGCCGCATTCGACATCAAAGGCCCTAGCTATTATGTTCTAGTTTGAAGTGAGCATGAATGCATTCTTTATGGTTGTGCTACGAGACTTATTGCCCTGATTCGTTAGCATGGTAATGGTTATGCTTCTCAAGAGCCAAAGAAATGTAAGCTTCCAAGATTCTATCATCACTATCCTTAACAATGACGTCTCTCCAATTATTGCAATTCTACGTCTTGCATAGCACATACACCATTGGAGTATTCCACATTACATTCGAAGAAAACCAAAATGATAACTAACATTGTGTTCATAAGAACTATGCTATGATGCTCCTTGAATCTCTGTGTGCCACAATCAACGTCATCTAAAAATCTCACATGTTTACATCTTTTCTTCCTTCTTTTTCACACTCTGAGGATAGTCTGTGCTGTAAGATTGGCGGGTGTAATCCTATGAGATAGGTATCTACAATATCAAACCAAACTTCATTTTCTTCTCTTTTTGCAATTTTTTAATTATTTTTATCAAAATTTTGTTCCTTGTACGAAGTCATGAAGATGCAGAAGATAGAAAAATCGCTATACAAAGAATCTAGTTTGGTTTCAAGCTATACCCTTTGCAAATCAATCACATGATAACTATAAGAAGATTATTTTCTTTATAGATTTTGTTTTTATGTTTTTCTCTTAACAAAATGTCACTTCTTCCTCTATTTGATTTTAACCACATTCCATATTTAATGAATACAAAAACCAAATTCCATCAAAGAAATTTTCTCATAAAAATAAATAAAGAGCTACCTCGTATTTTATTTTTACTAAATCCCAAAAAGAGTGAGGAGTGAAAAGAAACATAGAGTTATGCTATAATGTTGATGAGCTATCAAAATGGTGTATTGTTGCACTCATGAACACAAATAGGTCACTTTTGTTGAACTCTAAGACCAAAAATACAACCTAATTCCAATGGTGTTCATTAAAGGTATTGTAGTCCAGGGCAATAGTACTTAGGATGTGCAATCATTGCTCTAAAACCAATTGGTTTGGAATGTAGGGATCACTTGCCCATTTAACGAACCTCTACTTGAATGACCCAGAAAGAAAGCAGGGAAACCCATAAGCCTTTTTTCCTACCTATTTCTTCCACTTACAATATCCTGACGATAGTGAAAGCTACTTCAAAAAGTGAGATATATGTCAGAGATAAGACTATGAATAAAAAACAAATAAGAAAAATTCAAAGAAGGAATCATTTAAAAAATGATGTTCTTGTTAGGTCAAGTCTTTTATAAGTAAGTGAATAGTTTTGAGAAGAGGTTGATATAAAATTGTCTTTTAGTCAACTACAAAATCCACTTTCTTGGTGTGATTAAATAATGATTCCATTAGCTTTACGACAAGCTAAATTCTAAGTTTGGAGAGTTGATAACATCAGTTTTGATGCATATTTCATACTCTATATCTTAATAAAATAATTAGAATTTGTGTTTAGATATTTAGTTTTGTTCATTTTACTTCCATTTTGTGAAATACTAGGCATTGATTAAGTTGTGTTGAGATTTGAAGGATTAGTGCAAAAACAACAAGAAATATGGGTAATGATCAACACTCAAATGTTATCACTCAGAATCTCAATGAATTCCCACCGACCATCGACCAAATAGGTAAACATTTCAACCTTTCCTCAAGGGTTGACAACACCTTGTCCAAATCTCATCGATAGTTCAACTCATCAAAATTCAATTTGATAGAATCCCATCATTCTAAAGTTATGGATGAACAAACCATTATCACCTTTGTTTCCATTGATGCATTCATCAATGGATCGTATGTCGACCACCCTGTCGACATACAACCATCGATCCCATAATGATCAATGAAGTTTATCGACCAATCAAGTCATCTACCCTCAAGATCAATAGTAAGAAGATAAAGAGTTGCTGTCATGTGGACCAATTCAAGGTCGACAAAGCACAAGTCAAACCCTATCATGGAATCTTGGATTTCAAAGATAACAAGCCGAAAGGCTAGCTCCAAGTTCAGAACCCAGGACTAGAGCCATCGACCAGTCAAGTGTCATCAACCTAGTTGATCATCGAACTCTAGCCTTGTGTTTCAATCCACCTCCATCAATAGACCAATGAATCATCTTGCATCAAGTCTGGATCAAAGGGTAAAATAGATCCATCAACCTATGGCCATTGATAGCCAGTTGTAAACCTTGAGTCAGCGCAAGCTGAAAGGTTGGTACATCGATAACTAGATCTATCTTTGTATCGACATCTTCCCTCTTTTTCTATTTAATGATTTTCTCAAGATGTGAACTATTTCTTTTGTGTG
Organism: Alisma plantago-aquatica; assembly: GCA_963693085.1. NCBI lineage: Eukaryota > Viridiplantae > Streptophyta > Magnoliopsida > Alismatales > Alismataceae > Alisma > Alisma plantago-aquatica. Next base: position 157,164,459 of record OY856413.1, read on the forward strand.
CCAGAGTGGCTAAACTCCATAACATGGGTTGGGAGTAGTGGTCAGGCCCTCCCAATCATGTAATTGTTAGTTCTTCTATTTTATGGCATATGTTCTTGAAAGTTTTGTTTCTATGCACTTATTTTAATGCATTGCATGTTGATTAGCTACCTTCTTGTGATGAATGATATGTATTTATTTGAGAAAATGATTTCATTTAGATCTAGAGCATAGATTAGTAACTAGACACAAGAGTGAGGAGTTACTCTAACAAAAGTAATACATTTATTATTGATTCTTTGGTTATTTACTCGAGTGAGAGAAAACCTTTGAATAAAAATCTACTCGAATCTTGAGAGGAGAAAGGGATATCTTTTATGACTATTTGCAAAACAAGTTAAGAATATATAAAATTTAAAAGTGAAGGTTTTACATAGTTGTGGATGATCTAATTGGTGAAACCCATTTGAAGTTTCTTCTTTTATCGTTCACAACTTTATATCTTCTTTTCAATTTTCTATAACTTAGATTTACTAGTGCATTAGATTAGATCATTCCTTAACTGGGACACCAATTTCACTTACTTGATTCGACTAAACTAAGCTAATAACAATTGTTTTTATTATGTTATTCTCCTTATCCATGTGTTCAACCCCCGCACTACTACAAGGACTCCGTATTGAGTTGACTGGACAATCATGTTTACACTTTTGACCAACGGGAAAGAGCTATCACATTGTTCTCTCATTATTATGGTAATGTGAGAGCCTAACGCAAGTCTTACCCATAAATGGGAGAAACGTGAAAGGGAGAACAAGTCAATACTAACACATTGATATCGAAGGGAAAACTCCTTCCTATCAGTTCCAAAAGAATGATAGGAATTCCCCCTGATCTATATGGACTACGTAGAGGCATGGAGGCCATTTCAGCCTTCTAGGAGGATGTCATAAATCACCATATGCGGTGCTATACTAGAAGTCCTCCACTAACAATTATCTGATTGCTTCTTGTGAAATAAGCACGTCGCTACAAGGATAGTCATTGGAAATTCTCCAGGATCAGGTATATGCCTTAAAACCTTCCAATCTAATAATTGTTGATGCCATCCGTTGGTCAAGGGAAACATGTCAAGAATTTTTTTGTTTCTACTTTCATCACTGTCACCATATTTCCCTATAGGTGGCAGAGGTGCAACATGGTCATACTCAGGTGGAATAGGCGAGGTGAAAAATGGAATTGGATTCAGTGTAAAATGGGGTTTGAAGCTTGGGTAGCACAACCATGGTGGATAGGTGGCCACACAGGCATGTTGGTTGTGCACAATCATTTAGAGGAGGATGTATTAGTTGTTTAGAAGAAAATGGGCATGTCGGGATCTAGGTTCCACAACCATGGTAGGCTGTACGGTTGTGTTGGGTCCATCAAGGCATAATTGTGGCATCTTGTATGGCCCTACTGTTGAGTCTTATCTTTAATGCTTGACTCTATGATTTTTCTATGAAATTGAACTTGATCAGCACAACTGTTCTTTGGGACCACAAATGTGATGGGGTATTCTAAGGTACTTTGAGCTAGAACTTTGCATTTCCATTGACTTCTTTTGTTGACTTGAGTTATTTGCTACTAGGGATATGTTGGGGGAGCTCCTGGACCTTCCTTAGACTCCTAAAATGATGAAGGAACCCTTGTATAACCCTCCTTTTCTCCCATCTATCCAAGTGTGGTCCAAGTACCTGAAAAACATGCTAAGAATATCCGTATGTGACTTAAATCGTGATACATATTTTAAGGGAAATGTAGGCATTCTACCAAGTTTAGATGTGATTGAACTACAAAAGGGCGCAAGATGAAGCCCAAAATAGGACTACATCAGTCACCAATTCTAATACTACTCCAAGATAAGCATGTTTAACAATAGAGTTCTTAATGATGGCCTCCCTAAAAAGGAGGTGAACCTTGGTGATACATGCAGTCCAATCATTCCTTTTAAGATCATTTTATCTGAGGAATCAAATCCTAGGATGTCACATACTTATTTTGACATCTTTTAGTCAAGTTATTATCAATTTGAGTGCAGAATTAGCATAATCCTAAACCAGTCTATAATTTAAAGGTTAGTCCATATTGCATATTTACATTTATATGTTTCCTACATGTCATTTAAATATTTATTTTTATAGGTTTCCTACATGTCATTTAATACTATAAAACTATTGCACAACATTTTTTAATAACTAGATTCTCAACTATTTTAGTGCATATTATAGTGAAAAAGAATGGTATATAAACAAATAATTATGGGGAATGTAGTACACTCATGTTCTTAAACATTGTTAGGTTAATGTAAAGCACATGGAGATCCTTTATGCAATCAGGACGTTCTTCCACAACATCAGTCTCAAAAGAGTTCATTGTGGGTCCCTATCAATATAGGTTCAAATGAGAAACCATAGAGTTTTCTATATAATCGTGTATTGTGATATTCTTTCCTTATATTGTGTGCAAATAAAAATGATATATATATACATATATATATACATATATATTTGTATATATATATATATAAATATAAATATAAATATAATCAGAAGTGAAAGACTTGTAATGGTAGGCAACTGAAATTTGAAAAGAATCAACATAATAATCATCTAATTTAGGATTCTAATCATTATATATGCAGAAAATCATCTATAAGAAGATCGAGCAAGATCATTATTCACCATAATAATAATGGTCTCGCTTATCACTTGTTTCCTTCCTACCTAATGTCCATGCAATGTAGAACTCCTAACATAACCACCCAGACACCCACAAGTGTCATTATTTGTTATCTACTTTATTAGTAAATATCATTTTCTACATTTTATGTATTGCAAAAGAATACTCATCCATGTCTTCTCCAGTGTGTTATATTAGCAGAATGACTCTTCAAGACTCTCATTGTTCACAACCATATGAAATTCCATCTTGACAACCATAGATCTTGAATTTCTTTCAACGTAGGTGTTGGGCCTAAAGACAAACATGAGTAGATGGGATCTCCACATTTATGAAGTTCATAATTCTCTTTCCATTTGTCACCTATATTCATGTAATTGTAAGGGATCATGGTACTATATATCGTCATTGCAAATCCTTCCACTAATATTTTAGGGCCACTTTTGATGGTATAAATGCTCTCACATTTTGTCCTCTACATTGCCAACGCCATGAGCATTTACAGTTAATATTCAATGCATTCCAATTGAAGTAAATATGTAATCATTTACATGAGGATTTGTATTAGTGGTTTATATCCAATCATTCTGATTCAAGTAGAAGTAGTTTGCACAAAAATTTTAATTAGTATACATTATGAGATTACAAAGCTTCCACAATGCAAAATTCTACTTCAAATATTGGTGTCATTTTGTAGTTCTACTAAACATGATTATCTACTTGATATCCGTTATGCATATAGGAGAGGGTAATTCTTTCCAAATTTGTTTCACCTCCATCAGGGTACTGATTCAATAATAGCCATCACTGGGTTCATCCATAATATTGTGAAGATCTCATCTGGAGTTGTCTAGAAAATAAGCATAGAGATGTTTCTTGCAGTCTTGACACGATTTTACCATGCGTAAAATGCAAGTGCATGCGTCATTGTAATATAGGCCCTTGTGAGGCCTGAGTCGAACTCAGGGACACTAAACTATCGGTAGACTACTACTAACTGTTCACAGTCAGCTAGACCGATTAAAAGGTTTTGAGAGTTGTTGAAAAATAAAAATAAAAAAATAAAATAGAGCAATCGATTAAGTATTTAGTTTAATCAATTCAGGCGGGAATCTTTAGGATTGCGGTTTCACCACGGGTTTTCATTGTATGAATTTCCACATAGTTAATCAAATTCTCCTCTTATTCCAGGTAGTGGCCTATAGTCAGAATTGTTCACTGTCATGATACAATTCACTACCTAAGTCTAGTTCGGTTCCACCATCGTAGTAACCTATACCCTAAAATAGGTGCATTAGAATCGACCTCTGGGTTACCACCATTAACCGTACATCACCTTGTTCAAGGGATTTATTAATTAATGTGAATTTCATCTCTTTTCAACTGTTAATTCTTCTTTCAAAGTAATTAAAGGCAAAAGATTATCATTAGGGTGATCAAGCATAATGATATAATGGAGAAAACGAAATCATATCACTGATTTAAAAGACAAGTTATGAATTACTATGATAAAAATGTCATACAATGATTCCCCGGGCTACTCCCGGTCCTCAAGACAAAGGGGATTAGCCCTACATGTTCATCTGAGAGAAAGACATGGAAGAAGAAAGGGAAAACATGGAGAAAAATGTGGATAAAGTGATGTAAACCCCTGAAAGGTGAAGATTCAAGTGTTCCTCGACGTAGAGTGCACGTTCTATAGCCTTTCGGCGGTGGAAAACGTCTTCTTCGGCTCCCGGAACGATCGGGACGTGCTTCTCGGCTCCGTTCTTCTCTTTACCTCTTCTCGAGAATTGTGCAACGGCTAATGACGTGATCCCTGGCTCCTGGCCGCCGTCATTAGGTATAAGCACCAAATTAGATCGTCGAAATATCACCACCGTTGGATTCGGGCCGATCTGGAACAAAAACTAATCTGACGGCGTCGATACCATCGATGCAGGTCGATGGTATCGACCCCTCGTGATATCGACAACTTTCCTTCTTTCTCTGTCGTTCAGCCTGATGCAGACTCGATGCCATCGATGAGGGCGATGGTATCGACACCTTTAGATGTCAGTTTTGTCACCATTCCGACACTAAAACTGTAGAACGTCGATAGTATCGACCTTTCTGTCGATAGTATCGACCGGCTGATCGCTGGCAACCTGAAGGTAACTCACTACCATCGATTTACCAGTCGATGATATCGATACTGCTTGGCTCCTTGCGGTTGTCTTCCTGTGACTGTGTCGATACTATCGACAGATGTCGATGGTATCGACAGCTGTATATATGCATTTTTCCTTAAATTGCAAGACAAAACCAAATCAGCCGAGATAAAACCCATTATTATAATCGTTTATGATAAAAAAGATAAAATATGAGAGATTTGACACTAAAAGAGATTATAGACTAGAGTAAGTGAATTATGTATTATTCCCCACCAAAGGGACCAATAAACACATAAAACGCAAGTAAAACAAGTCTATAAATACGACTCAAAATCATCGCATCAAACTCCCCTAATCTTGAACATTGCTCGTCCTCGAGCAACAAAACTTTAGAATAGAATTGCACAAGTCAACTAAAGAACAGATTATCACAACCGACCTTGCCGTTGGATTCTAGCCAGACATTCACATACTGGCCCTTACTAACCAAAAAATGATAATTACCCTAAAGGCGACCATGATCATCCATAAAAGATATCTACCTCAAAATTGATAAACACTATCACATAAGGTAGTTAACATAATAAAATCCTCCAGAGCAGACTCGGTGCATCTTGTGATCTTCTATCTACGTTGCTCGTCCTAACTACCATCTAAGTGGAAGCAACTCTCCTGATATGAAAGAGTGAGGAGATAATCACGGTGGCCTACCAATCCGAGAAACGGGTGGATGGAATAGGTGGTTGTGGAAGAAATAGAAGAACAATACAATTTTTAAAATGCACAAATAATAATAATGACCTAAATGATGCATATGCAAATGAAAATGCCCTAATGCCTACATTTGGGTGGAATGATGCATGTTCCTACTATCCCATCTCATGCGAGATAGAATGTTAAAAACTACATTATGTGCTTATTCTTCCTATCACATAGGTGAGACAAGCTCTTTTCTCCCTCTAAAATTAGCTTTTTTTTTCAAGCCCTTTTTCTCTCAAATTGCAAAATGTACAATTTTTTTTTAAATTCCCTTTTTTTTCTTTTTTTTGGCTTACTTACACATAAATGTAATCCTTGAGTCATTAAAACTGTATTTTAGAGAGTGTAGAATGAATCACCAACTTCTCTTATTTTTCAGAAGAAATAAGGCATATACTATCTTATATGCTCAAAGATATGTTAAAATGCAACTACATGAGATCAGTTATGCAACTATGATGACATGCACTCAAGAATGTGTGCATGCATGATTCATCTACAAATTTTTTCATTTTCCAAATTTTTATGCACAATCTACTAAAATGCAATCCTACCTAAATGCTATGCAATCAAAAGATGAAAATTGTAATGTGCTTCCAGTTCTTATGGTGGAGTATGAAAACAATGGGGTGGATAGATCACAAGATTAACTGACTGAACCATTGGAAAATATTATATATCCCTCCTTACTGAACTGTGTAATAATTAAGATGTTTCTTTCTCCTATTTCAAATTAAGGTCTCATTATCATTTGGTCAGTTTAGGCTCAAACAACCAATTCTGTCCACTCTTCGTGAATCATAGGAATGTACAGTTGTGGTTTTCTATTTTAAAGTTGACAAACCCAATAATTTTCATAAGTCATGTGCTCAAGGTTGAATAACACAAGCTTGCAAAATCACTAAAATTTTTCAAATTTACCCCTGATTCCCATGTACAAACACAGAGATGACACATTACATTAGACATCCACAATTACACTAGATAGAGTGTGGATCCTAAAAAAAAACTAAGAACTAAGAAAATTTCTAAAATAAAAGACAAAACAATAAATGATAAAAACGAAGAAAAATAAAAGATAGAAGCTATTCCAACCCCCCAAGCTTGAATTCGACTATGGCCTCATAGTAAAAAAAAACCTTAAAAGGTGGAACAGTGATACCGATCATTGGTCAGGTGGAGGCGGGTACTGCGGGGCTGTGGGGTCCCATGATGGATACTGCCCCTGAAAATTCGGATCATACTGGGGCATCGGCGGAGGTTGAGGATACCCCCCAAAATAATTCTGGCTCCAGTAGCTGTCGTAGAATAGTTGTTTTTGCATCTCCATCCTATGCAACCTGTCATGGATATTCTGTTGGTTGGCGAGGAGGAGGCTCTCATTCTCATAGATTGCCTGCTGGTTCACGAAAAGCCGATTCGTGGTATCCTGAATACCAGCGAAAGAAGTAGTATGATGCTGCTGGGTCTACTGAATCTCCTGCAGCATTGAGAGGGCTGAGGTGGCGGAGGCTGTGAAGGGGATGATTCACCCAGGTCGAAGCGGGGACGCTTCCGGGGTGCCACCCGTGCCCGAAGAGGAGTGAAAGCCTCCTCTTCCTCTTCATGCTCGTCGCCGTCATCATTGTTGTCATCATTCCCGCCGTCTTCATCAGAGTCATCGATGGCGATGATAGGCCACCTGAAATGCTGAGCTCCCTCAATGTTGAAGACGGGGTCTGGAAGTGCACATTCTTGATATTCGTGATTGACATGGCAATGTGCATAAGCGAAACCATCATGGATCATCAGGAGGTTGGAGTGGTGTAGATGATGTAGGTTGACCTTGTTCCTATTGGAAAGTGGAGTGAGTTGGGAAAAATCCAACCCAAGGTAGAGAGCCAACGGTGTGATGAGCCCTCCAAAGTGGATAGGAGATTTCTGTGTACTCCTCTTCACGTCCAACACGCGTGTCAAGAAGAACATGCCCCAGTTGCACTCCTCGCGCTTCAGCAGTTTATACAAAAAGAACAAATCTGTCTCTTAGAATTTACTAAGAGAAAGCTCGTCGCGAGCAAAGAGTGTCATGCGAAGAATGCGGTGTAGAATCCTCACAAATGGATACTCGAAGTCGGTGACAACAACATTGTGATAGCTGACGGATTTTCCTGGAGGCGCGGTCACCATCTTGGCGAAGATGTCATCGTAATGTGTCTGGTTATCCGGCCTCCGGTGCTGGTCTCTCCCATGATTCCAGTTGTAAATGGAATTGAATTGCTGGAGAGTGAGAGTGTAACTGTTATTGTAGAGCCGAAAAGAAACACGACCCTTGATCCATTCTCGATCAGTGGCAATGAGGTCGTTCAGCACGACACATATATCCAGCAATGCCATGAATTCTGCCACGAGCTCTTTGTATGTCGGCCACTCACCAAAAAATGGTTGTCCGTCAACATGGAACTCCATCTCATCGGGCCTCCTGCCCATATGCTTTTCTTGCCCCTACAGGACGTAAGCAAGATTGGGCTCGAACCCAAGGTAACAGACCATGTCCCGATCAACATATCGTGTTGGCTCGATCTTCCTCTTCATCAACTCCTCGTATACCTTCCGTACTTCCGCGGAAGGATGAACCATCCTAGGATGAGGAATTGATCCGGGTGGCGGAGGAACGAAAGTCGGGATCTCCATCGGGACTGCCTTTGAAGAAGACACTCCTTCTATCCGCACCATCGTCTCAAAAAGAAAAAGGGGATAGGAGATAGAGCTCGTTGAAGGTCGGAGAAGATGATCTCCGCTCGATGTAGGGCTCGGTGAAGAGATCGCGGTCCTTAGACGCTCGTAACAGGCCTTCGGTTACACAACAACGATCAACGCATAAGAGGAAGGAAGAAACTCCAAAGGTGTGAAGAGATTGGAGAAATAACCCTCCCTTTTATAATTGAACCGGATGCTGCTGTTGCACCGTCGATACCATTGACGGGGTGTCGATGGTATCGACACCTGTAGCACAATCGGGGTCTTCGCGAGTATAGACGGCTATCGATAGCCTGATGTGGGGCCCCGGATCGATGACTTGTCGATACCATTGACTGGTGTCGATAGTATCGACCCATCACACGGATTGACTTCCTTGATGTAGCAACCGCTGTTGATTTCTTCTCGTGGATCAGTGACGTGTCCCATCGATACCATCGACGCGGGTCGATGGTATCGACCCTGTATGGATCAACCACCCTCGCGAGTCCCGGGTGCCACTTTCTGACTGTAACCGGGTTGATACCATCGACAGGTCTGTCGATGGTATCGACTTCACTGAGACAAAATCGTCTATAAATCTTCAGGGATCTCACGAGTATTGACATTCCAGTCGATACTATCGACCCCGATCTGGCTGTTTCTTCAGCGTCACTGATGGTATGTCGATACCATCGATGAGACCATTAATGGTATCGACTCAGAAAATTTTCTACAGTCGTCTACCTGTACCCATGTCGCTACCATCAACACAATGGTCGATGGTATTGACCCTGCCTCAGACCTGCACACTGAACAAACAATTAAGGTATCATTTTTACACTAAAAACAAAATTTAACCAAACTAACTTGTAAATGCAAAAGAAAATGGACGAAACTACCAATGGTTGGGTTGCCTCCCAACAAGCGCCCTTATTTAACGTCTTAGGCTAGACAAAATCAAGCTTAGCATGCATCCTTATGTGCTATGAGTTTGACCTCATGCACTTTCCTCGTGTAGTCCTCACCAAAGTGCAGTTTCAACCTTTATCCATTGACTAGAAATGTCATCTCTCCATCACGCACCATGATGGCACCATGTGGCCGTACCTCCTCTACAATGAAAGGTCCACTCCACTGGGATTTCAATTTCATGGGATGCAGCTTCAACCTCGAGTTGAATAATAGCACACGATCTCCCTTCTTAAGACACACAGTTTAATGTGTCGATCATGAATAAGCTTTATTCTCTCCTTGTAAATCCTTGAGCTTTCATAGGCATTCATCCTCAGCTCCTCTAGATCATTGAGCTCTAGCAAGCGTTTCTTCCCTGCCTCATCATAAGTCAAGTTCAGCTTCCTTAGCGCCCAGTGCGCCTTATGCTCCAACTCTACCAGAAAATGGCAGGCCCGCCCATAAGCCAACCTAAAATTCATAGTGCCTATAGGTGTCTTAAATGCCGTCCTATATGCCCATAAAGCATCCGGTAGCAAAGTACTCCAGTTCTTTCTTGTCGAAGCCACTATGCACTCCAAGATTTTCTTGATTTCTCTATTGGACACTTTGACCTGACGTTGTGTCTGTGGGTGGTACGGGGTACCAATATTGTGCTTTACCCCATACTTTCTCAACAACGCAGCAAACTTTTGATTTCTGAAATGGGTACCTCCATCACTGATAATCATCCTCGGCACACCAAATCTGTAGAAAATGTAATCTTTTATGAACCTGCACACTACATCAACATCATTAGTCCTTGTGGGTATTGCCTCTACCCACTTCGATACATAATCAACAACCAATAAAATGTACAAATTAGAGTTCGAGGACACAAAGGGTCCCATAAAATCAATACCCCACAGATCAAACACCTCAACTTCTTGAAACACGTTGAGGGGCATCTCCTATCGCTTTGAAATATTACCTGCCCTTTGACAGGAGTCGCATCTTCACACATAATCGTAGGCATCCCAGAAAAGTGCAGGCCAATAAAGGCCGCTCTCAAGCACCTTGGCCGCCGTTATGAAACTTGCATGATGGCTACCAGTTGGTAGAGTATGACAATGATGAAGTACATTGTCATATTCTATCTCCGATACACACCCGCGCAGCACGCCGTCCCTGCCTTTCTTCAACAAAATGGGGTCATCCCAAAAATAATATCTCAAAGAATGGAAAATTTTCTTTTTCTCTTGATATGTCCAATCCTCTGGGATTATTTTACAGGAAAGCTAATTAACAATATATGAAAACCAAGGATCCTTGGATCATACAAAAAGGATTTGCTCATCAGGGAATGTCTCGGTAATGGGTATATTAATGTCCTTCTCATCTACCCGTTCTAACCTAGACAAATGGTCCGCAACCACATTCTCTATTTCCGCCTTATCTTTAATTTCAATGTCAAATTCTTGTAGCAATAAGATCCACCTAATCAATCGAGGTTTGGCATCTTTCTTTTCCATCAAATATTTTATGGCGGCATGGTCTGTCCATACTACAACTTTTGACCCTACAAGATATTGCCGAAATTTTTCAAATGCAAAAACGACGGTGAGAAGTTCCTTTTCAGTTGTAGTGTAATTAAGTTGTGCTTCATTTAAAGTCTTGGATGCATAGAAAATCACAGCGGGTTTGTTTTCAACACGTTGTCCTAGAACGACCCCTACTGTGAAATCCGAAGCATCGCACATTAATTCAAAAGGCTTTGTCCAATCAGGTGTTTGCACAACCAGTGCAGAAATTAACCTCTCTTTAAGCACATTAAAAGCATGCAAACACTTATCATTAAAATCAAACACCGCATCTTTCTCAAGCAGTTCAGATAATGGTTTAGCGATTTTTGGAAAATCTTTGATAAAGTGGCGATAAAATCCTGCGTGACTGAGAAAACTCCTTACCCCTTTAACCGAATTCGGTGGGGGTAATTTGGAAATAACCTCAATCTTAACCGGATCTACCTCCAACCCTTACTAGAAACTTTATGTCCAAGTACAATCCCTTCACTAACCATCATATGACATTTTTCCCAGTTGAGAACTAAATGTGTGTCCTCACATCATTTTAAAAATTTATCCAAATTATATAAACATTCATCAAAAGATGCACCATAGATGGAAAACTCGTCCATGAAGACCTCTAAACAGCGCTCAACCATATCAGAGAAAATGGCAAGCATGCAACACTGAAAGGTTGCTGGTGCGTTGCATAAACCAAAGGGCATATAGCGATATGCAAATGTTACATAAGAACAAGTGAAGGTGGACTTCTCTAGGTCCTTAGGATCAATGGAAATCTAATTATAGCTCGAGTAACCATCTAGAAAACAAAAGTGAGATCGACCTGCTAGTCGCTCTAAAATATGATCAATGAAGGGAAGAGGAAAATGATCTTTTAACGTAGCAGAGTTCAATCTACGGTAATCAATGCACACATGCCACCCGATTACCAAACGGGTCATGACCGGCTCATTTAACAAATTGTGAGTAACAGTAATTCCCCCCTTTTTAGGGACTACCTGTGTGGGGCTTACCCACGTCAAATCAGAGATAGCGTAGATGATGCCTGTAGAAAGGAGCTTGATCACCTCCTTCTTTACTACCTCCATCATGCTTGGATTGAGTCTGCGCTGTGGTTGGGTTATAGGTTTTGCTCCTTCCTTGAGCTGGATCTTATGCTGACACAGTGTAGGGGAAATCCCTTTGATATCTGCAACTGACCAACCGAATGCTCCGCGGTGGTTCTTCAGCATGATCATCAATTGCTCCTCTTCATCGGCACTCATATATGCCGAGATAATCACCGGTAGTCTCTCACCATCGGCTAAGAATGCATACTTTAAATGAGGCAGCAGTGGCTTCAATTCTAACTCAGGTGGACTGATCAAAGATGACTGAAGCGGTGTTAGGAGTGGCCCAATATCTTCATAATACTTAGCATAATAACATGGCAGCACCTAAAGAATCTTGACACATTCTTGTAGCGACTTGCTTCTCATCCAGTCATGCGTTATATTGACATGGCAAGATTCAAGAGGCAGTTCTGGATATGCATCAAGGATAGAACTTGTTGGGTTTTAGGGGAGGTAGAGAAGGCAGCAGAAACAAAAAAATTTCTCCCCCAAACCTGAAACAAGGAAATGCGTCAACGTCTATATAATAGGAAAGGATGGTTTGTGAAATCATACCTTGTCCCAAGGCTTGCTCAGCGACAATACCTCGCGCCTTGCGCAGTCTTCACCTCCGGTCTTGGACGGTGTCTGTGCAGCTCCTGGTCGCACCGGGACTGATGAGTCCTGGTCTCACTGGGACTGTCAGGATTGACAGTTGTCCTCCTGAGCGGCAGAAACCTCCCGCCTCTGAAGTAGTCCACACGGACCACCTGGAACTCCACACTCCTTGTCCCATAAGGAGTTGGAAGGAGTCACACCCTCCTATTGACGTACTAGTCGCCAACACACTCTCCTGCCTCCAGTTACAACTGTAGTTGTCTTTCCCTTGTTGCGCCTCCCTTTGCGGGTAGCACTTGCTCGGGCTCTCTCGGTTACCAAAACCAAAGAGAACGACAACTTTGCAAAGCAACTGGTTGTACTTTGAGAAGCCCCCAATACCTCTCTATATATAGGAGGGTCATGGGACAGGGTTCTCCATCCCGAGCAATATGGGACTAAAGCAGGAGTAGAAGGGTTCGTGATTTTCCACAAAAACAACCAACTCACAAGCTGAACTGATCATTTCACAACTGAAACGGTCGGTTGGGGATCTGAGCCGGTCGGTTAACACTCAACCGATTGGTTGGGACCCATGAAACGGTCGGTTCACTTTCTGAACCGGTCGGTTCGTGGTCCTGATCAGTTCCCGGTTGAATTTTCTTCTTTTGTTTCTAATTGGTATCGAATACCAATCCTTTTCCCAATCAAATTGGGCAAGTGAAACGAAAGGAAAATTCTCACCAATCTGACTTTTCCAACTTGCTCGGTTGCAACAGTTGAACCGATCATTTCAACACTTAAAGCAATCGTTCACCCTGTCCATGAGACGATCGACTCATAACTTGAGCCGATTGGTTCACCAAGTTGAGCCGATCGGTTCACAAAGTTGAGCTGATCGGTTCATCTCATGAGCCGATCGGTTGGGAGTGCAGATTGTGCAGAATCAGTCAATTGCATTTTCAATCAATCTGATACTCCAATCAATGTGTCCAACACCTTGAACATTATGATATTGAGCCATCAATTGATTGAGTGTTTAATTGAACTACTAAACTCCTTTAGTAATCAATCTAAACATTGTTTGTGGACAAAACTCCTCTTCCAGGTTAAATCCTATGTGTGTGACCCTGCAGTTCCATTTCACGTTGGCAGTGAAAGTCCATTACACTTATGACTTCACAAGCAAAGAGCGGTGCCTAGTCACACATCAGTGCTACCCAAGTGAAAGTAGAAAGTTGGAGAACAACTTTCAATCCTACAAACCGTGAATGGTGTTACAACGAATGTATAATTCCTTTGTCACTGATATCCCGAATGAACTCGAGGCATGGAACATTCATCCTGTCAATGTTCATTCACTTTCTTGATCTCAGAGTAGATTGGAAGAGATATGTATGACATCAATATCACATACTGATTCACACATGCGTGCAAACGCCTATTTCAATCATACTCATCAAGTGGCCTTGGATATCAAACTCCCTCAGGAGGGACAAATCCCATATCTATCACTCACCCCTCAAAAGCCCCATGTGTCAAAGCCACCCAATCATCACCTTTATAACAACCCATGTTTCAGGACTGCGTTTGATGATGTCAAAGTGTGCCCAACGACATGTGTTGAGTGTAGTGATTTCAGGTCAAAGAATCACACTCACCACCGTCACTGTGAGTACTGACTGTGACTACCATGTCATGGTTCCATGTGTCAAACTCACGATGGGTTTGTCCGGTACACTTGTTCTCTAACAAGTACCTATGTGTTTGGTTTGATATCTCTATATCATGACTAATGAGATTCTGTCATCAACCAACACCACAATCTAGTCTTGTGTGTCATTGCTATCTATCTACCTTCCATAATGTCATCCGACTAGGGACATAACAAGAATGTACAAACTCTTAGCATTCGTATGATCTCATCGTTCAGGTCCTCAATCTGAAAGCATACGTCATTGAGTACTGTCATTCTCTAGACATTCAATCTATTCTATCACTATCTCATATGACTGAACAGAAAGAATTGGAAGCTTGCCTTTGATGTTTATCAAATCAATCTTAATGTATCCATTCAATCATCCCATGATTGGCTCTCAGGGCATACACACCAACAGACTCCCACTATGGCATCATCTTCAGTAGAAAGAGGGATTTCCTCCTCTTCATCATTTGGAAAACCCACAGCCCTGTGAAAAGAAACAACTTTGGTCTATTCCATAATCTCTACAGCGAGTGTCCCCTTCTCTACCTTGGTCATTACATGAGCCATATCTAGAAACGACTTCCCCAGACAAAAAGAAATATTCTGATCAAAATGTTTCACCATGTGGTATTGCTCCTTAGCTTTTGATTGTGTTGGGCTTGGGGGCATAACCATTTCAAATCGGTCATCAGTGATTCCCAAAGACAAACGACCTCTTCCCATATCGAGTATCATATCTTCAGTAGCTTGGAACGGTCTTCCAAGGAGTAGCTCATTTCCTTATTCATCTTGCATTTCCATTACCACAAAATCTGCTAGAAATACAAACCGGTCGACTTTAACCAAAACATCCT
Source organism: Alisma plantago-aquatica (assembly GCA_963693085.1). Lineage (NCBI taxonomy): Eukaryota > Viridiplantae > Streptophyta > Magnoliopsida > Alismatales > Alismataceae > Alisma > Alisma plantago-aquatica. The sequence continues at coordinate 157,179,552 of OY856413.1, forward strand.
CACAAATAGCATACGGCTTAACCACAGAATTGTCCACCAACTGAATCGTCATATTGCTATGTCTTGATTCTTTCAGTCCCAGCTTCTTGAAAGTAGAAAGAGGCATCAAATTTATACTTGCCCCGGAATCACACAATGCTTCGCCGAATTTCACTTTACCGATGTAACATGAAATATTGAAGCAGCCCAGATCCTGTCTTTTAGGTGGCAATGTTCCCATAATGAAAGCACTCACCTACTCCTTAAGAACCATGACCTCGGTATCATGAATCTTCCTCTTCTTTGTGATTATGTCTTTCAAAAACTTGCCGTAAGGGGGTATCTGCTCTATTGCTTCTAACAGTAGAATGTTGACAGAAAGCTTCCTAAATCTATCTAGAAACTTCTTGAACTACGCGTCCACTTTCTTGGCTTTCAAACTGTTTGGATATGGGACTGGGACAATCTGTGCCCTTTGATGTGGCGGTACATATGGTGTCCTCTTCTGCGTCTCCTCCTCAGTAATAGGTTATGATGTGACATCCTCTACTGCATCCTCTACTGGCTCTGTGATTGGAATCGTAACCTCCTCTGTGGCCTCACCTGTGGTTTCTGGCTGGGGTGTGCTCGGTTCATCGGCCCTGGGGTTTAAAATCTTCTTACCACTCCGTAGCAGAATTGCCTTAGCTTGTTGGTTTCCTCCTGGAATGTTTGTATTTCCAGGAAAACCTTACTGCATTGGCTTTTTCAGATTTGCTATCTCAACTGCCATCTGCGCTAACGATGTCTCTATAGTCCTCATACGAGCCCCATGACTTTGTAAGGTCTGCCCAAATTGATTCATAAAATCACCTTGTGGCTTAATCTGCTGGCTGAACGTGCTCATGAGTTCTTGATTCTGCTTAATCACTTGATTAAGCAACTCGTTGCTCTTGTCCTCTGCTGACGGTTGTGGTTCTGCATCGGGGTCCTGTAGGAAATTATTTGGGTCCTTCCATGAAAATTTCTTATCTTTCCTCCAAGAGTAATCGTTGTTTCTGTACCCCTGCTACTGGCGCATAAATTTCACATGTGCCTCATCATCAGATTCTGTGTCTTCTTTTACCAGCAATTTCTTTGCCAAAAGGTCCATCTTCTCATTTAGCTCCTTGATGGCCTTTGACTCACCTGCGACTCGAACTTGCTCAACAGTGTCTCTGTCGCCCCATGATTGCTTCCTGACCATGTTTTTTAGGATTTCCCAACACCTAGCACCGATGTTGTTCAGAAAGAAACCAGAACCTGCTGAGTCCAGATTGCTCCTATCATGCTCATTTAGGGCACAGTAGAAGATCTTCACTTGTTTTTCTTTGTCCAGCCCATGATGTGGGCACTTCTGCAAACATTATTTGGAACCGCTCCCACGTCTCTGAATATGTCTCGCTGGATCTTTGACAGAAATTGTGGATCTTCCATACTAGGTCATTGGTCTTCTCTGGTGGAATGAATCTCTCGAAGAAGACCTCGATCATTTGATCCCAAGTCTCGACTGTCTCATTGTCAAGGTTATGCAACCATTCGCGTGCATTACCTACAAGAGAGCTAGGGAACAATTTCAGGTATAGTGTCTCCTGTGGAAATCTATCTATCTTGATCATATCGCAATTTTCCACGAAAGTGTTGATGTGTGTGACTGGGTCCTCATTCTTCAGCCCATGAAATGCTTGAGACTTGACCAAATTTATCAGTTCCGGATCAATCTTATAAGTTGGAATCTTGATTTCCTGCTTTTTTATTGGTCCCTTCGATGCTGATGAGGAAGAATCGTTTATCTTCTCCCATATTATCTGTTCTTTAGCCATCACTTCTGGTTTAGAATCTGAATCTATATCTTCAGGTTGGTCTTGAATGTTGTTCTCTTCGTCGTCTGGTCCCAATGGTGGAACCTCTGGTGATGGTTGTGTGTAGTATGTACTACACATCGTCATCATGTACTAGTACCTGCAAAATAATAATTTAGGTTCAATACCGTGCTAGACGATTGCTAGATATGATGGATAAACATTGAATTTCAAAAATGATAATTATAAAAACAATGTGGCCTAGAGTGGCCGCTTGCAACACTTGTAGTGCCAAAAATTTTTGTGTCCCCGACAGCGGCGCCAAAAACTTGACACGATTTTACCGTGCGTAAAATGCAAGTGCACGCGTCAATGTAATATAGGCCATTGTGAGGCTCGAGTCGAACTCAGGGACACTGAACTATCGGTAGACTATTACTAACTATTCACAATAAGCTAGACCGATTAAAAGGTTTTGAGAGTTGTTGAAAAATAAAAGAAAATAAAATAAAACAGAGAAATCGATTAAGTGTTTAGTTTAATCAATTCAGGTGGGAATCTTTAGGATTGTGGTTTCTCTGTGGGTTTTCATTGTATGAATTTCCACATAGTTAATCAAATTTGCTTCTTATTCCGGGTAGTGGCATGTAGTCAAAACTGTTCACTGTCGTGATACAATTCACTACCTAAGTCTAGGTCGGTTCCACCATCGTAGTAACATATACCCTAAACTAGGTGTATTAGAATCAACCTCTGGGTTTTCACCATTAACCGTACATCACCTTGTTCAAGGGATTTATTAATTAATGTGAATTTCGTCTCTTTCAACTATTAATTCTTCTTTCAAAGTAATTAAAGGCATTAGATTATCATTAGGGTGATCAAGTATAATGATATAATGGAGAAAATGAAATCATACCACGGATTTAAGACACAAGTTATGAATTACTATGATAAAAACGTCATACAATGATTCCCCGGGCTACTCCCGGTCCTAAAGACAAAGGAGATTAGCCTCGCATGTTCATCTCAGAGCAAGACATGGTGGAAGAAAGGGAAAAAATGGATAAAAATGTGGATAAAGTGATGTAAACCCCTGAACGGCAAAGATTCAAGCGTTCCTCGACGTAGAGTGCACGTTTTACAGCCTTTCAGCGGTGGAAAACGTCTTCTTCGGCTCTCGGAACGATTGGGGCGTGCTTCTCAGCTCCACTCTTCTCTCTACCTCTTCTCGAGACGTGTGCAATGGCTAATGACGTGATCGCTGACTCCTGGCCACCGTAATTAGGTATAAACACCAAATTAGATCATAGAAATATCACCACCGTTGGATTTGGGCCGATCTGGAACAAAAACTAATCTGACGGCGTCGATACAATCGACGCGGGTCGATGGTATCGACCCCTCGTGATATCGTCAACTTTCCTTCTTTCTCTGTCGTTCAGCCTGATGCAGACTCGATACCATCGATGAGGGTCGATGGTATCGATACCTTTAGGTGTCGGTTTTGTCACCTTTCCGACACTCAAACTGTAGAACGTCGATAGTATCGACCTTTGTGTCGATAGTATCGACCGGCTGATCGCTGGCAACCTAAAGGTAACTCGCTACCATCGACACTGCTTGGCTCCTTGCGGCTGTCTGCCTGTGACTGTGTCGATACTATCGACGGATGTCGATGGTATCTATAACTGTATATATGCATTTTTCCTGAAATTGTAAAACAATACCAAATCAGCCGAGATAAAACCCATTATTATAATCGTTTATGATCAAAAAGATAAAATATGAGAGATTTGACACTAAAAGAGATTATAGACTAGAGTAAGTGAATTATGTATTATTCACCACCAAAGGGACCAATAAACACATAAAACGTAAGTAAAACAAGTCTATAAATGCGACTCAAAATCATCGCATCAAGTCTCAGATATGATTGAAAATTACTGGGAAGGTATGTGCATAGCCTTAGGGATAAAAAATCCGGTGGATTCTATGGCAAATTCCTTCATACTAGTAGTATTGTAGATAACATATACACCACTATATTATCTAATAGTGACAATACAATCTTTGTGATCCAATGTGTTACTACTCAGGTGTTACAAGTGGTTGGAAAAAGACCAAAAATTGCTCTCTCCAAGGGCTCCATTGACCATCTAATTATGAATGTATGTACTTCAATTTCTAGGTGATGATTCTTCCTTCTAGGTTATCTTAAAGATGAGGGCCATACCAGTGGAATAAGTCTATCATGCTTCCTTAATAAGACAATGCAAGCATGCTGCTAGAAACTAGACGAGATCACATATGAATTCATTAAAGATTATTCTTACTAAATTTATCATGAGATGCCAATGAGCAAGTCATAGGAAATGGTGTTTTGAGAATATAATTGTTGATCCTTTACTCATCAGTGGATCAAAATGGAGCATGTGTTAGAATTTTGATGGATAGATTTGTGGGTTTGATTTCTAATGACTCTCAATGATATGGTTGATGTTTCTCTGGCATTATTATTGCCCTCAACAAGATGATGAATGTGTAACACCCCCTTAAGCGTACATGCATCAACAGAAGCAATACCCATGTTTTCCATAACATGGGTTACTATAGCTCAAAGGGATGCCACAACAACAATAGACATTGCAAATAAAGTAAACAATAACCATGCATAGATATTAAACTTGATATATACATTGTTTACAATTGAGTTCTTAACTTGAAACTAACTACACAAGATTACTCATTATTGAATGCATACATGATATCATCTATACTCGTAAGGATCTTCTATTGTAGATGGCACCCCACCATAAGTATTTGTTGGAAATCTTGATCTATTCCTTGAGTTGATCTTCATATGATTTATCCTTGTAGTTATTCTATACCTGTGGGCATCACACCCCCAGCCATGCATGAAAATAAAAACTACATTAGAGCAAGCGACATCGAGCATTATTACTACATTATCATAAATTGGCAATGAAGAAAAACATGAAACTAATTGAATAATGAATTTAGATTCTCATAACATAACCTTATTAAAATATCCTATATACTTAGACACCAATGGTGTCCATAAGGCCCTCAGGCTCAACATTAACGTGATGAGGTTAAAGTAATCCATCCTACTACATGATTCATTAATATCTTTTGAGGTAATCAACTTTACACGGATTGCTCATGAACATGAAATGGGTTCTTGGGATAGATCTTGAAAGCATAAGAATCATACAATAAAACTAATTTAAAATATAATCATATTGATGTATATGACTACACATATAGTTTAACTTGAACATCATGATACCATAAACATAAGGTGATGCAAAACTCATACTAAATGCTCAAAGTGCATGGACCCTCTTACCTGATCATGAGGAGGTATACTAACAGTAGATGAAGTCCTGAATAATCATAATTGTCATATCTAACACATAAGTGTGTTAATTATCATGGTTAAGCCTAGGGTTTTAGGGTTTTCAATAAATCATGATATCTTGGTTGGTAAAATAGATCTGAAACATTGACCATTCAATAGGTCTTGTAAAATTGATCAAAAACCATATATGGATCGTCCCCATCTAAGCTCTAGATTATTTTCTATGATTTATTAACTTTTAGGCTAAAACTGACCTATCAGAATGGTCGATAAATCCACATGTACAAACCTGGCCGAGAACAAAAAAAATGCAATTGGTAGCCCCCTGCTGAGGTGGCCCTATCCTCACTGGCCACATGGCCTGGGCTCACCACAAAACACAAAGAGCCTTACAGGCATACTGTCAGTAAAAAAGACCAAAAAGGACGTGTACCAGTGTGACACATGATTGTGCAATCAAGGTTAGACATGGAAATCCACCGCCTACAATGTTTGTTCGTTAAAACAATGAAGAAAAGGAGAACGACTTGGTGATCTTAGATCCAAACTCGCGATCTGCTCTGAATCCTGGCAGGAGATGATGACCAACAACTTCCTTAAGATCCGCCGAGTTCAGCGACCCCTAACTTGGGTTCAGTGGTGGTCGGAACTGCCAAGAGCTCTTTCTCTGCCATGGCCGAAGAAGCGGAAGAAAGAGGTGAAGGCTTCGGGTTCTAATCATCTCTGGGAAACATAGACAGAGCTACCCAAAAAGTTCACAAGGGTGATACGAAGTTAATGATGTAAACCACCATGCATAGATGTCCCTGAAAACGTAGGGTGACATTTCGATTTATAGGAAACAGAGCATCGTGACCCCAAACCATACTTTGATATTAGGACAGGGATCTCAAGCCACGATCAAAGGAACAATGTCTTCGACTGAATGTCCCAATCTCAGTGAGTCGAAAAGCACCAGGTGTGGGGGTTGGAGGCCTTGGCCATCATCCCACCATGGCTGATGAGGTCAGAAAGGAGGTGAAGGTATGAAAATCCATCTACGAGAAGGAAAAAGTGCAACTAGTGCAAGGCACAGATCTGTAACCCATGGCTGAAGCATAACAAAGACAACCCCGTGTTTTTCCTGGGTGAAGGGCCACAACGACAACCTATCTATAGGCGGAGACCAATACCCTGAATGTGGCTAAAGGATACGCAAACCGGGGCACTCGGAAGGAAAACTAGAGCTATTAAAAGCAAGAAAGGGGGTCCTATATGCTTACTGCGTGAGGAATTTGACTGGGAAGCACTGAACCTCCCATGTGAGCTCTCCAACATTGCTGGAGTAGACTGAGTCCTTGGAAATTCTCCAATTGATATTGATCCTAATTGGAGGCGTAGGAGCATCGTGTTGATTCCATCAGAGCTTTCTGGGTTGCCATCTCTTGGTCCGATGGACCCTCATGGGGAAGGGGGTGGCACCGTCGATTGGGAATGAGAGGGTTTTTGGGCGTTTTCGTTGTGTGCCATGCTAGGGCTCAAGTGAGGGCTCTTTTAACTCGGAATGGCCTCCCAAATTCTCTGGCATTGAAATCATTGGAAATTGTTTAGAAGAGAGAGAGTGATTATTGGGTGATGTATCGGGGTTCTGTTCACCTTTCCGCTTAGACTCTGCGGGAGGTAGGGGATGAGCCCCCTACCCTCTGATCTCCATCTAATGGCTCACAGAGAGCCTAATATTTCAAAGGATGTATGATAGGCATTTATCCGAACACCTTGGTAAAACCTAAGATAATCATGTGCATCATGATAAATCGATTAATCGCAACTCACCATTCTCTCCTACTTACTTCCTAATATTATTTGGGGAATTTAGGATTATCTAAATCCAACCAAATTAGGTAGGAAAGATAATTAGACAATAAGGAATCTAATTATTCAATTAGATTTCAGATATGAGTTAGGGAAATAGGTGTTTTACATAATTAGCTACTTAGGGTAATTAATACATTAATAATCTTTATAAAGGAATTTTATTACCAAAATATGAGGGAAGCTATATTAATACGTTATTTACTCATATAAAAATCAACGGGATATATTTTACATGTAGGCATGCCAAAACTATCAATTAACCTCTAACTAGTAAACATTGCAAGATTAGGGTTAGGTTTTGTGCATTAATTGACATTGGTGTGTATAAGTGTTGATGAATTAAATTAATGGTTCACATACTATCTTGGTGTAGTCTAAACTCATTTTGGCATACTACTTAAGCATGATCACCACTTAAATGAACAAATTTAAGAAAAAAAATTCATTCAACCTAGGGTTTCACCTTTATTAAACATCAAGAATTTTTGGGACTAAATTTTAATGGTCCTTACAGAATGTCACCAACATACATAAGAGGATGTTGGATTTAATAAATTGGAAATGTTCATCCACACTAGGGGAGTGCCATTTGCACATGATGGTTGTCTCAACTACTTACCCATACTGTGTTAGCAATGCCAATGTCAACAATTGAGTAATTGAAGCTGCAGGTTGACCACATTCATGTGAGCCAATGGTCAACTGTGAACTGTTGTGTTGGCTTCACCTTTTTTTATGAGCCTTAGTTTATTCTCAATCGTCATATCAAGGATGGTGAACTGTATCATGCTCATGCCTTGTAGACGTAAACTAGAGTTGTAAGAGATCACAATCAGATAGGACAACTTTTGGGGTTCCAAGAGTTATCTATGGTGAACAATTTGTCTGTGAACATGAAGAGGATGAATGATAAATGAGGGTATAGATAGTAAAAATGCCAAATCTTGTCGACCTTTATGATACCAATTGGAGCGTGATCAGTTCTTATGGTCTTGTAGATGGTGTAGGTTTCTTTGGATTAGGGATTTTGTGCAACTCTTTCATTAAGCATGTACATATCTAGACAAGTCAAAGTAAACGATAACTAATTGTGATATACGATCAACATTGTGGGCTTGGAATTGAGGATAGCTATATTGGCATCATTGTCATTTGTATAGGAAAATAACAATGTGATAATTTCTAGGGAAGCACCTTGTTGCCCATGATGGCACTTTTCAAAAGGATTGAGGTAAATTTTGTTGTACCAAAAAGATTTTTTGTCTTATGACACAAAAATCATGGTCAATTTTCTCTGCACATATCAATCTTCTACGACCTACCATTTGGTAGCCACACAAAGATATCACATTTCCAATGCCCAAAGTACATACACAAAGAATTACACTTACATTTTAATTATTTGAAACTACATATTTCTTTAAAGGCATATTCATGTAGCATAAAAAGACAACAAAGATACAATTTGTTAGAATATGTTTTGTTTAAACGAAGATAGACACACCGGTTGAGAAATAAAACTTAACTAGGCACATCTAGTAATTTTTTTAAGGATTTGATAGTTCTGACACTGCCCAGAACAGTTGGAACTTTATATTGAAATCCATGATTTGTACATATCTATCATCTAGAAGCTCTAGATATATAGTAATACTCTTTTGATTGTAAAATAACATCAGTTTGTTGTTTTGTATAGATTATAGATAGTTTCTTTCTAATTGCTTGTTGAATAGTATTGAGGACTCCTGGTATATGTTGTTCAATATTTGCAAAAGTTGTGATCTTTGGTCTCCTTCAATGATAATATTAATATTTGATTGTTGTGACATCTAGATGACATGTTTAATTGTGGTTTATCCCATTTCTAAGGTATCATGCTCGTTGTTATCAACAATGTTGGATTTTGATGGATATCATCACCCACATTTAGTTCGTCAAATTCTTTTTGTTAGCTTAATTCATTAATATCAAATAACTTTATATATTATATATGCACATTTATCAGTTCTTAGTATAAAACATATCACTATGATGATTTTTTGAAAAAATATGAGCTATGCTTTGATGTGGGATTTACACATCATTTACATAAATAAATTCGTATGTGGTTGTGCCTTGGTTTATTCAATGGTGGATATTTGTTCATGTTGAGTGTTTTAGTGATGAGGTGTCTTATCAAATTAGAAATAAATGGAACTTTTGTCGACTTGGTCCAGCCATATACAACACTATCTATTTTACGTATCCAAATATCGATTTAGTTACGACTCTACAAAAATAGTATGTGCGCCCTTTCAATGGTTAAGTAATCATCCATGCATTCCATTACATACGGAAGGTGGGTGGTGGTTGTGCTCTACGATATACTGTCTCCTTTCGTGTGTCATTTTGTCTATTGTAAAATTTCTCCTCTCCATGGTTGATGTTGATCATTCAAACTGCATCAAATAAAAATGTTGTTCTTTGATTTTGTGCTTGTATATTTTATTCTCGTCATCATATTTGAGCACTCACTCGATCAGGTTGTTTCATCATAATACACAACAAAAAGTTACCATGCAAGCACCTTAGCTAAGAAATATATCACCTATGTAGTAGTGTTTATGTTACAAGCTCAAATTTTGGGTTCCTTTGGTGAGAAATGTAATTTCTCATATTAAAGATATTTGGACAAATAATGATATAATTTGTTGTGAATAAATAAACTTCATTTAAAATATCCTTGTTGTTTGATTTGTGGGCTTTATTGGCTATTGGGCCCAATAACAAGAAAATTCAATTAATTAATGAATAATTGAGTTGTTGAGAAAAGAGAGATGAGGTAGAAACCTCTAGAAGGCAAAAGAATGTGATCCAAGGATGGATTTCGTGCCTCTTGGGTTCCTTAGGTTCCAAGGAGTCCCAAGTTGCAAAAAGAAAGCAATAATAAAAGTAAAAGTTAATTAAGTATTTCTTTAGTAAGAAAGAAATTGAAAATAATGGTATTATGTGGGAAATAAGCAAAAAGAGGTATAATCAAGTTATCCTAAGTGGAATCTCATACTCCAAGGATTCCTAATAATAAAAGGAATACCAATGAGTAAAATAAAAGAGAAAACCTCAAAAAGAGATATTTTAATAAGAAATAAATAATATAATGAAGTATAATGCATTTAGATGCATCTCGAAGGATAATGAGTATCCAATAAAAATAATTTCGAATTCCTAGAGTTCCATGGGGTCAAAGGAGTCCCAATAAAGAGGAAAGAAAGAGAAAATACCATGATTGCAAAATAAGAAGATAAAGTGATACTATGTTAATGAATTTCATGGTTTTATTAAAGAAGTGGCATCTTCTACAAAAAGGAAATATAAATTTCGTGCCTAAGGGTTAAAAGTCAAGCAATAAAGAGAGTAGGTAAGAGGAATTTTGAATTCCTAGTACCTAATGGGAAAATATACATGAAGAGAGAGAAAGATACTTCAAAAGTAAGGAAACTCCCTTTCCTATAAGGAGAAACCTTGTTTGCTTTGTGGGCAATCAATCTAAGGCATGGATACTCCCCTATATAAGGGGTTGGCCTTCTGGTTCGAGTCCCAAAAGAGATCCCACACGTATCTCTTCTTCCTCTTCTTGTTCTTCCACGTTCAAACCCTAACATGTGAAGAAGGCTCTAACTCATGCGCAACGAGTGATCGTGTGTAGTCGGGATGGAGGATGGATGCCCACACGTTTGGGGAGGGGCTTCGCCATCGCGGCCCTGCCCTAGGCTGGTAGCAGTAGCCGCAGCACTGCTGCTATGGCAGCCACGCACAGCAGGCGTGTTCAGGCCAAACTGGCCGCCATCGTTGCAAACGGAGGCACCTAGCTGAGCGCCGAGGGCAGACGGAGGTAGGGAAACATCCCCGATGGTCGCCGGACCTTGGAGAGGAAGGAGCGCGCATGAGGTTGCTGCAAAATGGCGGCTAGGGCAGCAGGTGTCGACCTGCTCAAGGTGGAAGAAAGGAAACGTGGCGCTGGATAGAATTGCCCTCCACGGGACAAAAGAGCCGAACTTTAAGTCGAGGGTAAACTAGTCATTTGGTTATAAACTCAAACGTGGGCCGAGTTGCATGCATAAGATGACGTGGCGGCTTCCGGTTGGTCTAAAAAGGTACTTCTTCCAAAAATCATAACTCTTTAATAGTAGCTCGGATGACAAAAGTTTATACATGAATTTTGCTCAGAAAAATGAGAGGAATCTAATAAAAATATGCTTAGAGGCTAATTTCTCTTGTAATCCAAAAAGTAATGGAAGATAGCAACTTTAATGTGTTAATGCTTAAAGAACCCTATTTTGAGATGAATAATATATTTATAAGGGTTTAATGGATGATTAGGGTTAGTATGAGCCTGTTAATGATGAAAGGGTACATTAGGAACAAAAAGGATGTATTTGCATAATTTCGAGGTTAATGTACATGAATAATGCTTTAATGGGCCTTGAAACCCTAATGTTGGTAAATTCGACTCTTAATGGCTTTAATTGAATAATTTCATGATTAAAGTTGGAATATGTTGAATCTAAGCTATTTCGAGCATTAAAGTCCCTAATTTGTGGATAATTAACCTTAATATAGAAATTAGGGTTTCGATTGAATCAAGTTAGAATTAATAATAAATAGTTCATATGGGATTTAGACCATAATGAATTATGAGTTGTTAATCCAAAAGAAACTAAAGGTGATAATCGAGTCTAATGACCTTGAAATAACTTAAAAGGATAAAGAAGGTAGTTTTGGTATAAAAGAGAAATAATCAACTTTAATTGGGCTTATGATTAGGGTTTATGAACTAAGAGAGCATTTAATATGATAAAAGCGTTATGAAGGCAAAAACCCTAATAAAACCCTAATGTGGTCTAGAAAGCCTAAGGTGGAATCCAAGTCTAGCTTTAGAATGTTCTGGATAAACTATAACACTTGGATCCCATGCATTAATTTTAGGATATTGTTGATTGCTTGTTGCTTGTTCTTTATCCTTATTGCTTGGAAAATCAAGTTTCTCTGAATCAGGTATGTGGTTAATTATGAATAACCGCCTTAGTTTCCCGAGGATTTTCCGGATGGTTAATCACATTGAATGCAAATTATCTGTTGGTTGTTCATATTTGCAAATCATAAAGTCACTATGATTATCACATTAAAAAAATAGGAGTATGTGTTCTCGCACCTACATGCCACCCCGATGGATGATGCCAAAGGTCAGGCCCAGATGGGTAGACCAATGGACACCTTGAGTGGTGACCCCAGGCACCAAGCTCGGGAATGAGAAGGTGGCCTATGATATTGCATGACTAGTGGGCACCATGAGTGGTGACCCCCAGGCACCAAGCTCGGGAATGAGAAGGTGGCCTTAAGTCATTGGCAAAGGGCACCCTAAGGTGGGTATGCCAGGGTTAGGGCAAAAGTGGTGGAGAATGTCATACTGAAAAGTGTAAATTAGCTTGTTAATTAATTTGATTGTGATTATTAAATTGTTAGCCATATTTGCAATATTTTGGTTGTTCCCACATACCAGTATATTTCGATATACTGACCGATGTTTTGTTTGTCGACGTTTTAGGAACAAAAATTGAAAGAACAAACAGTAAAGTGACACATTGCGGAAAAAGAAATAAAGTGCAAGGAGGATTAGATAGAATAATTTAAGACCAGGATAGATAGATTTCCGAAGTTTTAAAGGTAAGTAAAGTTTTAATTTTATACCAAATTCCAGCTAGTTAGTAGAATTTCATAATTGTTATTGATTATTTGTCGAACCTTTGATCCTGTTATTTGAATAACGGCTCTGACCTTCGGGTATCCCTTAATTGGGGGTTACCGGGAGGCAGAGTTGTTACAATTGGTATCAGAGCATAGGTTCCTCAAGTAATCTTTAATAATTATTAAATTTTACAATTTCTATAGAACCCAAGGGAGTTATTAGAGGATTATCCGAAAGACAGAGGTGTCTAGAAAAGGATCACGACCGGGGGATGGCAATATTTTCCTCCGCACCGCTAGTCGGAATACGAGGACTCCCGGATCTGTGTGACTGCCTGGCCAAAGTCTTAGGATATGATTCAAAATAAGATACCTTTAGGACTCTCTCATCTTGTTCATCCCTTCTCAACTCAAATTCTGTTAAGGACCTTAAGGATTTGGGTTTTCTCTCCTCTCCTCACCCTCTTGAGGTATGTGAAAAGTTAATAAGGAATCCTCCACAAAATTAATAAAAAGCATGTAAATAAGATGTCATGGACATAAGCTTAATAGATTAAGCGCAAACTAAAGAATAGATACATGCTTAGGTCGTATGACATGAGTTGTCTTGGCCTCAGGAGAGACTTGAGGATAGACCTCCTTGTCTGGAGGATGAGTAGAGAGGATTAGTCTTGGAGGTAGATACCTCCATTAAAAGTAGAGACCTAGCACATCCTTTGAGGATTATGTTAACCCTAACCCTAAGTGAAGATTAGAGAGAGAGATGACATGATGAGTTAGATGTTAAGGTAGACTGGGTGTTTGGATAGATATGCCTTTGGTTTACCACACGAGCCATGAGGGGATAGATGACCTAGTACCTTTGGCGACCCAACCCTGGAGAGGGTCGTGCATGCCATAGCGAAGAACATCTCCTTCATGGATGAGGTCAGAGGAGAACCTATAGTTACCCTATGGGCTTGTGCAAGTAGGGTATAGCATGCACCCAGAGTACGTCAGTGGTACGGTAGTAGGTTGAAACCCTGGCCAGAAGGGCATGATGGATGGCTTATGAGATAACCATAAAGAGATATGAATAATCTTGAGCCAAACATGAGTTGAGCATAGGCTTCAACCACATAGGGGTTTGCTTGAGAATATGAGACTTCATGGAGAAGGGACCTCTAGTAGGTATGGTTGGAGGTGGTCTTATCTCTAGAGAGAGGAAGCAGGACCCCAATAAGGAGGTTGGAAGTCTAAAACTGCAAAACTTGAGGAATAGAGGGGAGTTAAGGATGATGCGACCTACGTGGATGATAATGGTTGCCTTATGCTTGATTCCTGGAGGCGGATGATATCTTGGTTTCCTTTAGAGGAACCAAACCCTAGAGAGAGGATGATGCCTCTAGTACCCATGGTATAGGTGGTTACCTACTGGATGAGATAAAGAGTGCTTTAGACCCTAAGGAGGTTTAAGTAACCAGTTGTGAGGCTTTATACCTAGTTGGTTGCCCTAGAAGAGGACTCAACTCCGAAGCATTGCTCGAGTAGAAAGATCATGGAGGTACATGACATACCTTGGACATGCTTGATTCGTGGTTAAGAGGTGGAGCATGTGGTTGGATACCCAAAGGAGAACCTAGGGTTCCTAGGCCTAAGAGGGGAAGCAGTGTATCCAATGCTCATGATGAGATTTGAGTCTCTATAGTTTCGAGCATGGTACTCCTCATGTGTAGAGGTAAAGGAAATCCCTTACGTTAAGGGTATGTTTGATGAATCCCTCACAACTAAGTTGATGTAATGTTGAGGATGAGAACAAGTGCGACCTAACATGGTTTTGTAGGTACGCTTGTGCCTTAGTAGTTATTGGATTAAGCATGCTCATATGGATGTAAACCCTAAGAACATTTGTGACCTTTGTTATAAAGGTGTAGTTTCCTCCCATCCTGGGAGAGTGACCCTTTGGTAGGAAGTTTACCAGTTTGGTTGGTTTTGAGGTAACCTAAGGAGGTTTCATAGGATCTTGAGAAGCTAAGTGAAGAGTACATGGCATGAGAATGAACCTATAGACCCATAGATAACCATCTCTATGTGCATGTGGATGTGTTACCATGGAGGTAACCGATATGGGGCTCGACCAAGGCAGGCAGGTCGCCATGACCCTTATGAAAGGATGAAAGTCATCCCATGAATGCAAGAAGAGAGATGATGAATGTTTGGGTAAGGTTCTATGTTGAACATGTACTATGTTAGAATCCCAAGTCTATCCTAGGGTCAGGTAGGGATAAGACCGATGGAATAAGGAGTTGCCTAATTCCCTAGTTGCACATGACCATAGGGTCGGGAGGTAACAACTATCATTGTCTGAGGGCCATGGGTTAGGAGATTGATCACCTTCATGAACTCATGGGACCCAAAGGGAAGATGAGTAGGGCACTCTCTGGATGCATAAAGGAAAAGGGATGACCCAAAAAGTGTCGGCACCCTATAGACCTAGAAGAGATGACCAAGGATTGTGTGGTGACCCAAGTAGGTTCGAGACCAGCTTTCCATGGAAGTAACTTTGATATCGGGATGATTGTGATGTAGAGACATGTGTGGCACATTTCAACTCAGATTTAAAGGTGTACTGGCAAGGTGCGATGTACCATCTCTACTCTTGGAACAGGAAGAACTCTGTATTTGGACTGCAGCCAAATGCTTATTTCCTCTTGTTATGGGAGTGAGAGATAGGACAGTACGCATGCCATACACCAAGGATAAGGATGATGTAAGTTGGAACGTTGCCACAAGGTATAAGGATAGAGATGATAACATACCCTTGTGGATCGAATGATACATGGATGGTTTACAAACACTAAGAGTATTAAGGAGATCATCTTGTGAGGATGTTTTATCATGAGCTATGTGGAATCTGCAAGTTATGCAAAGTTGAGTTTGATCACCATGAGGATGAGCTCAGAGTTTCTTGTTGAAGACAAACTTAGAGTTTGAGATGAGACGATAAGTATAATACATGGAGGTGTATGTTACCTAACACCTAAGGATAAGAAGTGGTAATGAATGCTCTGGTTGAGATATAGCTACCTAGTTTAGCTGGAAGCTAGAAGAAGTTGAGGTTGTTTGACCAACCCTATGTTTGGAAAGAAGATGTGTTTTGGATAACACTCGGATGTAATAAGATATGTTGAACAAGTTAATGGTTGTTTGGGTAGCCAGTTTAGTCCTTGATGTAGTAAAGGGATGGTGATAGAACCTCAGATACACTTCTTTGGATAGGAAGGAAATAAAACCCTTTTGAGAGTGGTTTAGGGTTTCCGAAGTATCAAGCTTGAGGAATCATAACAATACAGGAGGACATGATATACCTTGGTACTACAAAGATAGTAAGTGATGGTAGCATTCGGGATGCTTAAAACAAAGTTGCATGTAGCATGTGGCCAGGAAAGCCAGGAGGAGAAGGACGAACACCATTAACCCAGTGCATGGAGAGTTCTGGAGAGGGAATGGGAGTTCATCACTATGAATGTTGTGGTAAGTCTCCCTTTGACCCAGAAGGTTGAGATGCAATATGGGTTATGGTAGATCACCTTACCTAGGTGACATGAGAAAGGAGTACTGTCAAGGGACAGATTCGGTTGAACTACTTAAGAGAAAAAGATGGCTCAACCACCTCATGATGCGAGTTCAAAAAGTTCTTGGGTATGACCAAGGTTCACTTCCATGAAGTGGAAGTGGCTACATGATGAACTCGACGATAGTACAATTTATCACCTCATACTAATGGACAGTATGATCCAGACTAGAGGGTCTGATGAGAGCATGTGTGCTCATTTAGGGTGATACATAAAGACAGTTCTTAAGATGTGATGTTCACCCCCCTAACCTTTATCGGGATGCAAGAAATCTTATAGAGAGGTTGTGTCGGTCACCACTTCATTAAGATGATGTTGGTGAAGGAGGCCTCACGAAGGTCAGAAGAGAACCATAGTGTGTGTAGATGAAGTCGCTTTGATCGTGCAATGGCAGAGAGAGAGAGCCTATTGGTGACATAAGTCACGAGCTGATGCAAAGCAGGCTGACATGCAGTTCACTTTTGGTTTATTCAATGGTGCATATTTGTTCGTGTTGAGTGTTTTAGTGATGAGGTGTCTTATCAAATTAGAAATAAATGGAACTTTTGTCGACTTGGTCCAGCCATATACAACACTATCTATTTTATGTATCCAAATATCGATCTAGTTACGGCTCTACAAAAATAGTATGTGCGCCCTTTCAATGGTTAAGTAATCATCCATGCATTCCATTACATACGGCAGGTGGGTGGTGGTTGCGCTCTACGATGTATTGTCTCCTTTCGTGTGTCATTTTGTCTATTGTAAAATTTCTCCTCTCCATGGTTGATGTTGATCATTCAAACTGCATCAAATAAAAATGTTGTTCTTTGATTTTATGCTTGTATATTTTATTCTTGTCATCATATTTGAGCACTCACTCGATCAGGTTGTTTCATCATAATACACAACAAAAAGTTACCATGCAAGCACCTTAGCTAAGAAATATATCACCTATGTAGTAGTGTTTATGTTACAACCCCAAATTTTGGGTTCCTTTGGTGAGAAATGTAATTTCTCATATTAAAGATATTTGTACAAATAATGATATAATTTGTTGTGAATAAATGGATTTCATTTAAAATAGCCTTGTTGTTTGATTTGTGGGCTTTATTGGCTATTGGGCCCAATAACAAGGAAATTCAATTAATTAATGAATAATTGAGTTGTTGAGAAAAGAGAGATGAGGTAGAAACCTCTAGAAGGCAAAAGAATGTGATCCAAGGATGGATTTCGTGCCTCTTGGGTTCCAAGGAGTCCCAAGTTGCAAAAAGAAAGCAATAAGAAAAGAAAAAGTTAATTAAGTATTTCTTTAGTAAGAAAGAAATTGAAAATAATGGTATTATGTGGGAAATAAGCAAAAAGAGGTATAATCAAGTTATCCTTAGTGGAATTTCGTATCCCAAAGATTCCTAATAATAAAAGGAATACGAATGAGTAAAATAAAAGAGAAAACCTCAAAAAGAGATATTTTAATAAGAAATAAATAAGATAATGAAGAATAATGCATTTAGATGCATCTAGAAGGATAATGAGTATCCAATAAAAAGAATTTCGAATTCCTAGAGTTCCTTGGGGTCAAAGGAGTCCCAATAAAGAGGAAAGAAAGAGAAAATACCATGATTGCAAAATAAGAAGATAAAGTGATACTATGTTAATGAATTTCATGGTTTTATTAAAGAAGTGTCATCTTCTACAAAAAGGAAATATAAATTTCGTGCCTAAGGGTTAAAAGTCAAGCAATAAAGAGAGTAGGTGAGAGGAATTTCGAATTCCTAGTACCTAATGGGAAAATATACATGAAGAGAGAGAAAGATACTTCAAAAGTAAGGAAACTCCCTTTCCTATAAGGAGAAACCTTGTTTGCTTTGTGGGCAAGCAATGTAAGGCATGGATACTCCCCTATATAAGGGGTTGGCCTTCTGGTTCGAGTCCCAAAAGAGATCCCACACGTATCTCTTCTTCCTCTTCTTGTTCTTCCACATTCAAACCCTAACATATGAAGAAGGCTCTAACTCATGCGCAGCGAGTGATCGTGTGTAGTCGGGATGGAGGATGGATGCCCACGCGTTTGGGGAGGGGCTTCGCCATCGCGACCCTGCCCTAGGCTGGTAGAAGTAGCCGCAACACTACTGCTACGGCAGCCACGCACAGCAGGCGTGTCCATGCCAAATTGGCCACCATCGCTGCAAATGGAGGCACCCAGCTGAGCGCCGAGGGCAGACGGAGGTAGGGGAAACATCCCCGATGGTCGCCGGACCTTGGAGAGGAAGGAGCGCGCATGAGGTTGCTGCAAAACGGCGGCTAGGGCAGCAGGTGTCGACCTGCTCAAGGTGGAAGAAAGGAAAAGTGGCGCTGGACAGAATTGCCCTCCGCGGGCCAAAAGAGCCGAACTTTAAGTCGAGGGTAAATTAGTCATTTGGTTATAAACTCAAATGTGGGCCGAGTTGCATGCATAAGATGACGTGGCGACTTCCGGTTGGTCTAAAAAGGTACTTCTTCCAAAAATCATAACTCTTTAATGGTAGCTCGGTTGACAAAAGTTTATACATGAATTTTGCTCAGAAAAATGAGAGGAATCTAATAAAAATATTTCTAGAGGCTAATTTCTCTTGTAATTCGAAAATTAATGGAAGATAGAAACTTTAATGTGTTAATGTTTAAAGAACCCTATTTTGAGATGAATAATATATTTATAAGGGTTTAATGGATGATTAGGGTTAGTATTAACCTGTCAATGATGAAAGGGCACATTAGGAACAAAAAGGATGGATTTGCATAATTTCTAGGTTAATGTGCATGAATAATTCTTTACTGGGCCTTGAAACCCTAATGTTGGTAAATTCGACTCTTAATGGCTTTAATTGAATAATTTCATGATTAAAGTTGGAATATGATGAATCTAAGATATTTCGAGCATTAAAGTCCCTAATTTGTGGATAATTAACCTTAATATAGAAATTAGGGTTTCTACTTGAATCAAGGTAGAATTAATAATAAATAGAGTTCATATGGGAATTAGACCATAATGAATTATGAGTTGTTAATCCAAAAGAAACTAAAGGTGATAATCGAGTCTAATGACCTTGAAATAACTTCAAAGGATAAAGAAGGTAGTTTTGGTATAAAAGAGAAATAATCAACTTTAATTGGGCTTATGATTAGGGTTTATGAACTAAGAGAGTATTTAATATGATAAAAGCGTTATGAAGACAAAAACCCTAATAAAACCCTAATGTGGTCTAGAAAGCCTAAGGTGGAATCCAAGTCTAGCTTTAGAATGTTCTGGATAAACTATAACACTTGGATCCCATGCATTAATTTCAGGATATTGTTGATTGCTTGTTGCTTGTTCTTTATCCTTATTGCTTGGACAATCAAGTTGCTCTGGATCAGGTATGTGGTTAATTATGAATAACCGCCTTAGTTTCTCGAGGATTTTTCAGATGGTTAATCGCATTGAATGCAAATTATCTGTTGGATGTTCATATTTGCAAATCATAAAGTCATTATGATTATCACATTAAAAAAATAGGAGTATGTGTTCTCGCACCTACATGCCACCCGGATGGATGATGCCAAAGGTCAGGCCCAGATGGGTAGACCAATGGACACCTTGAGTGGTGACCCCAGGCACCAAGCTCGGGAATGAGAAGGTGGCCTATGATATTGCATGACTAGTGGGCACCATGAGTGGTGACCCCCAGGCACCAAGCTCGGGAATGAGAAGGTGGCCTTAAGTCATTGGCAAAGGGCACCCTAAGGTGGGTATGCCAGGGTTAGGGCAAAAGTGGTGGAGAATGTCATACTGAAAAGTGTAAATTGGCTTGTTAATTAATTTGATTGTGATTATTAAATTGTTAGCTATATTTGCAAGATTTTGGTTGTTCCCACATACCAGTATATTTCGATATACTGACCGATGTTTTGTTTGTCGGCGTTTTAGGAACAACAATTGAAAGAACAAACAGTAAAGTGACACATTACGGAAAAAGAAATAAAGTGCAAGGAGGATTAGATAGAATAATTTAAGACCAGGATAGATAGATTTCCGAAGTTTCAAAGGTAAGTAAAGTTTTAATTTTATACCAAATTCCAGTTAGTTAGTAGAATTTCATAATTGTTATTGATTATTTGTCGAACCTTTGATCCTGTTATTTGAATAACGGCTCTGACCTTCGGGTCTCCCTTAATTGGGGGTTACCGGGAGGCGGGGTCGTTACAGTTTATGTGACTAAAGTCATGATACAAAATTTGTAGTTCCATTTTAGAAATTGCATTACTATACTAAGACGGAAGTATTAGCATGACATGTTTTTGTCGATACAAACCTAGTTTTAAGGTTGTTATGTTTAGAATGGGTTGTTTCTTTACTTTTTTTATATTAAAGAATTTTATTAAGGATACGTAGAAAAAATTTAAATATATAATACATTATGCACAATGATTTTTCTATTCATAGTTAACAAATACAAAATTTGTACAAAAAATATTGCAACTTATTTTTTCGAGGTATTAACTCATGATCTTTCACAAACCAGAATTGGATTGACAAAACTACAAGGGTAAAACATGGAAGCTATTGTTGAGGGCATGACAAACAATTGAACATCGTGTTCTAGTGATCCAATTTTCATAAACATTTGTATTCACTACAACTATATTATTATAACAGTTATCATGCTTTTATATGTACTATATAGTCCTATTAATAATTATTAATGTTTGATTATCTCTTGACTTTAAATTGATTTTTGGAAGATTGTATAGTTAATAAAGATGATTTTTTTCATTATCCAAAAATGTACACCCCCAACTAAAGATATTAAGGAATATAAATCCATCAAATCTTCTTATACTATTCTACAATGTGTACAATTCTCAAATGCACCAGCATGTGTCGTCAAATAGATGTCGAAGCCCGGATGACTTAAGGTATTGTAAATACAATACGCAACAGGAGGTTTTGAATCTGGATCCCCGAGAAGGACAGACCGGGTCAAACCATCTGAGCAACACTAACCACGTAATAACCATGTTTATAGTTTACATACATAAACTTAGCTTTTGGAATTTATTAGACCCCTACCTTATGTATAATCTAACGCAATATCCATTCGGAATCCATAGCTACCTTATTTACTATTGGCTCGCAACCTGATCGTGACAACAACTTTATTGGGCCACTAATTAACATTATGAATGCCGAAATCAAAACCATCGCTTTCCTATAAGACTTTCTTCACAAGCACACGATTCCTGCTAGCCGTTGGTTATTGTGAACTGGATATCTGGGTGGCTAGATGCTGCCATCACTTCGAACTCACGAACAACTCTAGACATAGTTGCTTAAGCCACTCATCTATGGGCTATATTTGTGCACTAGGTTCCCAAATCAATCCTATCGGTCGAAACAACCAACCAAACATATGGTATGCGTAATGGGAATTTTAGTTAGACGATCGATGTCGATGGGCAGATCAGATTGGCTTGCCAAAAAAAAAGTACAGCTAATGCTATCTACATGACCAAAACGTGAAAGAGATGAAAAGGGTAGCACATCGATTTTCAATTTCCATCAGTGCGTATCAGAGTTCGTCAGCATGGTCAGAAAAGCAAGTGCTGAAAATGGACGGCTGAGAGTATAATTAAGACGCATGTCTTGAGTTCCCTACTGATTCGGATTTGGTCCAACGGCGACTCTTCACCAATCGGTGATGAAAACCCGGTATCCACCGACAGTCGCGCTGAGGTGCTGATCTTCCGCTGTCAGCTTCCTTGTGATGCTGTTCAAATCTAAAAAATGTATCTGAATTCAGACATGTTGAGTCTTTTTAAATCCAAACATCGGTATTTTAATTTAACAGACGCATGTGGTGTATGGTCAAACAACACATGTTATACATTAGCGATAGTGTTCTTTTTATGTTAATTGGGGTAGTATATTATTCACTCTGGAATCCATTCAAGGCACTGTAATGAATGAGGGGCAAGGTCCCTACAACGATATCCCGAGTAGATGTGTACATGGTATATGAAAGTCATTGAGGTAAAAAGTTTTAAGGAAAAAAAACCCATATAGCACACTTTCGCAAAAAAAAAGTACCGAAATAGCACACTTCCCATCTTATTTCCCAAACTAGCACACTTTCAGAGTAAAACGCCACTTTATTTGGCGTTTTACTGTCTCCGGAACTAAAAGCGCCACTTTATTTGGCGTTTTCAGGCTGGCGCAGACAGAAACGCCAGATTTGTTGGCGTTTTCAGGTAAAAGCGCCACTTTGTTTGGCGTTTTCCTTGAATGCGGCCCACCAACCGGTTGCGTGGCGGAAAAACGCCACATTATCTGGCGCTTTCCATTTATTCGGTCAGCTGGCCGATGCGTCGCGTCGCGTCCTTGTACAGCTTTTACGTAAAGCGCCACATTATGTGGCGTTTTACAGAAAACGCC
Organism: Alisma plantago-aquatica; assembly: GCA_963693085.1. Lineage (NCBI taxonomy): Eukaryota > Viridiplantae > Streptophyta > Magnoliopsida > Alismatales > Alismataceae > Alisma > Alisma plantago-aquatica. Next base: position 157,202,358 of record OY856413.1, read on the forward strand.
AGAGGCGGTGGCTTGTTTTGCTTGGTTACGAGGGGGTAAAACGCCACTTTGTGTGGCGTTTTCAGTTAAAGTGCCACATAAGGTGGCGTTTTCCACTAGGTTACCTCCCCGAGCGAGGGACTCTCCTTTCTCCTTCGCTCGCTCGGTCCTTCTTTTTTCTCCGCCGTTCTGCCGCGCCGTTCGTCCGACGATTTTGCCCTCCGCCGCTCGCTGCTGTCCGCCGCCGCTAGGACGAACTCCGTCCGCCGCCGCCTCCTCGTCGCCCTCGTCCTCGCAATAGGTAGGTCCGCCTCCGCTTCCTCCTCCGCCTGCTCTGATTCCTCCTCCGCCTGCTCCGCTTCCTCCTCCGCCTGCTCCGCTTCCTCCTCCGCCTGCTCCTCCGCCTGCTCCGCTTCCTCCTCCGCCTGCTCCGATTCCTCCTCCGCCTGCTCCGCTTCCTCCTCCGCCTCCTCCGCCTGCTCCTCCGCTTCCTCCTCCGCCTGCTCCGATTCCTCCTCCGCCTGCTCCGCTTCCTCCTCCGCCTGCTCCGCCACACCACAGCCGCAGCCGTAGGTTTTCACCGGCGTCCTCGCAACAAGCCTCCTCCTCCTCGCAACAGGCCTCCTCCTCCTCGCAACAGGCCCGCCACACCACGTCGTCAGTTTTCACCGGCGGTTTGCAGCCTTCGTCCAGTCTTCGCTGACAGCAACTACTTTGTTGGCAGATACAGGAGCAACCGTAGGAGCATTGTTGCAAGGGGTGCAAAGAAGATAGGGTGGACACGAGCATTGTTGCAAGGGGTTGCCAACATTGAGGTGAGATTACATTGCGAGCAATATATGATTATTTATGTGTATTTTAGTTTGGAATGTGTGAGTCATGATGTATTTATTAGTAGAATGTAATTTCATTGGACTGTAAATAATTGGACTGTATATAAGTGGACTGTGTCCTATATGGACTTTTACTATTTAGACATTTGTCCAATATCGTGTGGATTGGTTTACATTTATTATTTCACACTTATTTTGTGAATCATGGTTTGGTTTAATGGTTTCCAAGTCAAATAGATTTATACTTCAGTATTCTTTTGACAACATGATTCTAATGTATTAGTTTTAAAATATTTGTGAAAGTCATTTTTATATGATTAGCGATTTGTCAAAGTCATTTTTATCACCGATACAATATTCTTAGTTGCGATTTGTCAAAGTTAGACAATATGGTTAGTAAGTTTAACGCCACTGAAATATACCAAATTTAACGGACCTTTTTGGTTCATGGTAATCGAGGCCAGGTTAACGCTTACACACAAATTTTTCAAAAAGAGAACATATAATTTGAAACACTCGATAAGCTTCAGAGGCCTAAGATGTGCACGGTTATATTTTGTTGGACAAAAATCAAAATAGAACTGATTTCTTTAATTAATATCCAACAGGTCGCTTTTAAAAAACATAATTAGAATGTCAATTTCTTGATACAACACACGCCAATGCGTCTATAATCGTAACTGATTTCTTAGTCCAGAGAACAATGCACTCTAGATATTAGTTAGGGATACAATATTCTTAGTTGCGATTGGTCAAAGTCAGACGGTTAGTGATTTTAACGCCACTAAAATATACCAAATTCGCTCAACTTAATCATTTTTATATGGTTAGTTATTTTATAAAGTCATTTGAACAAAAACTATTTTAGATGAAAACCATTTGAACTAATGCAATAGCTATATGGTTAGTGATTTTAGATCAAAACTTTCAAATTATATATCTAACAAAAATTACTCATCAATTCAGGACTATGGCGGACACCTCAAGACATTTTGTCCTACTTTATAATGGAACACCCATGCCAATAGAAATATCTACGACATCTACTTATGCCGAGTTTATGTCATTCGTACATCAAGTTCTTGACATCAACTCATCAATGCACAACATCCATTTAAGTTACACCCTTCCAAGTGATTTAGGTCCGACATTTAACTTATTTCCCACTCAAGTTGTGGATGATGATAGTTGGAAAGACCTACTTAGTATCGGCTACGGGAGGCGTATGAATCTTTATGTTGAGAAATATGATATTTTGGTTGATGATGATGATAACGATGATGATGATCCAGATTATGATGATGATGATGATGATGATGATGATGATGATGATAATGATGATGATGATGATGATGCTGATGATGATGATGATGACCTTGATAATGACAAAGAATTGCAACAACTTCGTATATATGATAGCAATCATGACGTTTATGTTGACCCGGAAACCTGGAAGGATGATTGGGTGGACCATGCCAATACGGATAACTATGAAAGTTTTAAAGTGGATGATTGGATTGATGACTTTGCAAACCCTTTAGACATGGGAGACGATGAAGTTGTTACAGGACAAGGTTTTAATAAAGGTGATATTTTTGAAACAAAGGCAGACCTCCTTATAAAATTGCAGGCTTGGTCAATCAATAATAATGTCCAATTTCGGACAGACCGATCAAATAAGCGTTTCCTTACGCTTATATGTCTGCATAAGGATCAATGTTCATGGAGACTTCATGCATGTGCGTCTAAGAGGATTGGTGGGTTATGGAAAATAACAAAATACACTGATAAACACTCATGCCACAGTGCAATTTTGTACAAGGATCATATGCAATGCAAGTCTTCATATATTGCAAGGATGATAATGCCTATGTTGAGAGGAAAACTAGACATGACCGCTAGGGAGATAGTTGAAAGAGTGAAAGCTGAGTTGTATCTTACCATATCCTACAAGAAGGCTTGGCATGCACGTAAGAAAGCCATTTCATCAATCTTTGGAGATTGGGAGACATCGTATGGGACGTTACTTCTATTTCTTAGATCTGTTCAACAAGCTATTCCAGGAACTGTATATTATTTCAAAGCCAGCGAAACAACCCTTGGCCATCGATTTGAACGTGTATTTTGGAGTTTTGGTCCATCTATTGCAGGTTGGGCTCATTGTCGGCCAGTGATTAGTGTTGATGGCACATTTTTGTATGGTAAATATGGTGGGACGTTACTTATAGCTACTGGCATTGATGGAAACAATGGATTGTTTCCCTTAGCTTTTGCAGTTGTTGAGAAAGAAAACCGTTCTTCTTGGGTGTGGTTCTTGAATTGCATGAAATATCAAATTCCAATTGTCAGACAAAGGAATGACTTTTGTGTTATATCTGATAGGATGTGCAACATTCATCAAGCTTTGGATGAGGTGTTCCCGTATGCCACTCAACGTAACTGTTTAAGACATTATAGAGACAACTTTCATAAGAAATTTAAGTCTACTGAATTATATAACTTGATGTGGAAAGCAGCTAAGGCGACTTAAGTGGTAGAGTTCGATAAACACATGAGTGCTATAAAAGCCATTGACCCTTCTGCTTACAGTTGGCTAATGCTTTTAAACCCAAGATTGTGGGCTATGTCTTGTGATGGTGGTTATCGATTCGGTACAAAAACAAACAATTACTCTGAGACGATTAATGGAATTTTAAAGCGTGGTCGCAATCTTCCCATACAAGCCCTCATATGTAGCACATATTATCGGTTGGTCGCGATGTTCTTTAAAAGGAGGAACTCCGCAACATCATTAACTGGCCAATTCACCGAGAGAATAGCTTATAAATTGGAGAAGTTGGAGCAGGAGGCACGGAAACATCACATTAGTGTCCGAGTAAATGAGTTCGAATTCACTGTCAATGATGTGTCAGGAAATAGTTATCAGGTGCATCTTCTGCGAAATCCCTATCCTTCACAGTGTACTTGTGGTAAACCACAAGTTCATCATATCCCATGCTCACATGTACTGGCATGCACTAGTTTCATACACCGTGAATATTTTTAGTTTGTCAGTAGTTGGTACAAGCTAGACAATTATAGGATGACATATGCCCCTCAGTTTAGTGGAATCCCAGATAAAAGATACTGGCCAGGGTTTGATCCATCCATGGGTCTTGTATATCTTCTACAACCAGTTGTTACAACACGTGCAGGAAGACCTAAGGTGAAGCGCAGAATGACAAATATGGATATTGATCCTAATCGCACTACTTACAAATGTGGAAACTGTGGTGGTTTAGGTCATAATGAGAGAACATGTAAGAAAAGGAATGGTTAGAAATCTCTATATGTAATCTTAGTTGTTTTGTACTTTGAAATCTCTATATGTAATCTTAGTTGTTTTGTACTTTGAAATCTCTATATGTAATCTTAGTTGTTTTGTACTTTGAAATCTCTATCTGTAATCTTAGTTTGCTAACTCGCATGAGGAGGGCGGGATGAATAAAATTTCCTCCTGACTTCTGTAATAGTAATAGTAGATGTAATTTTATTGTATGTATTTAGTCGTTTAATACCATATTGTGATATATTTTTCTTTCTTTGTATAGACATGGTGAAAGGAGATGAAACATTGCGGATTACATGCCACTCCACTGAAATTTCTAGGTGGCAGTTAACAGATGCAGATGTGTTAGGGTATGTTCGTACATCGGGGTTCGGATCAATCATTACCCTTTCTAGGGTTCACTTTGATGCATCATTGATTACAGCACTTACTAGAAGGTGGAACTCAACTACAAATTCCTTCCACTTTCCTTTGGGTGAGATGACAATCACACTTCAGGATGTTGAAGTCTTACTAGGTTTACGTGTTGATGGCGATGCTGTTGTAGCTCATCATCCTATAGGTCCCAATGAAGGTCAATTTAGTTCTTGGTCTTCCATGTGCGACCATATCTTAGGTTCACATCCAGAAGGGCTTGATCATGGGTCCGTCCAGTTGAGTTGGTTGCGTTCTACATTTGTAGGCATTGACTTGGAGAATGCCGACGATCAAGTCAAACGTCGATACACAATTGCATACTTGTTACACCTTTTAGGTTGTTTTCTATTACCAGATGGTACTGGTAACGAGGTTCATCTTCGCTACTTGCCTCTTCTAGTGGATTTTGACCGTTGCGGTTTATACTCCTGGGGCAGTGCAGTTTTAGCATACTTATATCGTCAGTTGTATAGGTGTCGTCCAAGTTCTAAACAAAGACGATTATCTGGGTGTGTGCATCTATTGCAACTGTGGTCCTGGGAAAGGTTGCATGTTGGTAGACCTGGAAAGTTGGACATGCGAGATGATTTTCAGTGGCCTGAACATGCTCCACTAGGCTATAGGTAAGTCATATGAATATATAAATACTCTATTTTTGAAAGTATAATCTCATAATATTCTTATCGTTGGTAACTTATGTGAAACAGATGGAACCATCTGATGGAGCGTGTACGTGTACCACGAGGAACTGTGACGTTCTACCTTAATGAGATTGATACCCATCAGCCAAGTCAGGTGAGAGTTTTAGTTCATTTCATTCTTAAATTTTACATAACTTTATTTGCGAAATATATATTCTAATGTATTGTCATAATTATGGTTATTTAAATTGTTACAAATATTTAAATTTGCAGTTAGTTTGGACACCTTATAGTGTTGAACTGTTGGCCAAGTTGCCGCCTATGTGTCAACATGGTAGAGATATTTGGATGGCACGTGTACCAATCCTCTCTTCTACTGTAATGGAGTGGCATGCTCCTGATAGAGTCCTAAGACAATTTGGTACTCACTGTCAACCACAACCCCAAGACCTTCCTATATATCACCGGATTGATGGTAGAGGGCGTAGCAGCAATGACTGGTTGGTCCAATATAGCACAGAGCTAAATGCATGGAATGACAGACGTAATAGTATAGTTCAACTTCCTGATCCTTTGACTGTCGAGCTGCCCCCTACATGGTACAAACCTGAGTATCATGTTCAACGGCCAGTTGATCCACCTACTTTGTACTATCCTCGTGGATACATAGAGCGAGATTGTGTAAGTATACATATATATATTTATATATCTATATATATATATATTTATATAGATCTTAATGTTGAAATGAAATCAATTTTAATTAGCATTCATTCTTATAGGTCCAAACTCATGTGCAAATCCAAGAGACACTACAAGCATTGACACAAGAGACACCTGTTGATGATTGGTTGACAGCCCGGGATAACATATATAAAGTACAGAATGCATGGTTTGAGCAAATGCCTAGCCACATGTATCCAAATCAGGGTATAGCTCCTCCTACGACAACATCAGTCGATGCCACACCACAAGGTCATTCTACTGCACCAGGTTGTTCTACAACAACTGGACAGTTCACACCACAAGGGCATTCTACTGCACCAGGTTGTTCTACAACAACAAGTGACTCCTTGCCTGTAGGTGATTCTACATCTGCAAGACAATTTCCTGTTGGTACTCCTTCTTCGTTTCCAGGAATGTTCTACTCTCCTTCGTCGCCACCATCTGATAACTTTGGGGTTCCTTCTACTTTATCATGGTCTCAACCAAGTTTTACTCCGTCCCTAGGCTTTGACCAACACGGACCTTTTTATCCATTTTCACCACATGGACCACCCCCTAGATGGTCACATGGCCTCCACACAACCATGTTTGGATCACCTCCACCATCTTGGAATATGCCCTTCACTCGACCTCTCACACCACCACTTCCTATGAGTAGGCCTACACGTGGAGCTCAAACTACACAGTTGAGCCCAATCCAAGATTCTCCAAACATAGAACAACAATCTGGTGACCAGGTATTAATTCTTTCAAATATTTTTATATTCTAAATAATATATTGTATTTTTGACTATAGTTTAATAATTTGGTCAAATATTTCTTTTATTTTGATTGCAGGATTGAAGGCCTTTGTTGCAACATCTGAAGATTACTTGTCATCTGCAAATATTGTAGATTTCCTAGTTGAATCATGTATCTTTCTTAAATGCATTTAGACTGATGTTTCTTTTTGTTGTTGTTCTATGTTGGATCATTTTGTATTCACCATTTACCTTATTCCCTTTTGGACATATTTCTATGATATTGTAATCATAATCTACTTTAATGTGTTGGATATTTAAAAAATTTACAACATGCAGCAAATAGCATTATGAATGTGTTGGATATTTAGAAATTTAGAACATGCAGCAAACACTATATCAATACGTATTAGATATTAAAATTAAGATAACTGCAGCAAACACTATATGAAATTAGATATTAACACTGGAAAACGCCAACTTTTGTGGCGTTTTACATGTAAACGCCAGACTATGTGGCGTTTGCTGCCCGCGCAATCCGTAACGCCAAACAAAGTGGCGCTTTTACCTGAAAACGCCAGATAATGTGGCGTTTTTCCGCCACGCAACCGGTTGGTGGGCCGCATTCAAGGAAAACGCCAAACAAAGTGGCGCTTTTACCTGAAAACGCCAACCAATGTGGCGTTTCTATCTGCGCCAGCCTGAAAACGCCAAATAAAGTGGCGCTTTTAGTTCCGGAGACAGTAAAACGCCAAATAAAGTGGCGTTTTACTCTGAAAGTGTGCTAGTTTGGGAAATAAGATGGGAAGTGTGCTATTTCGGTACTTTTTTTTACGAAAGTGTGCTATATGGGTTTTTTTTTCCAAGTTTTAACTATTGGTGGCATGAGATGTAAGGACCCAAAACAATAGCTATTCTCCAGATGCCCCCAGAGATCTCGCTGTATGGTTTGCTGCTTTGTCCACCCAACCCAAGAGGTGGTGATGCTTTCCTTCTGACTTTCTCCTTGATAGCCTTCATGATATGCGTGATCCCAAGGGGAGTCAGAGGATCCATTGACCAGATCAGCCACTAGATGCAGGTCCGTCTCTGTAGATTCAATATGTGAGCCGTACGCTTTTCCCAAGTTAGCTGCATAAAAAATAACTTCCAAATTGTTTACCAATGCCTTTTGTTTGCTAATGTAACTTTCGAGAGCTTTCTCTGGCAATGTCTAAATAAAAGAAAGGGTGAATATTCCCCGCATGTTCTCTGCAAGGTCGAACAACTCTTGTCGCGGTAAAATCTGGCAAGCCAACAACCAAATGACGCAGAAATCAAGCCAACGAGAGTTGACATCCATCATTTCCCGCCTCCCAACATTGCCGTAAAAAACATTCTATACAATGGCAAACTACTCGCATAAGCCTAACATCCACTGCGACAGCTATAACTTCTGAATTTTGGCATTTTATATTGTATTCGTCATTTTATATGAGACTACACATGATACATATAGTTTAAAAGTAATAAATTTTTCCAATTAAATCAATTTTAAATCTCTTATCCCCCTTTTCCCTTCTTTTCTTTTCTCAAACTTCGGCTCTCCTGGGCCTTTGGATACTAATCCTATGGATGCCCAAGAAAAGAAGTTGGACCAACACATCTGTGCACGCAGACTACACAATTTGATGGTTGAGTATCGCCCCCTCATGATTGAACGACTCGTAGGTCGTCACCTAGCTTGGGCACCAACTTCACATTGCCCACGGTGCGGTTACTATAGGAGCACGACTTGATGGGGCTCCTCGGTCCCACTCAAGGCTTGATTCATCTTTTCCTACCCCAATCGATCGTCCCTCAAGGTTGCGGGAGGGTGGCAGTAGCGACATCCTAGACATACAATCAACGTTTTTGTGGCAAGGGAGAGAGGGTAGTTTTCTTTACCCATGTGAGCTCGCCTTTTAACCGCTTCTCTCTTATACTCCTTTCTCTTTTGTCTCCACCTCTTTCTGTCACTTCCCGACCCTTGACCCACCTTCTTTCTCCTCCACCTGCAGATACAAGGTGACGCCATGGCTACCCTTTTTGGGGGATCCTTCCCAGACTTCCTTTAGCCCCGATAAACCTGCCATCAACCTCGTGAGGCCAAGCTGAGCTTGGTCAGCCACTTTGTGGGTGCTCCTATTCCCAGCTTCTTGGTTCTGGTGATGCTTTTATGATAGCCAGTGGAAATCGGGTTTGGGTTGAGCGGGTTTTTTCCGGGTCATTTCGGATAATTTTTATTTGTTAGATCTTAAACTTACAAAACATAGATATTCAGGTCAAAACTTTAGACCCTAACCTGACCCGTAAATAATTTTGAGTCTAACAGGTCTGAACTGCAAATTTAAGTACCAAGAGAATAATTTAGAAAAAAATATTCTGATTTATCTAATATTGATAATTTCCAAGTGTAATCAACATATTTCATTGTGAGAAACTTCCAATGTGATTGAGAAACACATATAAAACTTATTATAGTTTATTCAAGTTTCTTAAATATAAATTCATAAAACAAGTAGCATAATAAATCATACAAATCAATACAAAGTAATGTATTGTCAAAATATACTTCAAGACAGATGGATTAGTAATTTAGTAGTCCATTGGTTGTCTTAAAATTTAGTATTTCTAATTTTATTTGAATATATTATTTTGAATGTTGGGTCAATCAAGTCAATTTGTGTCTAAAGTTCAAATCCAAACCTGACCCTAAATTGATTGTAGTTTCTTCGGGTTTGGGTTAATTTTGGGGTAGATTGAAAAACTCTAGACCCTAATTCGCTTAAAATTTTTGGATTCGAGTCGGATCATTTGAGTCAGGTCTTATTTTGCCATCCCTAACCATGGTGGACTGACATACTCCCTGGAAATCCGGCCTAGTGTGAGAGACAGACTCCTTACTATCGATCCAGTCAATAGTCCACCCAATCCAGATCTAGTAGTAGTCTACCCAATCTAGATCAAGTAGGAACACTACTATATATATGACTTATGTTGTTCGTTTTCATTAAAAAAATCTACGACGTAATATATCTCATCGTTTATTAAAAGAAAATCGTCACGGTTGGCTTACTGAAAAAATATGGGTTGCACTTTATTTATCGCATCAGTTGTTTCATAAAGAGTTAACGATAGAACACCCACTAAAATATAATTTCATGCAAAATTTTAGAAGACATTTCACTTCCCTCCCAAAACCTTATATCGCTGATTTTTCCTAAAGTAACCAATGAGATAGAAGCATAACTCTTAGATTCTATCTCATGGGATTCATGTGGGCTAAGTGACAAGAAAGGATACACACCACACGTCCTGTGAAAATTTTTCTCCCAAATTGAATTATCTCGTCGGTTGTCACGAAGGCAACAGAAGATGTTGGTGACGGTGGGATGCATCATCGGTCGTTAGTTTTGTCGTATATTACTGGCGAGATAGGTTTTTGTGGATGCATGTTTTGTCAGTAGTTTTTCCAAAGCAACTGACGAGATAAGTTACATCGTCAGTTTTTTTATAAAAACTTATGAGATATAATATTTTACTTAACCCTATGAAAACCCTTAGTTTTCCTGTTTCTCCTACCCGTGAGAAACCTCATTGATCCTTTCGATGATTTTCTCTTCTGTTGTTGTTGCTCGTAGCCCCTAGACTGCTACTTAATAGCCCCTCCACTGCCGGTTCCTCTACTTTGACACCTCCAACTCCTCCGCTAGCCACAGTTGCAGCTGCCAGACACCACCATTTTCCTCCTAGATGTGGCATTGTGACTTCCTCACCATCTTCTCGAGCTTCATCATTAGCTTCACCAATGTCACCAATTTCCACTGTGACAGTCAGTGGCGCTGCCTCCTCCAATTTCCTCTGTTGCAACTCCACCTCCTCTAGCGCCTCTACTAGCTGCTCCTCTAGTCCACTAACTAGCTGCTCCTCATCCTCCTACTTCTTGTGGTTCCAGTGCCACCACTACCTCTTTCATAGGTATCTCCTTCACCTCCCCCCTTAAAAAATCAATTTTCAATACATATACAATAGCTAAAAATGAATGTTTCTAATAAATTGTGATGAAGATACATATATAATAGATATTAGTCTGTCTAGAATTCTTTGTAATGAATATTAGTTTTTTTAGAATTGATTGTTTTGTTAGTTTGAATATTTTTTTATAATTTATTGCATTGTTTAATATTTGTAATTAAATATTAGTATGGATAAATAATCACACTCAGGAATTAATACAGTGAAATTGATATGAATTGCTCTCAATTTACTTAATTTACATTAAAGTTGATATAATTCACCTAATTAGTGCTAAATTCAAACATATTTTATTATGAAATTAACTTATTAGCTAAAACCTGATGAGCTACTTGTCTATCATCTCATCATAGAATGGATCGATCATGGATGGCTAATCTAAATTGGTGCACTCTAGAGTTTATTAATGGTCTCAATCAGTTTGTAAGATTTGTAGAACATAGCAAACAACCTGGAGATAGGTTCTATTGTCTCTGTAGGAATTGTAGTAACAAGTTGAAAGTTGACACTATTAACATGATCAATAATCATGTCATGTGTGATGAGATTATACAAGGCTATACATAATGGTACTGGCATGAAAAGATTCCTAGTATGAAATCAACATATTTCAGTATTGGTATTTGGATTGAAGAAGAAATGGCTGACGATGTTGATATAAACGAACCGATTCCAACATATTTGGTTGATACGATGCTAGATAGTTGTGGGGTAAATATTAAAGATCTACCTCCCTTATTTTGGAATGTTGTGCATGATGCTGAGAAACCATTATACTTAAGTTGTACACAGATTTTGAAGTCGAGTGTTGTGTTGATATTGTATGCTCTCAGGCTAACAATAGATGGAGCGACAAAAGCTTCGCTTCTCTGTTGTCTTTGTTGACAGAACCTAAAGGCAACGAGCTTCCGATATCAACATATGAAATGAAAAAATGTTGTATCCATGTGGAATGGGAGTTGAGAAGATACATGCATGCTCGAATGATTGTGTCCTGTTTAAAAAAGGACTATATCATTTGAAATAATCTCTAAAATGTGGGGCATCTAGGTACAAAAGGAAAACATTGGGTAAGACCAAAATCAAGTCTCCTGCTAAGGTGGTTTGGTATCTTCCTATAATACTAAAGTTTCAATGCTTGTTTGCTAATACTGTAGATGTATAAAATTTATATTATCATGCAAAGGTAAAGAAAAATAGTGATGGTATACTAGGATATTTGTTTGATTCCCAGCAATAGAAGAAAATTGATTTATTGTACCCTAATTTTGGTGAATAAGCTAGGAATTTAAGACTTGGACTTTGTACCGATGGAATGAATTTATATAAAACATTAAGAAGTCAACTTAGCACTTGGCCTATCATGATTGAAATATACAATCGTCCTTTGTGGTTGTGTATGGAGAATAAATTTATCATGATGTCCTTATTGATATCGGGCCCCAAACAAACTCACAATGATATTGATGTTTACCTTGAACCTCTGATTGATGACCTAAAACCTCTAGGGAGAAGGTTTGATGACTTATGATGCTTTAAGTGGATAGATTTTTGATTTACATGCTATGTTGTTTTGCAGTATTAATGACTTTCCAACTTATGGAAACTTGTTTGGATGCAACATAAAAGGAACCAAGGCATGTCATGTATGTGAGGAAAATGTTTGTTAATCCAACTAAAATATAGTGGTAAGACTGTATATCTTGCTCGTCGAGGTTTTCTCCCAAAGGTGCATCCTTACCAAAAGTTGTGCAAAATATTCAATGGCTCAAATGAGGATGGAGTTCCCCTAAACCTGTGTCAGGGGAGGATGTTTATGCAAGAATAAATAACATTACACATTATATTGGTAAGAGGCCATGTACTACTCCTACAGACGAAAAATCTTTTTTTTAAAGAGATCGATATTTTGGGATCTTCCTTATCGAAGTTCTTTAATAGTTCAACATTGTATCAATGTCATGCATGTAGAGACAAATATTTGTGATAGAATCATTGATACTTTGTTGAATCTAAAAGGCAAGACAAGAGATGTGATCAAATACATAATGAACCTCTTTGAAATGAGTATAAGGAAAGAATCAACAAAAGAAGTTAGCAAGGGTCACCACACTTATTTATGTCATGCTTGTTACACCTTACTTATACTGGAGAAGAGAACTATTTCAAGTGCTTGCTTAATGGTAAGGTACCACAGGGATACTCGGTCAATATATGTAGATTGGTATCAATGAAGGATATAAAATTGATAGGTCTGAAATCTCATGATTGTCACACTAATACACCATATATTGCATGTGCCTATTCAATCTATCCTTCCTAAGCATGTAATGTTTACAACCATTAGGCTTTGTTCTTATTTAACACTCCATGCTACAAAGTCATCGATCCTAAGAATATAGATAATTCGCATAGAGAATTATTCGTTACCCTATGCGAACTTGAGCAGTATTTCCCTCCTTCATTCTTTGATACCATGGTACATTTGGTTCTCCATTTGAATGGAAAAGTGAAAATATTGGGTCCAATTTTATTACTTGTATGTATCCTTTTGAGTGTTACATGAGTACTTTTACAATGATGAGGGAGGCTATGGTTTATAGTGAAATTCTGAGTTGTAATGGAACTCTAGACAATACTGTGAATCATGATGTTTGTTCCAACAAATGTACTTTGAGAGAACGATAGATTTATATCAGTCGTGAGAATTGGGAACAAGTACACTTGATCTTGTACACAAAATTGATGATGTGGGTATTTATATCACCAAACACACCTTGAAAGGCAACGACAACTCAAATAGGTACACCACTATAACAATTTGATACAATTATGTTGTATTTTATATATTTAACGATATTCTCTTAGACATACATATAGACAAAAAAATCATAAAAGTGCAATTCAAAGGTTTGTAACGTGACACCTATGTCTAAAACACAACTAGAAATCTATTGCATTAGAGACAAATTACGATAAAAAAATGTCTTGTAGGTTGTATTTATCAGACAACGAACACAAACTATTCAAGCCAACTTTAGCATGTCCTCTTTGACTAATCGCAAGACTATACTGCCATGCCCTACCAATCATGCTCATAACTACTTCTGATACATTATGGTGGTTGCGTCCTTTATTAACAGGTCTCTACCCAATGACATTGATATCTTGGTTGTAGACCACTCTGACACCTGCTGTCTTGGTAGGGGTTCACAATCGCACAGCTCATGTGCCTTAGAAGCCGAACTCCAATCTATCCTCTAGGGGCTAGAAGTTTGTCTCTCCAAAAATTGGGTCAACTCCTTGATCATTTCTGACTCCATGCAAGTCGTAGCCTTGGCGTACAATACTGACGACTGCCTCGGGAAGTACATGCCCTATGTTTCAAAGATTAAGCGCCTCGTCCGTAGGAGTGGTGTTCACATAAAGGATATCTCTAGGGACCAGAATGTTGTGGTAGATACATTAGCCAAGCATGCTCGTGTTACCTCTGAAAACTTTTCTTTCATAAATAGTCCTCCTTGGCTCAATGTGAGCACTTTTGCAGACATTAAATCTCTATTTTCCTGCACTAGAGCGCGAGCTCAATAAAAGTATCTCTATGGTTGTGAAAAAAATAAATAAATGTATCAATTGATGTTTTCCATTTTATTTGGGGGGCATGGTGCATTATTGGCCTCCCTTGGCTCTCCCCCTTCCTAATATGATTTATTTGACATAATTTCTTGCATTCACAGTCATGTTCTACACCCAAAATATATAATTTTTGGGTTGAGTACATGAAGACAGACCCAAATTTGAAAATAGTTTGGTTTTTTTCTTTCATTTAGTCTTGCTTTACTAAGGTTGTATTTTTGTTCCATGTGGGTCTATTATTTTTAGTGAATGTGTATAATAATGTTGTAGAACATAGTTGCAAATAATCATCCAATATTTTAAGTGTGATATAAATGTTAGATAGTTTTTTAGCTTTGTCATGTACAACAATTTGCTATGTCATGTTACTATTTTATATTTCTTTTCATCACAGTTTTACTATTGTGAGTCAGCCATTATGACCGATCCAAGTCATCAAACACATCTCTTTCCTACTCTCTTTCTAGAAAGACCTATTTTAGGTTGTAAACCTACATTGATTTGTGTTCATTCTTATCTTATATGATAGTTTTGTCTCTACTTATTTGTAGCATGTAGTTATCATGGCAATTTTTCATAGACAACCTACTTTAAAATTAGAAGAACTCACTAGTTTAAAACCCATATGTATCAACTTTTATTGTAACATTCATCATTAAAATAAACATGATTAATAGTTTGAAACTCATATGTGTTTATATATTCAGGGACTATCCCAATAATCTATGCTCCACTTACTGGTTAAGTGTTATTATTTAGGTTAATATAGACAATGTCAGTGGTTGTCACTACTTAAATTTACTTTGGACCTTTGTGACATCTGTGGTTCAGCTATTGTATGTAGTTATTCTTCATAGAATGAATACAACTGAAGTTCCTTCCTTCCCACTATGCTATTAGGGATGTGTATGGCTCCAACTGAATATTTTGGTTGGTCATATATAAGCTTCCTATAATATAATTTTTGTGACATTTCAAATTTTGTGTTGTTGTTTCACTCCTTCCAAATCTACTACATGTCAATCATTTTCACAACTATAAGGTCTTTCTAAGAAAATTTGAGATAAATGTAACCTCTACTTTCTGATTCTGTTAGTAACCACATTTTGCATCTATATATTGTCTATCTTCTTATTTCTACTATTCTAATACTTGTTAGTGTTTTTCAATTACAAACAACTTATTACACCATTTTGTTCATCCATATAAGTTCCTAGATATCAGTCATTATGATTTACCATTTAGTCAATATCAATTGATGTTGCGAACTCTATCCAAGTTAATGAACTAGCCCCACGAATTCCAATATATGTTGTTGTTTGTTCTGTTATGTGATTATTTATTGCCTTATTTGTTCGATATTACTTAGTTTCCTTTCTATATTTCATGTATGTTTTAAGTATTTCAAGATTACATACCACCTTTATTTTTATTTTATCCATCTAATGGGTATCAACTAGTTAGGTAGAATCAATCAGATTGGGTAACATATTTCTGACAACAATCAAACTTGGTAAAATGAATGGGAGTGGGTCACATATCTTACAATAATAATATCAATTAGCTCATATGTTTGGGAATTTTGAATGGAATCCTTGTAAAATGTTAGTAGAAATCCATTGTACATGTATACCATATAAGGATGGTTTTATTCTACCCCGGTGAATCACATTTGTTAACATGATAAAAATAATTTAGTCAATGGTTTTATCATGGTTTGTATGAACCATTAGTCTGTGGTTTTTTCCCATTGTGAATGAACATAGTTGTATACATTTTTCCTTTCATCACCATGTACAATGTTAAACTGTGAAATATTGAAGTCATATATCACCTCAGTTAATAGTTTTCACCCATTTAATCATACCTCAACATGTTTTAGTTAATCCTTCTTGCCAATTTGAATCAAACCTCAATTACATGATAGAGATATGCTTTCATATAGTTTCAAAAAGTTAAAATGGAATTATTATGCTAATCAAATGTTAGTTGTATAGTGATAGGTTTCTAGAACAATCACATTGTTTTTCCTTCATGATTGTTTTTAGAATGAATGTTGTTATTTCTGAGGTATTTTGTATTAGTCATATAGCTTATCATGTGTTTGATTGACCAGATCAAGTAATTTGAATGATTCGACATTTAAATTTATTTCCTTCTAGGTTTTCTTTTTATCTTGAAATAGATTCACATTGGTCGTTCATGGTATTGTGACAAGATGCAAATAAAAATGATGATATGTTAAGTAATTTGTGTGGTTGTGTAACTGAATAATCTTTCAACTTGTTTCTATTTGTAATTGCAAATATGAGATTAGAAATTCAAATACTTAGATGCTCCATTTATACTTGTTGGAGACATTAAAATTGGAAAAATGTTTTATAAATCCATTGTAATTATAAAAATGTACATGGTTGTATTTTATCTTTAGTTATGGTGATGAGTGATCAAAGGATCCAATTTGTTTGGTTTATGAAACATGACACATTCGTGGTTGAATCATTACATCGTCAACACAATTAAGTCAAGTCTCTACAATGTTGATATAACACCTACATAGGTGCACTTAGGGTCATTTTATAAAAGATAGTTGAAGGGAGATGTATTAGGATTTTAGGTCAAGACTCTAAAACATCGATAAAACACCTACATAGGTTTTGGAGAAACAAATGGATTGGTTGGGATGGGGATCTGCGTAATCCGGGAATGAAATAAATTTGTTGAGATGAACGTACATTTACAAATCAAAATTTACTATTAACAATGTGTAGTGTAAATTGACGACTTTAACTCCCCCCTATTTACTCATAAATAGACAAGTAACTTGTCAAGTTATTGAAGTTGACATTTTCAAACTTCCTTGATTTAGATTTTTTTCTCTAGTAGAAAAATTGCTAGAGGAAATAATGCACCTAGTTCCAATGCTTAAAGTTTTACCAGCAATCATACATTGGATGATATATTCAATCTCAATGATGATTATGCACACATTGATGTTGCCTATACCCACAACGATCCCCTCCTATCATGATAGGGATCTCTTGTGACAATAACAATGTTAATTTTGATTGTGGATCCAACCAACATACTAAGACAACAACAATCTCTAATGCTTGCAGGAGGCAAAAGCATAATTCCGCAATACATGCATTCACAATATAATTCCTCATGTAACACTTGTGCCCATTACCCAAGGCCCTCGTAGAGTTTGAGGAATGACAGTTGGCCCCATAGACCACCACTAGACCTAACTACACACTTTGTCCTCACTCACATACAAGCTAGGATAAACTTCCCGACTGGTCACCCATCCTAGTACTACTCTGGGTTGAGTACTCTTAACCACAAAGTTCTTTAGTGGTGGACTCCCTAAAAAGGAGGTGCACCATGGTGATATGGGTAGTCCAATCATAATCTCCCCCACTTAGACTCTTGACGTCCTCGTCAAGGCTCAACTTTATATAGTCTCATAATCTTTTCCCCATTTCATTGTAGACCCATAATGACCCATGGACACCCAACTTCCATCCATGACTATCAGCATAAGGGTCGCTCCATCTTATCTCAACTGATATCCCTTTCCAAGATGCCTGGACCGCACGGCTTCAGACTGGCATGCCACATGCCTATGTGGCCCCCACCTACTAGAGGGGTTTGGACCCTGATACCATTTGTAACACCCACACCCACTGCCCAAGGCTCTAGTAGAGTTTCAGAAATGACAAATGCCTCCAGAGACCACCACTAACCTTAACTGTGTGCTTTGTCCTCACTCACACGCAACCCAGGATAAACTTCCTGACTAGTCACACATCCTAGTATTACTCTAGGTTGAGCAAGCTTAACCACATATTTCTTTAGTGATGAGCCCTATGAAAAGGAGGTGCACCTTGGTGATACGGGTAGTCCAATCATTCCTTTTAAGATCATTTTATTTGAGGCCTCAAATCTTGGGGTACTACACCTCCATCAATCAATTCTATATTGTATATAAGAATGTCCATGAAAATGTGTTCTCTTTGTTTCATTTAGATACTAACCATGTATCAATTATTATCGACCATAGATTCAACATGTTTAAAATGCAACTCTATTGCTATAGTCTGTCATAATAAAAAAACTTCAAAGAAAAAAAAAGCAAGGTTGTGTATTTTAAATTTGTATTCATCATCAGGACATGGTTATCATATTGTTAAACATAGTAACCCAACAATACCCCTTCATGCAGTTTCCTCTTGGGATAATTGCATTATTTGATAATTTTAAAACAAGGTATGGAGACAAACTCCATAGGGCCTCTATAATGCCTCATGTCAATCCATAATTATATTATCTCGTCATGGCTCCCATATGTATTCTATCACCAACACCAACCACTACTTGGGGAAGAGCATGGATATCTTAGGATATGTCTAATAGGATGACAACTCCCAACATGACTAACAATTCATCTCCACTGCCACCATTAGGCTCCTCAATCATGCAAAATTACATTACTTGAATTTGACAACAAGTAAAGACTTTTTTTTCATATATTTCATTTGTTTCACTCTTTGTTTTGAACTATTCAACTTTAACAATCTTCAATTCGGTACTTTGATGTCTATGTTTGAACTATTTTTCATATTAAATGCAGTTGTTTCGTTTGTTACTTTCCTTTTTCTAATCACGTATATTTAACTTGCAATTGGTTTAAATATTTTAAGTACTTACTGGAATGCAACCCTGATATGGTGAATAATCACATGTTTTCTATTACTGTCAAAAAGTTGGACATGTACTAAAAAAAGTTAGACATGTAGGCACAATGGGCCACATTAAACATAGGTTTAATGATGATTGGGCCACAAAGTTCATATTTTCTTTGACAAGTCCACTGGTGCATCAAGTTGCAAGGGCCTCAGATAACATTATTAGACTAGATGTGAACGACGATGGGGATGAAGACACATCTCCATGACTAAGGTTGAACTACGCTAGAACATGATGACAAAATGTCCTTGAACTAATGGCAGGTGACACGCCAAAATCGTGCATAGAAACTCAAGTGCACACGTCGAGTAATATAGGCCTATGTGAGGCCTGAGTCAAACTCAGGGAGACGTAGTCTCAGTGACTACTACTAACTACGGTGTGATCAATTAAGTCAATTAAAAAAGTTGAATTGAATTTGAGCAAAACAAAAGAAGATTAAGAGAAAACTAAAATGGTTGATTCGAATGAAATGAATTCCTTAGGATTTCCGATTTCACCACATGGTCTCATCATATCTTAATTCTACCAAATTAATACAAATTTCTACTTCTACCTTGGATAGAAAGCCTGTATTCAGAATTGCCCACTTCTGTTATGCAATTCACTGCCTAGATATAAGCCAATTCCATATATGTAGTAATTTATCTCTTAATCTAGGTGCATTATTGAAAACTCTGGGTTCTTTCCACTGACCATACGTTACCTTTTCCATAGAACACATAGGAAAGTCTACAAGTTATGGTTTTCTAACCTTTAATCCCCCTACCGGAGTAATTATCGATCTATAACCCTATTAATGGTGATCAAGAAGCGATAAGTCATTCAAATCCACACTTATATATCTAGGAATAAAGAGAAATTTATACTAATTCATGTAAAAAGGCAATACAATGATTCCTAGGCTACTTCCAGGTCCTAAGGAGAGAAGGGGTTTAGCCTTGCATGGTTTTTAGTTGCAAATACATAGAAGGAGAGAAGAAAAATGTGGGAAACATGAAGGAAGTTCATGTAACCCCTGGAAGATGGTGCTCCGAATGATCCTCCTTGAGAAACGCACATTCTGTAGTCTTCTAACAGCAAAATCATCCGTCGGAGGTGCTCGGATCTCCCAGGTGGCGTCCTTTGGCTCTGTTCTTCTCTCCCTCTCCTCTCTGGCCATCGTGTGGTGAAACGTGATATCCCCCTTAGGTCTAGCCATCACGTCTTTAAGTCATAGGTCAAGTTACGGTACTGTATATCATGGACCGTCAGATCTGGGCAGATCGAAGATTGCTAATTTTTGGAAAAGTCAGTGGCACCAACTTTTCTCTCCTGGATTGGTTATTGATGTAATCTCGGTGGCACTGACTCTGCATTGTACATAAAGTACCAAAAAAATGTAGAAAAATGCATATAAGTCTGGGGAATATATAAAATCATATAAATATAATAAAATAAGCATAATTTGATGCAAATAGAGTGTACATGCCAACAATAGTGATTTATGCAAATATAATCAAGAAAATGACAAATAAATGCACTAAACAAGTATCAAATAACCATGTAAAAGTGACTCAAAACCCTTACATCAAACTCCCCTAAGCTTAAACCTTGCTCTTCCTCGAGCAAAAAAACCTTTGGATCTGATTGGGTTATGTCAACTGAAGGACATAATGCATTAGGTACATCTAAAAAGTCTCCACCGTTCGGTCCTCCTTCCATCCTTTATTGACCACTGAACACTAACTGCCATATAGGAGACCAAAAACCTCTAT
This sequence comes from Alisma plantago-aquatica, assembly GCA_963693085.1. Taxonomy (NCBI): domain Eukaryota; kingdom Viridiplantae; phylum Streptophyta; class Magnoliopsida; order Alismatales; family Alismataceae; genus Alisma; species Alisma plantago-aquatica. The sequence continues at coordinate 157,223,223 of OY856413.1, forward strand.
CCAAAATATCCGCCCCCCAATCAATGAGACACTATCAGTTAAAGTAGTTAATATGATAGACTCATTCATTTCATACTCGATGCATCGTGTGATCTCCTATCTACGTTGCTCTTTTCTCTACCTACCATCTACATGGAAGTAGTTCTCTTGATAAAATAATGAATGAGGAGAAAATCATCTGAGTGGCCTACCAATAAGAGCAACGGGTAGTTAAAATAGGTGGCTGTGGAAGAATCATGAGCACATAAAATCATTCATGCAATAAAAAATTATGATGAACCTATGATGATGAAAAATTTATAAAATGCTCCTAATGCCTACTTTTGAAGGTGGAATGATGCATGCAGCTATCATTTCATCTCAAAATAAGACGAAATATCTACAAAAATACATCATGTACTAATTCTTTCTTGTGATATAGGTAGGACTATGGCCTTTCTCCCTCACTTTCTAAAACTATACTCAATCCATTTTTTTAAATATTTTTTTGTTTTTTTTCACACCCCTTTTCAACATGTTATTACTATTGTGGGCTTGTACTTACACTACACTTTTCTAATCATGGCAGTATTTTCTTCTTCCATTCAAGGGTATGGGCAAAGTCACTACCTTCTTATGTTTTAGAAGAATAACTTAGCACATGATGATACTATATGCTTTATGTAATGCAGTTGTAACTATATGAACAAATATGTTATGCAACTAAATGGCATGCACCGAAATTTTTGTTGTGCATGTATGTTTTTTCTATATTTTTTCATTTTTCACTAATGTAAGCTAAAATAAACAACTATTATGTAAGATCTACTATGTAATGTAAATGTAATCAAGAGAAAGAATGATAACATGTACTCAATCTTCTTATGGTGGAGTGTAAAGCGGATGTATGCGGTGGAAGAGATGACACAACTAAGAGATAGAACCTTCATGGAAAATCATATGTCCCTCAATAATGACCTATGTATAGGGTAATCAAGGGGTTTCTCTCTTCAATTTTAGTTTAAGGTCACATTAGTACTTGGTTAATTCAGGTTCAACAACCTTGTCAATCAATTTTCTTAGACAATTAAGATGGTAAATTTCTGTTCTCATGTCCTAGAGCTGACTTACCCAGCACTTCCTCAGTTATGCAACTTGATTACTCATAGGATAAGCTCAAAAAATTTTAAAATTTGCTCATATATATTTTTTCTTTTTCATTTTTGTGCACCCAACCTCAGAGATTGATAAACTCAAATGAAACCATGCATTTAATTCTCGACAAGTTAGACTAGATAGCTTGTGGATCCTAAAAATTGCAATAAACCTAGAAATAAAAACTACTAAAATTCTCAAAAATAAACATCATAAAAGAAATAAAGAAAAGCTAAGATAAAAAGTTGTTCCAGCACCCCCCTAAGCTTGAATATGACTATGGCCTCATAGTCAAAATTCCAACTTAAGAGGTGGAACAGCGGTACCATTTGCTCTGAAGGATGGTGGAGGAGGATGGTTGGAGGCTCATTTAACAAAGTTGTGCTTGCTAATATCCCTCTTCTTGGTGGCCCATTTTTGTGTCTTAGTGATGCTAAGATGTGATATTCTATAGCCTTCTTTGCTATGCAAAAAATAGTGCTAAATTTTTTTTTTCAGTGTTGTTTATGGCCTTTTTCAGGTGGATGTCTGTCAACAGTCGGTGGCACTGACTAGGAAGTTAGTGGCACCGACTAGGAAGTCAGTGGTACCGACTAGGAAGTCAGTGGCACTGACTCTGCCAATCAATTTTGGTGCATCAATGCACCACCGAACCTGAGACAATTAAAAATGTCAGTGGCACCGACAGTTTATCAGTTATACGCGTCCGCAACTTTTGAAAATCTTTAGGGAAGTTGGTGACACTGACTTTGAAGTCGGTGGCACCGACTCTGATTTTTCAAAGCTGATCCAACAGTGATCAAATCTCGATGCCACCGACATGAATGTCGGTGGTACTGACTTTGTAAATTCTACACACTTCCCAACACGAATCAAGGTACCATTTTTACAAAAAAATTATGAAAAATTAAGCAAAAGTAAATGCATAAAATTAAAAGAACATAAAGAAATAATATAAAAGTTGGGTTGCCTCCCAACAAGTGCCCTTGGTTAATATCCTAGGCTTGACATGAGGAATACATTCAACCTGGGTTTCTAAGGGGTGGCTTTAATGATTTAGATGGAAGCTTAAACTCAACTCTTTCATCACCAATCCCAAGTGTCAAATATCCTCACCCAATAGCAGTGATCACATCAGTCATAGCTTGGAATGGCCTTCCCAATAGCATCTTAGATCTTGTCATCTCAGGCATATCCATAACCACAAAATCTATAGGAAAGATGAACTTGTCTACCTTAACTAGCACATCCTTGCATATACCATGTGGCTTCACAATTGATCCATCTACCAACTCAATTATCATGGAGGTATTTGTCGGCTTCTTCGATCCCAACTTTTGAAAAGTAGCAAGAGTCATGAGGTTAATGCTTTCCCTTGAGTCACACTGTGCTTGTGGGAATTGTTGTCCACCTATAGAACATGAGATGTAGAAACATCTTGGATCCTTCCTCTTTCTTGGCATATTTCCTAGAATAATAGAACTCACTGCTTCATCAACACACCAAACATTTGTATCTTTGATCTGTCATTTCTTGTTGATGATGTCTTTCATGAATCTTCCATATGCAGGGATTTTCTCTATAACCTCCACTAGTGGTATGTTGATGTGGAGCTTTCGGAAGATCTTAAGAAATTTCCTAAAGTGAATTTTCTCTTTCCTCAGCTTCAGACTATCTAGGAATGGAACCCTTGGCTTCTCTATGTGCTTGTGCGGTGGAACATATGGAACTTTGGGGGACTCCTCCCCTAAGCTTGCTTCAACACCACCTTCTGAGATAGAATTTGGCACACCTTCTATGGATGGCACAACCTGCGGCTGCTTCTCCTTGTTCGTGGGTGCCTCCTTGTTGATTGTGGTTGCACCACTACAGAGTAGAGCCTTCACCTGCTCCTCTGGCATGGGAGTCTCTTCTAAAACTTTACATGTTGACACGGTAGTAGTGGAGTTTTGGAGTGCTTTAACCGACGTCATGCATCCTCCTGGCAATCCATACAAACTATGAGGGTATGGAACTGTGAGGACATACTCCATATCTTACTGTATGATATTCTACTCAGGTATCTCCTCAATAGGGGGTTCTGGCTCGTTGTTAATCAAGATGTATTTAACATGTTGATGTTGTTGCACGAGTGTGGCATTCCTAGTAGGTTCCTTCAGAATGAGCTTCTTCATGGAATCCATCTCCACCATAATTTGAGAAATTTGATACTGCATGCTCTGTATCTGTGCCCCATGGCTTTGGAGAACCTACTGCGTCTGTCCCATGAACAACTCATTTTTCTTGAGCAGTTTCTTGAGCATCTCATTGGTACTATCTTCTTCATTGTTTCTGTACGCCTATTGCCTCATGTACTTGGCCTTTTCTGCCTCTTCTTCCTCTTCTTTCTGATATATCTTCTTAGCAATCAAATCCAACTTTTCATTCAATACATTGATCATCTTTAACTGTACCACACTCTTGATGTGCTTTAGGCGTTCTGTCTCATTATCACAGGATTGGTTTTTGGCCATGTTCTACAGAATCTCCTGGCACTTAGATGGTGAATTATTAAGAAAGAAACATGTGCCTGCACTGTCCAGAGTGACACGTTCATAGTAGTTGAGACCAAAGTAAAACATCTTGACTTGGTCCTCCTGTTCTATCCCATGATGAGGGACTTTCCTGAGCATGTTCTGAAAATACTCCCAAGCCTCAGAATAGGACTCAGCTGCTTGTTGTTTAAAATTGTGAATCTTTTGGACCAACTCATTGGTCTTCTTCAGTGGGAAGTATCTTTCAAAGAAGACCTCAATCATCTGATTCCATGTCTCAATGAATTCCTTTGGCAGGTTGTATAGCCATTATTTTGCCTTGTCTGCCAGCGATGATGGGAACATCTTCAAATAAATAGCTATCTGTGGAAATTTATCCACTTTTACCATGTCACAACACCCCACAAAGTTGTTGATGTGTACCACCGGGTCTTCATGAGTATGCCCATGAAAAGCCTATGACTTGACTAGTACAATCAGCCCAGGGTCAATCTTGTATTGTGCCACATTCAATGCATGTTTCTTAATCGGGCCCAACTGAGCAGTCGAAGAAGACACCTTGACCTTGTCCCTTATGGTCTTTTCTTTAGTTGTTGCTCCATCACCCATTGTTGCTTTACTAGTACCTTGAAATTTTAAACAATAGTGTATGAACCGGTACTAATAATTGAAAAAAAAAATAAGATTTACAATTCAGTTCAAAATATTATAATAAAATTACAAGAAAAATAAAAAGTGGCATAGAGTGGCCGACCAAAACACTCGTAGTGCTGAAAACTTACTGTCTCCCCGATAACGGTGCCAAAAACTTGACACACAAAAACAGTGCGTCGAAATGCAAGTGCATGCGTCGAGTAATATAGGCTTATGTGAGGCCGAAATCGAACTCAGGAAGACAAAGTCTCAGTGACTACTACTAACTATGGTGCGATCAATTAAGCTGATTAAAAAAGTTGAATCGAATTTGAACAAAACAAAAGAAGATTAAGAGAAAATTAAAATGATTGATTCGAATGAAATGAATTTCTTAGGATTTCCGATTTCACCATGGGGTCTCATCGTATCTTAATTCTACCAAATTAATACAAATTTCTACTTCTACCCAAGATAGAAAGCATGTGATGCGATGATTTTGAGTCGCATTTATAGACCGATTTCATATGTGTTTTGTGCCTTAATTACTCATTTTCATGGATATTATTGCATAATTCACTTTATTTGGTCTTTGCCATCATTTTATATCAAATCCCCTTTGTTTCACTATTTTAAGCATTATTGATCATCTTATCATAAATCGTGTGGATTTACTTGGTCTTGTTGTGCAATTTCAGGAAGAACAAGTATCTTCTTCCGTCGATACCATCGACGGATGTCGATACCATCGACCAAGCCACAGGTTGTCAGCCGAGAAGAGCAATACAGAGTCGATACCATCGACACCCATGTCGATGGCATCGAGATGTCTCCAGGCTGCTGGTGAGGATAAAGTCGATACCATCGACGCAAGTCGATGCCATCGACTCAAGGAGAGCTACAACGTCGCTAAACGACAACAACCGACGCTAAAGGAGTCGATACCATCGACACCCAAGTCGATGGTATCGAGATCATGACAGGCGCTCAGAATAAAAGAAAGGAAAGCTGCCGCTAATCCGCTGTGTCGATACCATCGACTCGCGTCGATGGTATCGACGCCGGCAGATATGCGTTGGATTTGTTTTGATTTCGATCGGACGGCTGTTGTTATTTGATGACCTAATTAGGGACTTATACCTAATGACGGCCGCCCAGACGTAAGGAGGATCTCATTTTTTTGATTGCACGAGTGCGAGGAGGAGAGAAAGGAGAACGGAGGCCGAGAAGCTCATTCCGGGTGATTCGGACGCTGCCGAAGACAATTTCCACCACCGACAGGCGGGGAAAGCTTGTGTTTTACGCCAAAGATCCACCGGCTCTTCTCCGTTCAGGGGTTTTCCCATTTATTTCACGTTTTTCTTATGAATTCCCCAATTTCTACCATGTATTCGTGTAAGATGAACATGAGAGGCTAAAACCCTCAATCTTTAGGACCGGGAGTAGCCCGGGGATACATTGTATGATGATTTTATATTGATAATTCATATTTTTCTCTCATATCCGTGGTATAAATTCATTTTCTCTATTTCTATTGTTATGTTTGATCACCATAATAATAAATTAATGCCCTTAATCACTTCGACAGAAGGATTAACGGTTGAAAAGAGACGAATTCTACATTAATTAATAAAACCCTTGACAAAGGAGTTGTAAAATTAATGGTGGGAACTGAGGGACCGATCTTAATGCGCTTAGTTTAGGGGAATGATTACTACGACGGTGGAATCAACCTAAATCTAAGTAGTGAATTACACCACGACAGTGGGTAATTCTGTTTTCAGGCCACTACCCGGATAGAGAGAGAAGTGTGAAGAATGATATGAAACTTAATATAATGTTGACCCGCGGTGAAACCGCCATCCTAAAGATATCCCTTTGAATTGATTAAATTAACCTTTAATCAATTGTTTAATTTGTTTGATTTTTATTTTCTTTTAATTTGAACAACAAAACCTTACTTTGTTAATCGGTCTAGCTGATTGCGATTAGTTAGTAGAAGTCTCCAATAATTCACGTATCCCTGAGTTCGACTCGGGCCTCACAAGGCCTATATTACTCGACGCGTACACTTGCGTTTTTAGTGCGTAGTAAAATACACGTCAGCATGTATTCCGAATTGCTCGCTTCCGCTATGAAATTCACTACCTAGATCTAAGACAATTCCACGTCTCTAGTAATTTATCTCTTAGTCTAGGTGCATTATTGAAACCTCTAGGTTCTTTCTACTAACTTAGATGGTCATTTATTCTCTAATGTCCTGAAGCTGACTTACTTAAGCACTTCCTCAATTATGTGACTCGATTACTCACAAGATAAGCTCATAAAAAAATCACATCATCATAGGTTCATCATGATTTTTGATTGCATGAATGATTTTATGTGCTCATGATTCTTCCGTAGCCACCTATTTCAACTACTTATTGCTCTTATTGGTAGGCCACTTAGATGATTTTCTCCTCATTTATTATTTTATCAGGAGAACTGCTTCCATGTTGATGGTAGGTAGATAAAAGAGCAACATAGATAGGAGATCACACGATGCATCAAGTATGAACCAAACTAGTCTATCATATTAACTGCTTTAACTGATAGTGTCTCATTCATTGGGGACATATATTTTGGATAGAGGTTTTTGGTCGCCTATATGGAAGTTAGTGTCCAGTCGTCAGTAACGGATGAAATGAGGACCAAAAGGTGGAGACTTTTTAGATATATCTTATGTATTATGTCCTTCAGCTAACTTATCTCAAATAGATTCAAAGGTGTTGTTGCTCGCGGATGAGTAAAATTTCATCTTAGGGGAGTTTGATGTATGGGTTTTTGAGTCGTTTATTACAAGCCTATTTTATATTCATTTTGTACATTTGTTAGTCAATTAGTTGATCGTATTTGCATAAATATTTATAATTTGCTTGTATAATCTGTTCGCATCAAACACTGCTTATTTCATCATAATTATATTATTTTATACATTTCTCAACCTTATACATGATCTACGTGCATTTTCTGGATCGTCCAAGTAATTGAGGAGTTGGTGCCACTGAGATGACATCAGGGACTGGGCTTTAGATGACCAAATGAGTCGATGGCACCGACTGCAATAGTCGATGCCACCAAGAGAGCATCTGAGAGGCAGAGTAAATATTCACATCAGCTCGGTGCCATTGACTTCCAAGTCGATGGCACTGACCATTCCAGAGCGCGACCAGATCTTGATGTCGTCGGTGCCACTGACATCCAGGTCTGTGCCATCGACCCTGCCAGATTTCAGGAATCTACATTGATCGTCCCGATCCAACGATCCACGTTATTTGGTACCGTAAGTGACCTAAGACAAAAAGGGGACGATGGACAGACCGAAAGGGCATCAGTTTTTACACCGCACGATGGCTAGAGAAGAGAGGAAGATAAGCACAGAGCCAAAGGACATCAACTGGGAGATTCGAGCACCTCCGACAGATGATTTTACTGCCAGAAGACTAGAGAACGTGTGTTTCTCGAGGAGGATCATTCGGAGCACCTTCTTTCTATGGGTTATACGAACTTCCTTCATGTTTCTCACATTTTCATCTCTCCTTCTATGTATTTACAACTAAAAATCATGCGTGGCTAATCCCCTCTTTTCTTTAGGACCCGGGAGTAGCCCAGGGACTCATTGTATTGAATGTCTACATGATTTAATATAAATTTATCTTTGTTCCTAGATATATAAGTGTGGATTTGAACGACTTATCGCTGCTTGATCACCATCGATAGGATTGCAGACCAATAATTACTATGGAACGGGGATTAAAGGTTAGAAAACCATAACTTGTACACTTTCCTACGCATTCCTTGGAAAAGGTAACGTACAGTCAATGGAAAGAACCCAGAGTTTTCAATAATGCACCTAGATTAAGAGATAAATTACTACAGACGTGGAATTGGCTTAGATCTAGGTAGTGAATTGCATAGCGGAAGTGAGGAATTATGAATACATGATTTCTATCCAGGGTAGAAGTAGAAATTTGTATTAATTTGGCAGAAATAAGATGTGATGAGACCCCGTGGTCAAATCGGCAATCCTATGGAATTCATTTCATTCGAATCAATCGTTTTAATTTTCTCTTTATTTTATTTTATTTTGTTCAAACTCAATTCAACATTTTAATCAGCTTAGTTGATCACACCATAGTTAGTAGTAATCACTAAGACTACATCTCCCTGAGTTCGAACCGGGCCTCACATAGACCTATATTACTCGACGCGTCCACTTGCATTTCTACGCACAGTTTTGGCGTGTCAAGTTTTTGAAGATAAGCTCACAATTTTTTTTTCAAATTGCACCCATCCCGAAGATTGATATTTTCAATTGAAACCATGCTTTTACTTCTCCACAGATTACACTAGATAGATTGTCGATCCTAAATAATAGAAAAACTAACAAGAAAATTAACTAATTTTTCTCAAAATAAAACATACAAAAAGATAAAATAAAAGAAAATAAAAACTAAGATAGAAGTTGTTCCAGCACCCCCCTAATATTGAATATGAATATGGCCTCATAGTCAAAATCATGGGATTTAAGGGGTGGAACAATGGTACCCGACTAAAATGGTGGTGGCAGTGGCTGAGTGGGGTCCTGGGGAGGAAACATCTCCTGGAAGGTCAGATCAGATGAAGGCATATCCGGTGGCATCGGGTAATATCCAAAATATCCCTGGCTCCAGTAATGGTCAAAGAACAATTGCTGATAATTTCCATCCTTTGCAGACGTTGATGCATGTTCTATTGGTTGGCCAAGGGAAGACATTCATTCTCATAGATCACCTGTTGGTTGCTATATAGCCGATCTTGCACATCTTGAATGCTAGCCAGAGATTGGGTTTGCTGTTGTTGATGTATTTGGATGTCCTGTAGCATAGAAAACATACCCACCATAGAATAAGCATCCTCTCCTTCATGAGAGGGTGGCGGGGAAGAAGATGTCGAGGCAGCATAATGTCGAGGATGCTTCCGTGGAGCCACTCTATGTGTCATATGAATGGTGGGCTCCACTTCCTCCATGTAGCCACTTGATTCTTCTTCCTCCTCAGCATTGATCTCTTGTTGTCCAGCATTTTCATCGTCCACAACCGGCCATCTATAGTGCTCAACTTGCCTGATGTTGAAGATAGGATCAGGAAGTTGACGCTCGTAGAAAGTATCATCGACCGAACATATGGCATAGATTCTGTTGTTTTCAACAGTGACGCGACCCGCCTGCTTGAAATGAAGGTGGTCGATACAAAGTCTAGAATTCAGTAGCTCCAGAGTAGAAAGATTGAGGCCCAAATGACGAGCAATGGGGGTAATAAGTCCACCAAAAAGTATAGGCATGGCCCGCCTGACATTGCGCCTCACCAAAATAATGGTGAGGAAGAATGCTCCCTAGTTAAACGGCCTTCCCTCCAAAAGTTGATACAGAAAACACAAGTCTAGCACTTGCACCTTTGCTTGCCCTTGGGTTGACTTGGTGAATAGTGTGTTGGTGAGCATACGATGAAGCACTCGAACAAAGGGATGCTCGAGGTCTGCTAAGGAACTATGGTTGTTACAACCCCAAAATTTGGGTTCATTTGCTGAGAAATGTAATTTCTCATATTAATGATAAATGAACAAATAATGATTGAATGCATGAATTTTGTTACAATAGGCTTGATGATTGCTTTTTGGGATTTATTGGCTATTGGGCCCAATAACAAGGAAATTCAATTAAGTAAATGTATAATTAAGTTTTCGAGAAAAGAAAGGTGTGCAAACCTCCAGAAGGCAAAATAATATAATCCAAAGTTGGATTTTGTGCCTCTTGGCTTCCTTGAGTCCCAAGGAGTCCAAAGTTGCATAGAGAATGCAATAAGAAAAGAAAAGACCAATTAGGTATTTCTTTATTACGAAAGAAATTGAAAATAATGATAAAATGAGGAAAATATGAGAAAAGAGGTATAATTGAGTTATCCTTGGTGTATTATCATATCCAAAGGATTCCTAATGATAAAAGGCATACCAATGAGGAAAATAAAAGAGAAATAAAGAGAAATACTCAAAGAGAGATATTTTAATGTGAAATAATGCATATTAATGCATCTAGAAGGATAATGAGTATCCAATAGAAAGGGATTTCGAAATAATAGAGTTTCTTGAGATCCAAGGAGTCCCAATGAAGAAAGAGGAAAGAGAAAATTCCTATAAAAGAAAATAATAATATAATGTGAATACATTATTAGTGTATTATGTGGTATTGCTAAAAAGAAAGTAATGGCTTTTAAAGGGAAATAGGATTTCATTCTTATGGTTTAAAAAGCAAGAACAAAGAGAATAAGAGGGATACTTTTCGAAATCCTAATATCAAAAGAAGAAGGAATACTAAAGAAATATGAGAGAGAGAACTAGTTTCTTATTGAAGGAATTGATTTCCTACTTGGAAAGGGACTCCTTGATTCATGAATAGCCGGCCTAAGTCTTTTTGCCTCACCCTATATAAAGGGTAGACCCTCATGATCGAGTTCTAGGGAAATTCCATGGAATACACTCTCTCTTCCCTACCTTCTTCCTCCTTGTCTTTGTCCTTAAACCTTAGAAGAAGAAAGCAACATGAACCTGGAGCAACGAGGTGCCCGGGTGGGTTGGAAATGGATCTGGACGTGCCATGATGCCATAGGTAGGTCTAGCCAACGACGCCATGCTCTAAACGATGATGCATAGCAGCCGCACTGCTGCACTGAATGACCACAAGATGTAGCTCCGCCTGACCCGTCCCGACCATCCTGGGCATGGGTCAAAGGTGAGTGGAGGATGACGGTGGACGGTAGAGGTAATGGAGTGGTCGCCGGGGGCTCTCGGGTCCAGGAAGAGGAAGGAAGGCTGCGCCGGTCGCAGCTAGGGCGGCAACCCCAGGGCGGACCGAGGTTGAAGAAGGGAAGGCTGGCATTGGACGGAGTTGCCCTCCGCGGGCTGTAGAAGGCGCTTAACTTACCAAGGGAAAAGTCTTCCTTTCGTCATGTTTCCAAAACTAGCAAAACGCGTTGCATGGAAGGCGCCTACGTGGCATCCCCCTATTGGCCAAAGTAAGTCAAATTTACAAAAATCATATCTATTTAACCGTAGCTCGGATGGATGCATATTATACATGAATTTTTCTCAGAAAAATGAGAGGAATCCATTAAAATATAATTGAAGCCTGATTCATTTTGAAATTCGAAAAGTAATGGAAGATATCAACTTTAATGTATTAATGTTTGAAGAACCCTATTTTGATATGATTAATGTGATTAGTACGGTTTAATTGATGATTAAAGTTGATATTAGCCTGTTAATGATAAAAGGGAACATTAGGAACAAAAAGAATGAATTTTGCACGTAATTGATTTATATAGAGTTTCATGTGCATGAAAAAGCTTTAATGGGCCTTGAAACCCTAATATTAGTGAATGAGATTATTAATGGCTTTAATTGATTAATTTCATGATTAAAGTTGGAATATGCTAAATCTAAGCTGTTTCAAGCATCAAAGTTCCTAATTGTGGTTAAATACTCTTAATGTAGAAATTAGGTTTTAAAAGAGAAAGATGAAATAAAACCCTAATTGCAAAGTAAACCCTAAAAAGAGGAAGAAACCCTAAAAAGGAATAGAACCATAAGTAGCAAGATGATTTGGATATATTTTGATAAAAAGGAAATTGAATGTAATTTCAGGATTCTTGCACTTACTTGATTGGATGACTTGATTGATTGGATTGAATGGATTGTTCTATCTCAAATCAGCCTGACAGGTATGTGGTTACGCCTATGAATATCCTGAAGTAGTTTCTCGAGGATTTTCGAGGTTTTATCGATGACCTAAATTAAACTGTTGGATGCATTTAATTCTTGCAAATTATAATGTGGATATGACTATCACCTAAGATATGTGCCTACTAGCTCAGATCCTAGTCCCCTCTGTAGCTTGATAGATTGACCTAGTATATGTCTACCGATGGGATAGGTCCATCAGGTCATTGAATGACTTAGTACATGGATACCAATTGGGTAAGTCCATCAAGTCATCATGAGTTAGGGATTGAGCTACCTTTGGGTAGGACCATGCGACTCCATAACCCTAAGTATTGGCTACCTGTGTGGTAGGGCCATGGGAGTAAGGATCTACCATATGAGAGAGGTAGTATCCAAGTCCACTACATGGACAACACATAGATAGGGGATAGTAAAGGATTGAGTAGTATTGCTTAAAATGTAATCTTGGATGTTAAAGGATATTTGAATGACTACATTGTTAACTTAGTTGCACAATTATTGTTTCCCCCACATACCAGCTTTGGCTGATCGATGTTTTGTTTGTCGGCGTTTTAGGTACAACCCTAAAATGAACAAATAGTAAAGTGGAATATGTGAAATTAATTAAGAGTTAAAGTACAAAGGAGGATTAGTTAGAGTAGACTTCTGATGCAGATAGATGTAGATATCATAGTTTTGAAAAATGTATGCAAAGTTTTATTTTATACCAGTTTTCAGTTTAGTTGGTAAAATTTGTTAATTGTTATTGATTATTTGTCGAACCTTTGATCATGTTAATTGGATAACGACACCGACCTTTTGGTCTCCCTTAATTGGGGGTTACCGGGAGGTGGGGTTGTTACAATTGGTATCAGAGCATAGGTTCCCCACTTAATCTTTAACAATTATTAAATTTTACAAATTCCATAGAACCGAGGGAGTTATTAGAGGATTTTCCGAAAGACTGAGGTGTCTAGAAAAGGATCACGTCTGGGGGCTGGAAATATTTTCCTCCGCACCGCTAGTTGGAATACGAGGACTCCCATATTGTGTGATTGTCTGGCCAATGTCTTAGGATATGACTCGAAATAAGATACCTTTAGGACTCTCTCATCTTGTTCATCCCTTCTCAACTCAAATTCTGTTAAGGACCTTAAGGATTAGGGTTTCCTCTCTTCTCCTCACCCTCTTGAGATATGGGTAAGGTTAATAAGGTCTAAGGAATCCTCCACCAAATTAATGAAAATCATGTAAAAAAGATGTCATGGATATAAGCTTAATAGATTAAGCGCAAACTAAAGAATATATACATGCTTAGGTCGAATGACACGAGTTGTCATTGCTCTCAGGAGAAACCTGAGGATAGGCCTCTTTGTCAGGAGGATGAGTAGAGAGAGTTAGTCTTGGAGGTAGAAACATACATTAAAAGTAGAGACCTAGCACATCCTTTGAGGATGATGTTAACCCTAACCCTAAGTGAGGGTCTAAGAGAAAGATGACATGATGAGTTAGACATCATGGTTGACCGAGTGTTTGGTTGGACATGACTTTGGGATGCCATAAGAGGTTAGATGACCTAGTACCTTTGGCGACCCAACCTTGGAGAGGGTCGTGCATGTTAGAGAGAAGGATAGCCCCTTCATGTATGAGGTTAGAGGAGAACCTATAGACACCCTATGGGCTTAGGCAAGTAGGGTATAGCTTGCACCCAGGGTGCTTCAGTAGTGCGAGCAGCAAGTTAAAACCGAGACCAGAAGGACAAGATGGATGGCTTATGAGATAAGCATAAAGGGCTATGGATAATCATGAGAAAACATAAGTTTGAGCATAGGCCTCACCCGTGTAGAGGTATGCATGTGAGCTTGATCCTTCATGGAGAGATGACCTTTAGTAGTATGGCTGGATGTGGAGTTAGCTTTAGAGAGAGAAAGAAGGAACCAAGCAAGAAGGTTGGAAACCTAAAACTCCAAGATGTGAGGAACAATGGGAAGTCGAGAATGATGCAACCTAAGTGGATGATAGTGGTTGTCTCATGTATGATCCCTGGAGGCTGATGATATCTTGGTTGCCTATAGAGGAACCAAACCCTAGAGAGAGGATGATGCTTCTAGTACCTATGTGCCTGTGGTATAGGTGTTTACCTTTTGAGATAGGAAGAAGAGTTCCTTAGACCTAGAGAGGTTTGGTAATAGGTTGTGAGGCTTTATACCTTGTTGGTTATCCTTGAAGAGGACTCAACTCTGAAGTATTGCTCGAGTAGAAGGATGACATGAAGCGAATGTCATGCCTTATACATGATTGATTCGTGGTTAAGAGGTTGAGCATGCAGTTGGATACCCAAAGGTGAACCTAGGGTTCCTAGGCCTAAGAGGGGAAGTTGTGTACCCAATGCTCATGATGAGATTTGAGTCTCTATGGTTTCGAGCATGGTACTCCTCATATGTAGAGGTAAAGAAAACTCCTTAAGTTAAGGGTATATTTGATGAACCCCTCACAACTACGTTGGTCTAATGTTGAGGATGAGAACAAGTGTGACCTAGCATGGTTTTGTAGGTGTCTGTTTGTGCCTTAGTAGCTTGATAGGGCTAAGCATGATCATGTGGAGGCAAACCCTAAACATAAGGATGCTTGTGACCTTTGTTTCCTCCCATCCTGGGAGAGGGACCCTTTTATAGGGGGTATACTAGTTTTGTTGGTTTCAGGTAACCTAAAGAGGTCTCATAGGATCTAGAGAAGCTAAGTGAAGAGTACATGGTAAGAGAATGAACTTGTAGACCCATAATTAACCATCTCTAAGTGCATGTGGATGTGTTACCGTGGGGGTAACCGGTATGGGGCCTGACCAAGGTAGGCTGGTCACCATGACCCTTATGAAAGGATGGAAGACAACCCATGAATGCAGAGGGAGATGATGAAGGCTTGGGTAAAGTTCTCAGTTGAACATGTGCTATAATAGAATCCTAAGTCTATCCTAGGGTCAAGTAGGGATAAGAGTGATGGAAGAAGGAGTTGTCTAATTCCCTAGTTGCACATGACCATAGGGTCGGGAGGTAACAACTATCATTGTCTAAGGGCCATGGGTTAGGAGATTGATCACCTTCATGAACTCATGGGACCCAAAGGGCAGATGAGTAGGGCACTCTCTGGATGCATAAGGAAAAAGGGATGACCTCAAAAGTGTCGGCACCCTATAGACCTAGAGGAGATGACCAAGGATTGTGTGGTGACCCAAGTAGGTTCAAGACCAGTTCTCCATGGAAGTAACTTTGATATCAAGATGATGGTGATGTGGAGACATAAGTTGCATGTTTCAACTTAGATTCAAAGGTGTACTGGCAATGTGGGATGTACCATCTCTACTCTTGGAATAGGAAGAACTCTGTTTGGATGGCCGCCAAATGCTTATTTCCTCTTGTTATGGGAGGGAGAGGTGGGACAGTACGCATGTCATACGCCTAGGATAAAAAATGATGCGAGTTGGAACATTGCTATGAGGTATGAGGACAGAGATGATAACATACCTTGGTGGAGTGAAGGATACATGGATGGTTTACAAACAATAAAAGGTATAAGGTAGTCACCTTATAAGGATGTTTTAGCATGAGCTATGTGGATTTTGCAAGTGATGCAAGGTAGAGTTGATCACCAAGAAGATGAGCTCAAAGTGTTCTCAATGAAGACAGACTTAGAGTTCGAGTTTGAAATGATGAAGTGAAGTGGTAAGGAATGCTCTGGTTGAGATATATCTGACTAGTTTGGCAAGAGGCTAGAAGAGGTTGTTAGGTTAACCCTCAATTGGAAAAGAGATATGTTTGGGTTAACACTCAGATGTGATGAGATCTGGTTGAACGATTTAGTCCTTGATATAATGAATGCATGGTGATAGAACCTCAGATACACTTCTTTGGATAGGAAGGAAACAAAACCCCGATGAGAGTGGTTAAGGGTTTCTGAGGAATCGATCTTGAGGAAATCATGACATACATGAAATCATGATTTTAAGATCACCATACACCATGGTACTACTACGATAATGAGTGGTAGCAGTACTATGGATGCTGGAGATGAGGCTACATGCAAGCCAGGAGGTAAAGGATGAACACCAGTAACCCAGTGTAATGATATAGAGGATAAAAGAGTCCCTAAGAGGGAATGGGAGTTTATCACTGTGGATGATGTGGAAAGTCTCCCCTTGACCAAGGAAAGTCATGATGCCATATGGGTTATGGTAGATCGCCTTACCTAAATGACATGAGAAAGAAAGAGTGTTGTCAAGGGACAGATCGGGTTGAACTACACGTGAGAGAGACGGTTCAACTACACCATGATTCCATTTCAAAAGTTCTTGAGCATGACCTAAAGGTTCACTTCCATAAGGTGGAAGTAGGTACATGAAGAACTCGGTGTCAGTACCACCTATCACCCCTAACTAATGGTTAGTATGATCCAGACTAGAGGGTCTGATGAGAGCAAGTGTTCTTGTTCATGGTGATACAAAGAGATAGTTCTTAAGATGTGATGTTAACCACCATAGCCTTTATCGGGATGCAAGAAGTTCTATAAGGAGGTTGTGTCAGTCACCACTTCATTATGATGATGTTGGTGAAGGAGGCCTCGCGAAGGTTAGAAAAGAACCACAGTGTGTGCAGATGAAGTCGCTTTGATCGTGCAATGGCTGAGAGAGGGCCCAGTGGTGACATGAGTCACGAGCTGATGCAAAGCAGACTGACATGCAGTTCACTATGGGAGAATATGTGATGTGAAAATCGGACCCCTCTAAGCTACAGCTGAGAAAGCTGAGTCCCCGATATATGGGTTCTTTTAGATAGATTGGTGAAGATGGTTGTGTTTAAGCCTTGCCCTCAGGATAAAGTGATGTGTTCCATGAGTCCGATCTAGAGCACTATGTGAGGTACCCTAGCCATGTGTTGAGCCTTGAACCTATTCAGCTTTTGAGAGGCTGAAATGTCCTGAGTCACCTATGAGGGTACGATATACCAAGGTAAGAAAGAACTCAGATGGAAGAATATGAGATGATGAAGGTTCTTGGGAGGCACCATGGAAAGGGTAGAGCCACATGGGAGCCCTGATGGACATAAGAAATGCTTATCCTAAACTATTTGTTTGCTTGATGGAATTTTGAGGACAAAATTCTTATAAGAGGGGAAGGATGTTACAACCCCAAATTTTGGGTTCATTTGCTGAGAAATGTAATTTCTCATATTAAAGATAAATTAACAAATAATGATTGAATGCATGAATTTCGTTACAATAGCCTTGATGATTGCTTTGTGGGCTTTATTGGCTATTGGGCCCAATAACAAGGAAATTCAATTAAGTAAATGAATAATTAAGTTTTTGAGAAAAGAAAGGTGTGCAAACCTCCAGAAGGCAAAAGAATATAATCCAAAGTTGGATTTCATGCCTCTTGGGTTCCTTGAGTCCCAAGGAGTCCAAAGTTGCATAAAGAATGCAATAAGAAAAGAAAAGACCAATTAAGTGTTTCTTTGTTAAGAAAGAAATTGAAAATAATGATAAAATGAGGAAAATATGTGAAAAGAGGTATAATTGAGTTATCCTTGGTGTATTTTCGTATCCCAAGGATTCCTAATGATAAAAGGCATACCAATGAGGAAAATAAAAGAGAAATAAAGAGAAATACTCAAAAAGAGATATTTTAATGTGAAATAATGCATATTAATGCATCTAGAAGGATAATGAGTATCCAATAGAAAGGGATTTCGAAATAATAGAGTTTCTTGGGATCCAAGGAGTCCAAATGAAGAAAGAGGAAAGAGAAAATACCTATAAAAGAAAGTAATAATATAATGTGAATACATTATTAGTGTATTATGTGGTATTGCTAAAAAGAAAGTAATTGCTTTTAAAGGGAAATAGGATTTTGTTCTTATGGTTTAAAAAGCAAGAACAAAGAGAATAAGAGGGATGATTTTTGAAATCCTAATATCAAAAGAAGAAGGAATACTAAAGAAATATGAGATAGAGAACTAGTTTCTTATTGGAGGAATTGATTTCCTATTTGGAAAGGGACTCCTTGATTCGTGAATAGCCGGCCTAAGTCTTCTTTCCTCACCCTATATAAAGTGTAGACCCTCAGGATCGAGTTCGAGGGAAATTCCATGCAATACACTCTCTCTTCCCTACCTTCTTCCTCCTTGTCTTTGTCTTTAAACCCGAGAAGAAGAAAGCAGCATGACCCTAGAGCAACGAGGTGCCCGGGTGGGTTGGCAATGGATCTGGACATGCCGTGATGCCACAGGTAGGTCTAGCCAACCACGCCATGCTCTAAACGATAATGCATAACAGCCGCACTGCTGCACTGAACGACCGCAAGATGCAGCTCCGCCTGACCTATCCCGAGCATCCTGGACATGGGTCAAAGGTGAGTGGAGGATGACGGTGGACGGCGGAGGTAATGGAGTGGTTTCCAGGGGCTCTCGGGTCCATGAAGAGGAAGGAAGGTTGTACCGGTCGCAACTAGGGCGGAAGCCCTAGGGCGGCCCCAGGTTGAAGAAAGGAAGGTTGGCATTGGATAGAGTTACCCTCCACGAGCTGTAGAAGGCGCTTAACTTACCAAGGGCAAAGTCGTCCTTTCATCATGTTTCCAAAACTAGTAAAACGTGTTGCATGGAAGGCGCCTACGTGGCAGCCCCCCATTGGCCAAAGTAAGACAATTTTACAAAAATCATATCTATTTAACCATAGCTCGGATGGATGCATATTATACATGAATTTTTCTCAAAAAAATGAGACGAATCCATTAAAAATATAAATAAAGCCTAATTCCTTTTACAATTCGAAAATTAATGGAAGATATCAACTTTAATGTATTAATATTTAAAGAACCCTATTTTGATATGATTAATGTGATTAGTAGGGTTTAATTGATGATTAAAGTTGATATTAGTCTGTTAATGATAGAAGGGAACATTAGGAACAAAAAGGATGAATTTTGGACGTAATTGTTTTAACTTAGAGGTTCATGTGCATGCAAAAGCTTTAATGGGCCTTGAAACCCTAATATTAGTGAATGAGATTATTAATGGCTTTAATTGATTAATTTCATGATTAAAGTTGGAATATGCTGAATCTAAGCTATTTCAAGCATTAAAGTTCCTTATTGTGGTTAAATGCTCTTAATGTAGAAATTAGGGTTTAAAAGAGTAAGATGAAATAAACCCTAATTGCAAAGTAAACCCTAAAAAGAGGAAGAAATCCTAAAAAGGAATAGAACCATAAGTAGCAAGATGATTTGGATAGATTTTGATAAAAAAGGAAATTGAATGTAATTTCAGAATTCTTGCACTTGCTTGATTGGATGACTTGATTGATTGGATTGAATGGATTATTCTATCTGAAATCATCCTGACATGTATGTGGTTACTCCTATGAATATCCTGAAGTAGTTTCCTGAGGATTTTTGATGTTTTATCGATGACCTGAATTAAACTGTTGGATGCATTTAATTCTTGCAAATTATAATGTGGATATGACTATCACCTAAGATATGTGCCTACTAGCTCAGATCCTAGTCCCCTCTGTAGCTTGATAGATTGACCTAGTATATGGCTACTGATGGGGTAGGTCCATCAGGTCATTGAATGACTTAGTACATGGATACCAATCGGGTAAGTCCATCAAGTCATCATGAGTTAGGGATTGAGATACCTTTGGGTAGGACCATGCGACTCCATAACCCTAAGTATTGGCTACCTGTGTGGTAGGGCCATGGGGGTAAGGATCTATCATATGAGAGAGGTAGTATCCATGTCCACTACAGGGACAACACATAGATAGGGGATAGGAAAGGATTGAGTAGTATTGCTTAAAATGTAATCTTGGATGTTAAAGGATATTTGAATGACTACATTGTTAACTTAGTTGCACAATTATTGTTTTCCCCACATACCAGCTTTGGCTGATCGATGTTTTGTTTGTCGGCATTTTAGGTACAACCCTGAAATGAATGAATAGTAAAGTGGCATATGTGAAATTAATTAAGAGTTAAAGTACAAAGGAGGATTAGTTAGAGTAGACTTCCGATGCGGATATATGTAGATATCCTAGTTTTGAAAAAGGTATGCAAAGTTTTATTTTATACCAGCTTTCAGTTTAGTTGGTAAAATTTGTTAATTGTTATTGATTATTTGTCGAACCTTTGATCCTGTTAATTGGATAACGGCACCGACCTTTTGGTATCCCTTAATTGGGGGTTACCGGGAGGTGGGGTGGTTACAATGGTGGAAGTTCAGCCTTTTACCTTCTGGCACTGTCACAAGATCCTTCTAGATGGCATCAAAATATATGTTCTCGGGCTGGAGACAAGGCACATGCGGTTACCCATAGATGTCGTTGAAGGCACAGAGAGTAATTGAGTAGTTGGTGTTGTAAATGCAGAAGTCTACCTTTCCTTCTCTCCATTCACCGCTTGATGAGCGTGATTGATCAGGAGTGACTAATATCTCAAGGGACGCCATGAACTCAATCAAAATTTCTTTGTATGCAGGCCATCTGCCAAAGATGGGGTTCATAGACCTTCTGTCAAACTCTTGCCGCTCGAGGATGACATCCATGTTGTCACTGAAGCCCATGTCCTCCAACAACTGTCAATCGATGTATCTCGTCAGAGCGAATGACCTCTTGGCAAGCTCCTCGTAGACCTTCTGTACTTCTGTTGTAGGGTGGCTGAGTCGGGGTCATGGCATCAGTCTGCCAGGGGGTCCTCCTCTTCTCGCCATGGTGATGAAGTGATCGAGGAAGGAGATTAAGAAAAGAAGAGCTCGATGAAGCTTCCAGATGCTCGGAGTAGTCTCTTCTGCGTGAGGGAGTAGTGGCTCTTCAAGTTGTGAGAGAAAATAAAACCACTACTTCCCTTTTATAATTTGGCACCACCCACTACGATCGGGTCAGTGGCACTGACAATTTATCGGTGGTACCGACTTTTCTCAATCAATTTTTTGTTTCGGTGCACCGATGCACCCACCGAACCTGGAGCACTAGCTGAGTCGGTGGTACCGATGGCTTATCAGTTAGTCACGTCCAATTTCCTGCACTTTCCTTAAAAGTGTCGGTGGCACCGACTTGTGTCAGCCGATTTTCCCATCTCTCTGACCCTATTTCAGTGCCATCGACTTGGAAGTCAGTGGCACCATCTCAGCCACAACCTACAAACTTAAAAACAAATCAGGGTATCATTTTTACATAAAATTGAAAAGAAAACTAATTACTACTAAAAACTTAATGTAATGAATGAAACGAACATCCTAATGGCTGGGTTGCCTCCCAACAAGCACTCTTCATTTAACATCCTAGGCTAGACAAATCCATTGTTGAGATTAATTAGGGGCAATAAGTTTCACCTCATGCTCCTTTCTAATAAATCTTCCCTAAAATAATGCTTTAGCCTTTGGCCATTGACCAAGAAGGATCTCTCTCCCTCTTTGATTCTAACTGCTCCATGTGGAAACCCTTCTTCTATAATAAATGCTCCACTCCATCTAGAGCTCAATTTCCCGGGGTGTAATTTCAACCTTGAGTTAAAAAGTAAGACACTCTCTCTTGGTAAAAAGACACTCCTTGCTATATGTCGATCATGAATTTGCTTAGTTCTTTCCTTATACAATCTTGAATTCTCATAGTCATTCATCCTAATTTCATCAAGCTCATTCAACTCTAACATCCTTGTCTTACCTACTTCATCAAGATCAAAATTGAGCCTTCTTAACGCCCAATGAGCCTTATGTTCTAATTCCACAGGAAGATGACACGCCCGACCATAGACTAACCTAAAGGGTGTAGTTCCTATGGGTGTTTTATAGGTAGTCCTATAGGCCCATATCACATCAACTAACAATTCACTCCAATTCTACCTACTAGATGACACCGTCTTTTCCAGGATCTTTTTAATCTCACAATTGGAAATATCAAATTGTCCTTGAGTTTGTGGGTGATAGGGTGTACCCACATGATGTGTCACTCCATACTTGTTCAAAATTTCCCCAAATTTCTGATTGGTGAAATGAGTTCCCCCATCACATATAATCATCCTTGGCACTCCAAATCTGTAGAAAATGTGATCCTTAACAAATTTGCATACAACATTTGCATCATTGGTGTAGGATAGAACCGCTTCCACCCATTTTGACACATAATCTACAGCCAACAAGATGTAAAGATTAGAGTTAGAGGATAGAAAGGGCCCCATAAAGTCAACACCCCATAAATCAAAAACCTCTACTTCTTGAAACACATTCAAGGGAATCTCCTTCCGCTTTTATATGTTACCTGATCGCTGACATGCGTCACACCTATGCACAAAATCATATGCATCTTTGAATAGGATCGGCCAGTATAACATGCTCTCCAACACCTTTGCGGGTATCCTAGAACTACCATGGTGTCCAACTGTAGGCAGTGTGTGGCAATGTTTTAACACACTCTCATACTCACCTTCAGGTACACATCTTCTCAAAATTCCATCCCTATACTGTTTCAACAAAATAGGATCATCCCAAAAGTAATAGCGCAAATAATGAAAAAATCTCTTCTTTTCTTGATACCCCGAATCAGCAGGCAATTCCTTACAAGCTAAATAATTCACAATGTTAGAAAACCAAGGATCTTTTTGCTTAAGGGTGAACAACTGCTCATCAGGGAAAATCTCTAGAATGGGTATATTCATATCCTTCTCATCTACCCTCTCCAATCGAGATAGGTGGTCAGCCACCATATTCTCTATCCCTACTTTATCCTTGACCTAAATGTCAAACTCTTGCAATAAAAGAATCCATCTAATCAATCTTGGTTTAGCATCCTCCTTCTGCAGCAAGTACTTAATATTCGCATGGTCAGTACACACCACCACTTTTGCTCCCACAAGATATTGTCTAATTTTTTCAAAAGCAAAAACAACAACTAGTAACTCTTTTTCAGTTGTGGTGTAATTATGTTGTGTGTCGTTAAGTGTTTTAGATGCATAATATATTACCATAGGAACTTTGTCTAGGCATTTCCCCAACACCGCCCCCAGAACATAGACCGATGCATCACACATCAGCTCAAACGGTTGGCTCCAATATGGAGCTTACACAACTGGTGCAGATATGAGTTTTTCTTTTAAAATCTCAAAAGCCTTTAAGAATCTCTCATCAAAGTTGAATTCAACATTCTTTTCCAAAATCTCAGACAATGGTTTAGCAATTTTTGAAAAATCCTTAATAAATCGGAAATAAAACCTGGCATGGCCTAGAAAACTCCTAACTGCCTTCACTGACGTTGGTGGAGGAAGTTTTGAAATCACTTATATTTTAACCGGATCCACCTCCAATCCTTTGCTAGATACCTTGTGGCCTAACATTGTGCCCTCGCTAACCATCATGTGATATTTTTCCCAATTAAGTACTAAGTGTGTGTATTCACACCTCTGCAAAACCTTGTCCAAAATTTTCAAGCAATCATCAAAAGACGTCTCATAAACCAAAAAATTATCCATAAAAACCTCAAGACATATTTCTACCATATCTGAGAAAATCGCCAACATACACTTTTGAAAAGTCACGGGTGCATTACACAACCCGAAAGGCATGCGACGGTATGCAAAGGTTCCATAAGGGTAGGTGAAGGTAGACTTCTCCTAGTCCCTAGGCTCGATTGAAATCTGATTATAGCCCGAATATGCATCGAGAAAACAAAAATGGGAGCGACCGGCGATTCGCTCCAAAATCTGATCAATGAACGACAATGGAAAATGATCATTAAGTGTAGCAATGTTCAAGCTGCGATAATCAATGAAAACTCGTCATCCTATCACTAATCTAGTGGTGATTTTCTCATTAGATGAATTAGTAGTGACAATAATTCCCCCCTCTTGAGCACTACCTGTGTTGGACTAACCCACATAGAATCTGAAATAGCATAGATTATGCCTGCCGACATTATCTTGATTACCTCCTTTACCACCTCCGTCATGATTGGATTTAAGCGACGCTGAGGTTGAATGAACGACTTCGCTCCTTCTTCTAGCCGATTCTTGTGTTGGCACAAGGTGGGAGAAATCCCCTTGATGTCAGCCACATACCACCCAAAATCACCTCGATGATTCTTTACCACAATGATCAATTGTACTTCTTCAGAGTTACTCAATGACGTCTATATGAGGACTGGTAGCTTCTCCTTTGCGGCTAGAAAAACATACTTTAGATTAGGTGGCAATGGCTTGAGCTATAACTTGGTCGGGCTCAGGGGTGAAGAAACCAATGGTGGTAGTAGTGGTCCCAAGCCCTCAAAATGCCTGGTGTAATGACAAGGCAAAGCCTTCAGTAGCCTTGCACATTCTTCCAGTGATCGGTCCTGAACATAATCATCCATTAAGTTCATTAGACAAGCCTCTAGCGGAAGCTGTGGATGGACCTGTAGTATGGGGTCCTCCTTATCATTATCCACAATAGATAAAGCCCAATTCCTCTTCTCTATCATCCGGATACCTTACCGCCTTGGCAAGTGAGACCACCTTAGTGTTCTCCATGATGTCCACAACAAGTGTACCCTTGTCCACCTTTGTCATAACATGTTCCATGTCCAAAAATGGTTTTACCAAGAACAATGAGATATTGTTATTCATGTGCTTCAACATATTGCATTGCTCTTTAGCATTGGATGACTTGGAATTGTCCGACGTGGTTATTTCAAACTTGTCGTCTTTAATTCCCGTAGTCAAGAGGCCTCTTCCCATCTCTAAGATCATATCAACGGTTGCTTGGAAGGGACTTCCAAAACGAATTTTATTGTCATGTTCAACTTGCATCTCCATGACAACAAAATCTACAAGAAACACAAACCGGTCCACCTTGACAAGTGCATACTCACAAATGCCATACAGTGTCACCACTGAGTTGTCCGCCAACTGGATCATGATGATGCTCTTCCTAGATGTTTTGAGACCAAGCTTCTTAAAAGTAGATAAGGGCATCAAGTTGATGCTTGCCCCTGAATCATAGAGTCCCTCGCCAAACTTTGTCTTTGCGATGTAGCATGTGATGTTGAAGCAACCAAGGTCCTACCTCTTTGGTGGCAGTGTACCTAAGATGAAGGCGCTGACTTGCTCTCTTAGCACAACCACCTCAAAATCTGTGACCTTCCTCTTGTTGTTAATTATGTCCTTCAGAAATTTACCATATGAGGGTATTTGTTCAATTGCCTCAATCAACCGTTTATTTACAGAAAGCTTCCTAAAGCGGTCTAAAAACTTCTTGAATTGTTGATCCAACTTTGTTGCCTTCAAGCTATTAGGATATGGAACTGGTACCGTCTGTGTCCTCTGATGTGGTGGCACATATGACGTCCTCTTTTCCACCTTAGATTCTTGATTTTTCTTTTCCCCTGTGTTGCCTTCCTCTAGTTCTACTTATGCCTTCTCTACCACTTAGTCACCAATGTCAATGGGCTTGGTCACCTCCGTCTCCATAGTCTATGGGGTCAATGTCTTCTTCCCACTTCTCATTAGTATGGCCTTGACCTGTTGGTTTCCTGTTGGAGTGCCAGTATTTCCTAGAAAACCTTACTGAGTAGGCTTCTTCAAAGTCACTACATCTACTACTAGTTGAGACAAGGTTGTTTCAAAACTCCTCGTCTGGGCCCCTTGGTTCTTAAGATCACGTTGAAAATTGTTTATCAATTGCTTATTTTGCTTCGCAATGTCGTTGAAAATTTCATTTGTGGTCTCCTCTACTGCATGTCACTATTGCTAATTATTCCTGTGTTGGTTTTGTTGATCAGGGTCCTGAAGAAAATTGTTTGGATCTTTCCAAGAGAACCTTAGGATCATTTCTCAATGCATAATCATTGTTCCCGTAACCTTACTTCCGCATATACTTCACATGGACTTCTTCATCTCATGAATTATTGTCCTTCTTTAGCATCTTCTTTGCTATCAAGTCAAGATTTTCATTCAAAGATGTGATAACTTTACATTCCCCTATGCTCTTGATTTGTACTGGATTGTCTCTCTCATTGCTTCCTACCAGATTCTTCGTCATATTTTTCAAAATGTCCTGACATGTTGAGGGTGGGTTGTTGAGAAAGAACCTCGAGCTTGTACTATCCAAAGTGGTCTATTCACTTTTTCAGAGTCCAAAGTAGAACATCTTTACTTGATTCTCCAAATCTATTCCATGGTGCGGGACCTTCCTGAGCATGATCTAAAAGTGCTCCCACACCTCAAAATAGGATTCAGATGCATGTTGCTTAAAATTGTGGATGTTTTTAATCAGCTCATTTGTCTTCTCTGGAGGAAAATATCTTTCAAAGAATGCCTATACCATTTGATCCCATGCCTCGATCGACTCTTTAGGCAGGTTGTGCAACCATTCCTTTACCTTATCGGCCAGTGATGATGGGAACAACTTCAGATAGATGGTAGTTTGAGGAAACCTGTCAACTTCCACCATATCTCTGATCTCCACAAAATTGCTAATATGCACTACTGGGTCTTCATGAGCATTCCCATAGAATGCTTGTGACTTGACGAGTGTAATTAAACCTGAGCAACATTCACATTTTGCTTTTTGATTGGCCCTGTATGTGCAGCTGAAGAGGATGCCTTTATCCTCTCCCAGATGGTCCTCTCTGCTCCTGGATTTTCGTCCCCCATTGCTTGTTGCCTGGGTGACAATGGTATGCCTTCTAGTGAAGTTGTTTGAATTGGAGCCTCGACAGTGATTGGAGCCTCAGGTGTAGCTTCTCCGTAATCTGTGGTCCTTGTTGTCACCATACACTTGTACATGAAAAATTGAAAATAGTTAGTTAAAGTACCTATTAAAGAAAATTCAAGATATGAATATGAAGTAAATATTTTTTATATTAAAATGAAATTGCACAAAAATTAAAAAGTGGCATAGAGTGGCCGACCACATCACTCATAGTGATGAAATGTCATCATCTCTCCAGCAATAGTGCCAAAAACTTTACACACCAAAACCATGAGTAGAAACACAAGTGCACTCGTCGATTAATATAGGCCTATGTGAGGCCTGAGTCGAACTCAGGGAGACATAGTCTCAGTGACTACTATTAACTATGGTGTGATCAGCTAAGCCGATTAAAAAGGTTGAATTGAGTTTGAAAAAAACAAAAGAAAATTAAGAGAAAATTAAAATGGTAGATTCAAGTGAAATGAATTCCTTAGGATTGTCATTTTCACCATGGGGTCTCGTGGTATCTTATTTCTACCGAATTAATACAAAATTCTACTTCTACCCTAGATAGAAAGCCTGTATTCAGAATTGCTCGCTTCCTCTATACAATTCACTACCTAGATCTAAGCTGATTCCACGTCTATAGTAATTTATCTCTTAGTCTAGGTGTATTGTTGAAAACTCTGGGTTATTTCCACTGACCGTACGTTACCTTTTCCAAGGAACACGTAGGAAAGTGTACAAGTTATGGTTTTCTAACCTTTAATCTCCCTTCTGGAGTAATTATCAGTCTGTAATCCTATCGATGGTTATCAAGCAGTGATAAGTCATTCAAATCCACACTTATATATCCAAGAATAAAGAGAAATTTATACTAAATCATGTAGACAGTCAATACAATGATTCCTCGGGCTACTCCCGGGTCCTAAGGAAAAGAGGGGTTTAGCCCCGCATAGTTTTGAGTTGCGAATACATAGAAGGTGAGAAGCAAAATGTGGGAAACAAGAAGGAAGTTTGTGTAACCCCTGGAAAGAAGGTGCTCCGAATGATCCTCCTCAAGAAACGCACCTTTTGTAGTCTTCTGACAGTAAAATCGTCCATCAGAGGTGCTCGAATCTCCCAGTTGATGTCCTTCGACTCCGTGCTTCTCTAGCCATCGTGCGATGCAAAAACTGATGTCCTTTCGGTCTGGCTGTCGTCCCCTTTTTGTCCTAGGTCACTTACGGTACCACATAACGTGGACCATTGGATTGGGACAATCAACATAGATTGCTGAAATCTGAAAGGGTCGGTAGCACTAACCTGGATGTCTATGGCACCAATGGCATCGGGATCTGATCGTGCTCTGGAAAGGTCGGTACCATCAACTAGGAAGTCGGTGGCATAGAGTTGATGCAAATATTTCCTCTGCCTCTCTGATGTTCTCTTGATGGCATGACTATTACAGGCAGTGCCATCGACTCATTTGGTCATCTAAGGCTCGATCCCTGATGTTATCTCAGTGGCACCGATCGTAATGGTCAGTGGCACCGACTCCTCAATTACTTGGAAGATCCTGAAAATGCATAGAGACCATGTATAAGGTTGAGAAATGTATAAAATAATATAATTACGAGGAAATAGGCACAATTTGATGCAAACAAATTATACGAGCCAATTATAAAGATTTATGCAAATATGGTCAACTAATTGACTAACAAATGCACAAAACAAATATAAAATAGGTTTATAATAAATGACTCAAAACATGTACATCATACTTATCTCTTAGTCTAGGAGAATAGGAAAGTGTACAAGTTATGGTTTTCTAACCTTTAATCCCCTTCTGGAGTAATTATCTGTATGTAATCCTATCGATGGTGATCAAGAAGCGATAAGTCGTTCAAATCCACACTTATATATCCAAGAATAAAGAGAAATTTATACTAATTCATGTAAAAAGTCAATACAAGAATTCCCCGGGCTACTCCCAGGTCCAAGGAGAGAAGGGGTTTACCCTCGCACGGTTTTCAGTTGCAAATACATAGAAGGAGAGAAGAAAAATGTGGGAAAGATGAAGGAATTTTGTGTAACCCCTGGAAGAAGGTGCTCTGGATGATCCTCCTCGAGTAACACACATTCTACAGTCTTCCGGCAGCAAAATCGTCTGTCAGAGGTGCTCAGATCTCCCAGGTGGCATCCTTTGGCTCTGTGCTTCTCTCCCTCTCCTCTCTAGTTGTCGTACGGTGCAACGTGATATCCCCCTTAGGTCTGGTCATCCCCTCTTTAAGTCATAGGTCAACTTACGGTACCACATATCATGGACCGTCGGATCTGGGCGGATCTAAGATTACTGCTTTTCAGAAATGTCGGTGGCATCGACTTTTCTCTCTTGGATTGGTTACTAATGTAATGTCAGTGACACCGACTTGAAGGGTCAGTGGAACTGACTCTGCATTCTACATAAAGTACCTGAAAAATGCAGAAAAATGCATATAAGTCTGGGGAATATATAAAATCATATAAATATGATAAAATAAGCATAATTTGATGCAAACAGAGTGTACATGCCAATAATAGTGATTTATGCAAATATAATCAAGAAAATGACAAATAAATTCACAAAACAAGTATAAAATAAGCTTGTAAAAGTGACTCAAAACCCGTGCATCAGTAGGCCATGCAAAAAACCATATGACATGTTTCATAAGAGCATTGCGGCTATACTTTCCATTTTTGGCAAATTATAATGAAGAAACATGACAAGAAGCACATGCACATCTATATCACAAAATTTGTGTGTTACTTCCTATAATGTCTAATTGTAGTCATACTAACCACAATTTTGGCAGAAGCTTATGCCATTCCAGTGAGACTAATATACACTAATTTCATAAAGTATTGGATGGAGTATTTTCCTTATGTGAAGAATATATTTCGAATATGTCCACCACAACAAACAACACAATTAGACAAAATGCAAGATACTATGCCTACTTCAAGGTAACAACTTTTTATTAGAATAACAAATATCATGTATATTGCACTGTCACCCGTTGTCCTTTTTTAACTTAGTATGCACTGTGTGAAATTGATTATTCACATTCTAGTACTAGTCAGTAGTGACAAACAAATTATCTACCAAACATATCTTATTTTATCTCAAAAAATGTTATGGCATTGGTTAATCTTTATATAGAATTCACTTATCTCATGGGTGGATGGGAGTGCTTAGTGTACAACATACGTATACTGTTTGAAACCTTGGTTTATGGAAACGTATCTCATGGGTGGATATCATGAACTTCATAACCATTTTAATATATTTCATTATTGATGGATGAATAATCTTTGGTGATTACTACTAGAATGCCAACATATCCATACAGACTAACTTGCAAATATTTGAGTGTACATGGATGAAGCATATGCATGGAATGGTATTTTTGAATACCATAATCCTCTTGTATTGTAATTACACTTGTGATAAGGGATTGGTTCAGAAGATGTACACAATGAGGATATAAACAAATCACTATTAGCATCTAAATGTTGTTGTCATTATTGGAGTCAATGATGAACCAACTATTATTGCACGGAGCATTAGGTCAAACTAGTAAGCATTTTTTCATCATATCACATATGTAAAGGAAAACACCACAACATATTTAGTAGATATAGATGAATTTCATATAGCCATGATTGCTTATGATACAAACTAGACTTTATTACTTATAGTGCAAACACCAGAAATAAGGACATGTGAACCAGTTCCTAAAAACCTTCCAATATTTTCATGTATAGATAAGTTTATTTCCAGTTAGTATGTCATTGTCATATAAAACAAGTATGCATAGTAACTTATTATTAAATTAAAATTTAACTGAGTTCTCATTATATGATCTATATAAGTTAGGTTAAAAGAATGTAGCAATAAGATGTCATAAATAATGCAATATAACCTAACACTGGTCTGATGCAACTGGAAATGATTTTTTGCAACCATCATTAACACCAAAGATGTAGCAAAATTCCAATTTGGCATGTTAAGTGAGAGGCCTGATAAACTATATTATATGTGTGACGTCAGACATATTCATATGTTAATGTACCATTATTAATCATACTCAAAATAAAAAAGGTGGTCCACATAGGGAAATGTGAAATGTTATTATTTCCAATAGGCAATCAATATTGTGTCTAAAACAATTATTTTACTGGAAGAGGCTAAGGTCATTTCTAAATAGATACATGTTGTAGGCATAAATAAATGAGCTTTATGATAATTTTTGACATGAATATTGATTCTGAAATGGAGAACAAAACATAGATGGATGTGCAATCTATTCTATCTAATGAGGATAGACGATCTTAACTTATATAATCTTCCACTTACTCCATCACCAAGTTCTTCATATCCATTATGTTATTTGTCAATGTATCAATGAACTCTATAGTTCCATGTTTGAATGATGTTAATGTACTAATACCACATGACCAATGTCTTATCTTGTATTAGGGGTGTTGAAGTTTTATTATGTTGTGTTCTATTTTTTTATTGTGCCTTTGTTGGTAGATGATGACATGCCAATTTAAAAAAGTTTTATTCAACCATAATGGAATGTATTACTCACATATTTATTGAAAGAATAATTGCATAGGCAAGTGACTGTATAACTCATGCAATTGTTAAAAAAAAATTTACATGTATGACATATCCTGACCTTATTAAATATTATGGAGTAAACATTGTGCAACATCCTAAAACAACATCTTATATCATTGTAATAGTTCAACATCAAAAGTTGTATTGGGGTCGACTGGAAATCAATTTCTACTAGTAGGAAGAAATTTTGGAGGTCAAGAAGTGATTTTCGTGCAACTATTCTTGTAGAACAATATCATATTTTGTACAAGCATAATTACTTGAAATTGACCCTAAGATGGAATTCATGACACATACTAGGTGGCTATATTTTACATCAATGCAATCAATTATGTGCTTGTCCTAGTATGTTACCATAAAGGCACCTAACTACAGCACAACCAAGATAATTATATTTCTTTACCGATTATTTATGTGCTGAATGTTAAAAACAAGGTTTATATCTAAGTAAAAAGCATTATGCCTAATCAATTTGATTAGAAACATACATGTGAAAGTGGATTTTCTAATCAGTTACCATTAACACTTACTTCCACAGGCCTCCCTATATCAATTTGATTAGCTACATACATGTGAAAGTGTACTGCATTAACCTCAAGAAGTAGGTAGGAAAACCCTTCTTCACTAACATTATTTAGTAATCAGTCTAGTATCTTTAAACTCTATGAATGCAAAACACACCTCTATCATTGAGATCATTTCTCTATACCATCATGTCAATGTCATGAGATAGAGATAGTTTTAGCCAATCACAACATTGTCATTTTAGTTCTATCCACAATACTCCTATCAACATTAGACATGACTATCACATTTTTATTCCCTTTATATGAACTGAAATTTCTAGACCTAGAATCTTATCAAAGACTCAACTCTGCTATACTATGCAATAAGGAACATCTATAGATCATATCACATGTCTTCCTCTCACCATTCCCACTAGATTTAGATGCATCAAAGCTTGTATATCATGACGACCATGATTATGAAGCACCCACATCCTCAAATGATAATATCTGATGAATTTATATTATAAGGCATCTATCTCACATATGGGATGCGGAAATCTTCAAGCATGCTCTATATTATATGGGGTTACAAACTCCATTATATCAACTCAGACACTCTTCGTCTTGTTAATATCAATAAAGCTTTTAATGACACAAAGTTAACTTAGATGTTAATAAAAATCAAAATCAGAACCATTCATTACATCTACCGTATCTACATGAACAAATATGAACCACATGAACCCTCTTTATCATTCACCAATCTTTTCAATGATTTTGTTACTAGTCAGGTTCCCATGAAAAAATCAAATATCTAGACCTATGGTACTATGCTTCAAATGATGCATAACTGCCTCCTTACAAAGGTCATCTTTGGGACAAAATCATAACAAAAACACGATATACCCTCATCCCATTCAGTCATATATCTCATTAGGAAACCACATTAAGAAAAATTCTTAATGAGAAGCCCAGACTTCTGAAACAAAATCAATTCTCCACCACTTGCTCCATCCTAATTTCAATCTCATCCAACCATTTTGTTTTAGAAACAATATTCTAGGTCCCTATCAAATTTTTGTTGACAAAAATCTCCAGGTTAATGCGAGTAAGAATTCAATGAACATGTTGATATAAAATATGGCATTAAGAGTATTATCTGCCATCTGAATGAAAATCTACCTCGAATGAGAATCTATGATTCTAATAAATTTTCAGCTCTAATCTTGATGATGACAACCCTTTTATCACTCAAAGTCAAGATAGGAAGGCCAACATTCTTGATGAGGAGGTTGAACTACTAATTATTGGTTCTATATTATGCAAAACCATTGATGATAATATACATATGAACTTTGATCCCATTGCTAACACCATCTCATGGGAATCTGATTGGGATGCCATTCAATTTTCTATGAACATTGGTATTACCTTTAAGAATTGTCTAAATGCTAATGTGGATTTATTTAAGATAGAACTTAATCTTAGCTTGAATAACATTAGAGATCTCCAATGCAACAACATACAAGGTCATGCCCAAGGCTAGCACGACAACCCAAAGTTGGAGTGAACCTGAGGCGGGTTAAACCACAGAAAAAACTCTAAATCCAACCAAAATGCAGAAACTGAGAATCGATCTTTACAATCTGGACAACAAAAGGCATAAACCAAGGCAACTTATAGTTCTAAGAAAAACTTATCTTCCACCAAAGGGGATCGACTGATGATTTCCATAGATGAGGCCCAAGTTGGTGACTTGTGTTAATAAGATTTATTTCTTCTTGTTGGTTGAGAATACTCATATTTTTTATGATTAATTATGCATGGAACATTTGTTGAGATGCCTCACCTAATAGAATATGTGTGGTTGGTACTTGAGAATACATAAATCAAATCATCACTATATGGAAATGAAAATTGACCTTTCCAAACATCAACATAAAACAATGTGGGAATCATCACTCTGGGCTTAAAGTCTATCTTCTGGCCTTAGTGGTGATCTGGCAATCAGCTAAAACTTATAACATTTTTGTCATATACAAACTCAAGAGGGGATTTATTCCATTTTTATCCAACTTTGAAACTTTGGTATTGTAAAATTCTAGACTTTCTTGGGTGTTTGTGGTGAATAAAATGATAATAAAACACCTTTTCTCATTTAAACACACTCCATTGTTGTAATTTTTATTCATCAGCCTTCCATTATTGGAGGAATATTTAATCTCACTAGGTATGATGTTGAATATAACCAGTATAATAGAAACCTATCTAATCATATAAACACTATGATCACCATCTCATTGACCTCTCTATCTCTTATATGAACTTTTTCTATAATAGAGAGGCTTCTTTGTCACATCTGGATGGAATTTGATCATTATAAGCATTGTACGTGATGTAGTGTGGTTTGGTTATGACTCAAAGAATAGAGTTTCTTCCCTATTGAGTACAATATTACACTCTCATCAAATATGTGTTACATCTCTCATATGTATGAACAAAATATTAAATTAATAAACAAATCACCAAATGCTTAATACTCACAATTTTACGAGGTTCAATTGTTCTAGAGTTGGAATTGTTCTTAAGATAAGCTCTATAAATTTTTCTAATTTATGTATTAGTTACTTTGTTTTAAACATAATATAATAACTATGACTAGACCTAAGCTAAGGAAAGTAATAAAAACTAAATTAGATACCTGTTGTTCAAAATAGAGGGTATCATATAATGATTCTGAGATAAATATCTACATTAGATAATTCTGCTTCTTGATCTACCCTTTCAATTTTGTCTATCACATATACTAAAATAAGATTCTACTAACTCAGCTATCAAGATCTCTCTACTCATCCTTCTCTATAATTCAAACATGACATATATACTTCTGGACACTGCCTCTCTCGTGGATATATGTAGATATAAATACATTATGGTGCCCAACCAAAATACTTAACAAGATCCACCTCTTTTGTGGTTAAGATGGATTTTCTATTAACATGGGTTCACAAATAGGTCACAACCATCACAAACATCATAGTAATACTTTTAGAATGAAATACAAAAGGAAGGATAATTATTCATTAACTTTATGAGTTCAATATTTACAATAAGAAAAAAGAAAGATCAAGAAACAAGGAATTCTTATCTAAATAATGGCACTAGTTACTCATGTTTGATATGTCTTAATAGTTTTCTAGGATATAGCTGAGTTATGTCATTGATATTTGTTATTGGGGAGATAGAACCAAACACTCCTAGGAGTGAAGTGTAGGGAATTGTGGCAGCAAAGGTGGCAATAGAAACAAAAAAGTTTCTTGTCATATTCTCTATAACCATTAGATCACATCAATAACTATGAAATGGGAAGAATGATGCAAGGCATATACCTGGTCTTGGAGCAAATCTAGCGACAATCCTTGTAGAGGTGTGCTTCCTTCACAAGCATCACACAAATGGTGGTCGACGGTGTCCTCTTGATGTGAATATCATAGACGATGGTTGACAATGTTCTCCTAGTATGGCAAAAATGGCTTCCATTCCTCTACTTAGTCCATGTGGACCACCATGAACTCCACATTACTCCTCTGGAGCTGACAAGAAGGATTTATCCTTCCATTGTCAATTTCATAGGGTCGACTTCCTTTCCCCTTATTGTCTTTCTCATTCTTGGGTAAGACTGCTCATCCTCTAACCTTACCACAAAGATGAAAAAAGGTGTTTCTAGAGCCATGTCCACCCCCTCCTTATATAGGAGTGGATGGACTAGGATTTCCAAAAATCAAGGGGATATAAAATCCATATCTCATAGCTTGCGGCTGATGTGCATTCCAAGTCAGTCGGCTGGACACTCCATGCGATTGGATGGTGTGCGATCAGTAGTGCAATTACATTATATTTCAATGTGAAGAATAATGCATATCATTAATTTCTCACCAATGTATAGAAATCCTGATGCCATATTCTTGTTAATGACACCTACCCGGTATGCTATAATACATGCGACACACTGGTGCATTCTCTCCGTGACTGTAATTTTAGTAAGGAAGTTTGGGTCGCATGCCAAGTCGGCCTTCCTTCTTTCTTCTCCCTTAGGATGATTGGATCACTGATATTACTTCCTCTACGTGCATAGATCTCCCTTCCATACTGCCTGTGGTCGCTTGATGGGCAATCTGGTCACAAAGAAATGAGTTTATACACAATAGAAAGCAGCAACCTCTCCACAAATGTGTTTCTTTCATCAAGGACAGAGATCGTGCCATCCTGGCGATCCCGACGCTGCTCTCGACATCCTCCGTGGTGGGCAGCCACGCCTGGAATCCCCCAATACTTAGAGACGTTGTCATGTTTGTTGATGCTTCTTACAATGCTAATAAAAAAATTAATAACAAAATTTGAAGTTGAAGATATTGAAATCATTTCATTTCTGTTTATGACACACTGAATGTGTTATAATAGAGTAATACAATCAACAGCTAAAATACATAAGATATCAAAGACAAAGGAAAATATGATGATGGCACTACTATAGAAATGGATTATAACGTCACTTTTAAAGGCGTCGATGGTATAAATACACCGACACCTAAAACCTAAAGCCTCAGTTTAATAAAAAAACTGACATCCATCTGTGAAGGGCGACCAGACACGGGTATCACTTTTATTCAGTGTCGGTTCCCTAATAATAAACCGACGCCTAAAATTAACCGCCAAATCCAAAATTTCCAGTGAAAAAAATTACCTCCAAAATTTAACATATGGCGTCGGTTATTAACTACGAAACCGATGACGAAAGGTTATTCGCGAAACAGAAATTGGGCACATTTTGGTCGTCAGTTTTGCTATAATAACTGAAATTTATGGGTTTTCCCTCGTTGTTCGCGGGAAATGTTTCACACCCTTTGAGCGTCGGATTTTTAAAAAAACCGACGACTATGGTCATTAATCGAGAACAAATTTTATAATCGACATATGTAGATAGATGTCGGTTTTGTTCTAGTTAAAACCAACGACTATCATTGAGAACATGTGTCGCTGTGTTTATAGAACCGACACCTTTAGGTTTATGTGTCAGTTTTTTTGACTAACCGACGCCTATGGTACAATTAATAGCCCCGCAAAATAGAGAACTTTTCCCCATTGTCTATGTTTCATTGCGAACCAGCTAGGTGTAGCGATTGTTGCCGTTGCTCCCCGCCGTCGTTGCCCCAGCGGCCGTTGCCCCCGCCACCGTTGCTCCCCCGCACCACCACCACTCGCTGTTGTTGCTCCTCTCCTCGCCGACGCTGCCTCCTGGTTGCCCGCTCACCGCCGACGCTCCTCTCCTCACCGTCGCTGCTCTCTCCTCGCCAACGCTCTGCTCCTGGTTGCCCGCTCACTGCCTCTTGGTCACCCGCTCATCATCCCCTCCCGCTCGCTGCCGCCTCCCTCTCTCCGGCTTGCAGCTCCGGCCACCAGTTCACTACACCTGGCACCCTTCTTCCTCCTCTTCCTGCTTAGACAATAGGGCTACGACTTGCTCCTTGCTCCTGCTCCTGGCCCCTACCCCTCTTCCTGCTTCTTCCTCCTCTTCTCATTTTTAATTGAGTTGTACATGCATCAAAACTGTTCCTACTTCATATAAGCTCTATATGTATGTACGGCTGCACCCATTTACATCTTTATTTATGAACTGCTGCACCTACATTACATATTTGTCATTTGTACATACATTGCTGCTCTGCTATGAACTCAACCACTAATATTTACTGATACATTATACTTGTACCTATACATACATTCATACCTTAGTTTTTCTTGTATTGTTATGCGTTCAACTAATGTAGTATCTATGTAGATGTACTTGATAGTTTGCAATACATATAACGGTAGAATGTACATATCATGTAATGCCTACTAGTGTATAATGCATATTCTATACTATGTAGCATGTACCTTTGAAGCATAATGTATTACATATATCATGTACTGCCTGCTACTATATATTCATATACTATGTAGTATGTAGCACTAGTATATATATATCATCTATGGCATACTTCTATATATATTTAATTTAATATATTACTAGTTACTAGATTTAGTATGTTATAATTGAGTTTATCATCTATGTAGTATGTACCACTAGTGTATATATCATCTATGTAGTATGTACCACTAGTGTATATATATCATCTATGGGCTACTTCTGTATATTACTTTATTTATCAATTGATCTGTATTTATTTATCTATTATTTGTATTTATTTATGTACAGTTTCAGGAATTAAAACTGCTCGCCGTCTCCCTGCCAGTCGCCTGCTCACCTGCCTGCTTGCCTGCCTATTCGCCTATCCTCCATCTCGCCCTCTCTCCCTGCTGACGCTCTACTGGGCTCAAATAGAGGTAAACATCCCCCAAAACCCTATTTTATTACACTGTTGGATCTTTAATCACATAGACTTAATCA
The DNA here is from genome assembly GCA_963693085.1 of Alisma plantago-aquatica. Lineage (NCBI taxonomy): Eukaryota > Viridiplantae > Streptophyta > Magnoliopsida > Alismatales > Alismataceae > Alisma > Alisma plantago-aquatica. Next base: position 157,261,634 of record OY856413.1, read on the forward strand.
ACATTGCTACTTGTATGATCCTAGTGATTAAAAACACTCTTTCCTGGTCCCCTCAGTAACGAATGTTCCCTTGAGATGAGTGTTAATTGGTCTAGCTTTCTTACTTTCCTTGTAATGCCATCTTTTATGTGCTATGAACCACTAGTCACCTTTAGAGTATTAAAATGATGCAACTTGTACACTTGTTAAATTTGAATCTATAAATCCTATGAAATGATATCTCCCCACAAAATCAGTAGTCAATATTATGTCTTGTACACTCTAGAATCAATATCTAATACTCTTATGTTATTTTAACACCATGAGACCTTTTTTTCTCATTCTAGTAGATTATTATGACCTATGATGACCTAACATGAAACCATGCTCTTAATGATATGATTTTTTTGGCCTAGAAACCTGTCCAAGATTTACTCATTAGGAGTAAATCTTGGATATTTCCCGGTTTGGGACTGTTCTTGAACACCTAATCTCACTTAGGATGTAAGTGTATAATGTGTATTGGGTTTTCAAGGAAATTTCGGTAGAATTTCCCCGTTTGTTCTCTAAGTACATATGTACTTGGAGAACAACGGGGAAATGCTGCCGAAATTTTCTTGAAAACGCAATACACATTATGCACTTACTAGTGAGATTAGGTGTTCAAGAATGGGATAGGTGGTACACATTTATTATATATAAGAATGACAACACATGTATTTGTTAACCCTAGACCCTAATCTTGTTGTAATATATAGCTTTTTTTCTCTTTGATCATAGAATGGATAGATCATGGATGTCCTCTCACAATCGCTGCACCCCAGAGTTTATATCTGGTCTTGACCAGTTTATTAGATTTGTCGAGGAACATAGAAAACAACCTGGAGATAGGTTCTACTGTCCATGTAGGCATTGCGGTAACAACTTGAAAGTCAGTAATGGTGACGAAATCAGAAGTCATGTCATGTGCAACGCGATTGTACAAGGCTATACAAAATGGCACTGGTATGGAGATATTTCAAACCCAAAACCATTAGATGTCGATATCGGTGCTTGTGTGGAAGAAGAAATTACCTCCGATGATGTAGATGTGAATGAACCAGTTCTAGTAGACATCGTTGATGTGATGCTGGATAGTTGTGGGGTAGAGAACAACAAAAGTGGTCCACCTCCCATCTTTAGAAACATTGTGGATGATGCTGAGATACCGTTATACACGGGTTGTAAGTTTATGAAGTTTAATGTTGTGTTGAGATTGTATAAACTGAAAGCTAACAATCGATGGAGCGACAAAAGCTTCACATCATTGTTATCTTTCTTGAAAGAAATTCTTCCTGAAGGAAACGAGCTGCCGATCTCAACATACTGGTTAAAGAAATTGTTGTGCCCAATGGGAATGAAGGCCAAGAAGATACACACATGCAAGAATGATTGTGCATTATTTCAAAAGGACTATGTTGATTTGAAAGAATGTCTGAAATGTGGTGCATCAAGGTATAAATTGACGACTTCGGGGGAGTCCAAAACTGGTTCTCCCTCCAAGGTGATGTGGTATCTACCTATAATACCACAGTTTCAATGCTTGTTTGCCAATCCTATAGATGCGAAAAATTTGAGGTGGCATGCAGATGTTAAGAAAAATAATGATGGGATCCTACGACCTGTGTCTGATTCCCCACAGTGGAAGAAGATTGATTTATTGTACCCTAAATTTGGTGAAGAGGACATGAATATAAGACTTGGGCTTTGTACATATGGGATGAATCCATACGGGACATTGAGCATCCAACATAGCACTTGGCCAGTTATGCTTGTTATATACAATCTTCCTCCCTGGTTGTGTATGAAAAATAAGTATGTTATGCTTTCGTCTTTGATATTGGGCCCTAAACAACGTGGAAATGATATCGACATTTATCTTGAACCTATCATTGATGACTTGAAGAAGCTCTGGGGTGAAGGTGTGATGACCTATGATGCTTCACGAAGAGAGACATTTTGTTTGCACGCTATGTTGTTTTGCACTGTGAATGACTTTCCAGCATATGAGAATTTGTCTGGATATAGTGTCAAAGCTTCTAAAGTGTGTCCTATATGTGAAGAGAACACTGATTCAATTCGACTAAAACACAACGGAAAGACTGTATATCTTGCTTATCGAAGGTTTCTTCCAAAATTTCATCTGTATCGTAGGTTGCACAAAGCATTCAATGGACGAAATGAGGAATGTAGTGCACCTAAACCTATATCAGGGGAGGATGTTTATGAAAGAGTGAAAGACATCGCCAATGAATTTCGTAAGAGATCACAATGTACGATGGCCACATGGAGTGACAAGTCTTTATTCAAGAAGAAGTTGATATTTTGGGATCTTCCTTATTAGAGTTCTTTGACAGTCAGACATTGTATCGATGTCATGTACGTTGAGAAAAATGTATCAGATAGCGTCATCGGTACTCTGTTGAATATACTAGGTAAGACTAAAGATGGGATAAAATCTAGAATGGACCTACGTGAAATGGGAATAAGGACAAAATTAACAGAAGTAGTTAGTAGCGATCAGAGAACATACTTACCTCCCGCTTGTTGTCTAAAAAGGAGTAGAAAGCATTTTGTGAATGCTTAGTAAATGTTAAGGTGCCACAGGGTTACTCATCCAACATCCGTACATTGGTATCAATGAAAGATCTGAAGTTGATAGGTCTTAAATCTCATGATTGTCACACTCTAATGCATCAAATATTGCTTGTGGAAATTAGATCTATATTGTCGAAGCATGTAAGGTTTGCAATCACCAGACTTTGTTTCTTTTTCAACAGTCTGTGCAGCAAAGTTATTGACCCTGATACTCTCGATAATTTGCAAAGAGAAGTGGTTGTTACCCTATGTCAGTTTGATATGTATTTTCCTACGTCGTTCTTTGATATCATGGTACATCTGGTTGTCCACTTGACCAGGGAAGTGAAAATTTTGGGACCAGTTTTCTTGCATTGGATGTATGCTTTTGAACGATACATGAGAAATTTTAAAGGTGATGTTCGAAACCGTTACCGGCCTGAAGGGAGTATTATTGAGGGTTATGTGGCGAGAGAGGTTATGGATTTTTGCAATGACTTTCTGAGTGGTAATGACGCTCCCATGAATGACAAGAATATTGAGGAACATTTTGGCAAAGGCGTTTTGGGATCACGGGTGAAAGTAATCTGCCGTGAGCAGTTGGAGCAAGGTCACTTGTATATTTTACACAACATGGACGAAGTGAGTGTTTATATCGAGGAACATACCTATTTTATCAAAAGACAATATCCTCGAGCCAATACAATGTGGCTTGCTAGAGAGCATGCATACCAAGACATTTATTAAGTGGTTTGAAGATAAAGTCTTACATCAACTATCTCAAACACCAGATAATCTTACTGAAACCATCAAATGCCTTGCCTTTAAACCAAAATTGAATGTTATGTCTTATGAAGAGTTTGACATAAATGGTTTCTCATATTACACAAAGCGTCACGATGATAAGAGTGTTGTCCAAAACAGCGGGGTCACCCTTCAAGCGTCTTCATTGTTTTTTTGCAAGTACAAAGGATAAAAGTCCACGTGAAGCTAAAATGTCATATTATGGTGTCATTGAAGACATATGGGAGTCTGACTATGTAGATTTTAGAATTCTTCTCTTTAAATGTAATTAGGTTGACAACAACAAAGGAGTTATAGTGGATGAATTGGGTTTCACGTTAGTGAACTTTGAAAAGATTGGCGAGAAGGGTGAACCATTCATATTGGCATCACAGGCGAAACAAGTATTTTATATCGATGATCGTGCAAATGATAAATGGTCAGTTTTTCTTCATGGTAAAAGACAGTTCATTGAAGATCCTATATATGAAGAAGAGTACTATGATAAGAATGATGACTCCAGTCCATTCTCAGTTGGGTAGCCAACACCACCAAACATTGAAGCTGGGGATCACAATGACTTGTATGTTTGCGGGGATCATAATGAAGGATTGTTAATTGATAAAAGATCACAATACTAGAGGCATGGATGTTTATATTTTATTATGTTTTATTTTTCTGAATGTGAACTTTACAATGTGAATGTGGACTTTACAATGTGAATTACTTTACAATGTGAATGTGAACTTTACAATGTGAATGTGAACTTTACAATGTGAATTACTTTACAATGTGAACTTTACAATTAGTGTTACTTTACAATGTGAAATTTATAATTTGAATGTGAACTTTCAGATGGCTGAGCATTCCCATGATGACCGTGTTGATGATCACCGTGAGGGTGAGGACGTGCTTGCACCGCCTAACAATGTAAGTTTTAAGAATATATCCCTGAGGTTTCTATCTATATGTTCATTTATAATTATATTGTGAAAGTGTGTTTTTTATCAAATTTTAGGTTGGTGATGTACCCCCTGAAGAAATTACAGCACTTGATGAGCAGCAAAAGAAAATTGAGAAAGTGAGGGGCATCACAATGATGAACAAGTTAATACAGCAAAGGGGCAATGGACCCAAATTAGTTGTGGATTTCGATCAGGAAGGAAATCCATATGGAGTGAACCGCAACTCATTTGTTTCATATCTTGGGGTTCTTACTCGCAGCCATTGTAGTCCTATCCTAGAATCATGGCATAAAGTTCCTAAGGGGAAGAAAGACCACATATGGAAGGAACTATGCATGAGTTATTCTTATTTGTAATTCTATTTGTGTAGATTACTAATTTTTAGGATACTAGTTAATAGCAATTCTATTTAATTTGCAGAGCATATTTGATCTGGATGAAAAGTTGTATCATAAATGTGTGATACAATGTTGTGGGAGGGTCCTAAGGAACTATAGGACCAATCTCACCTGAGATTACATACGCGATGCTGAGAATAGGTTCTTGATTGATTCCAATTCTAGACATTGATCAATATTTCACTAACTCTACACTAATAATTTTTGTTTGTATTCTCTTTGAAAAATAAATATAGGAAGAAGGAAGCCACACAACAATGGAACTACTTGGACCCCAAAGAATGGGAGGAGTTTGTTACCCAAAGAAAAACATATGAATTCAAGGTATTAAGCGGCACTCCCAATTTAATTAATATATGTTTTTATGTATTCACATGTTCAAGATTAACCTTTAGTGTTACTAACCAAATCAATGTGCTAACTAACTAGGCTATCAGTGATGCTCAACGAGGAAGGCGTGCACTGAATGTGCACGACCACACAATGGGTCCAGGAGGATATGCAGGCATTCACCAAAGACTACAGGCTGAGTCTACTCAGCCTACTGCTACTCAGGAGACTGTAGAGTCATCAACTGCTGCTCTCGCACCTCTGCCTCATCATGTTATGTGGATAGATGGGAGGCAAAACAAGAAGGGAGAGATACCGAAGCCCGCAACTGCCTCAGTAAAAAATCAACTCTTAGAGCAATCTATCGATATTGATTATTGTTATGTTTACTTATGAATTTTTGTTGATGGTGATTAGCGGGAGCTGCACGAGCAGAGGAAGGAAGGCAAGTTCATCCCTCAGGGCACAAGAGATGAACTGACAGTTGCTCTGGGTAACCCAGAGCATCCTGGACGTGTAAGGGGTGCAGGTGCTGGTGTGGGCATCAAAGCGTTCTTTGGGCCATCCCAGCGCAAACATGTCCCAAAAGCAGGACTTTCACAAGCTGAGGTAACTTATTCTTATTTTAGAACGTTATTGCGAAAGGGAATTCAATAATCAGAAACTAGCATTTCTTTTATCCATGTATGGGTAGATTCCTTAATTGATAGGAGAGTCGAGGAAATACTTGATAAAAGACTCCATGAAGCAATTAACAAGTGGCAGGCGTCTTAGACTTCCACTCAGACAGTACCTGTGGTGAACCTCTCTTCTCCTACTGCTCGTATTGCAGAGGTTGGGAGTAATCCTATAGACCCACAACCTAGCACGTCCTCTGTAAGTATTTTTATGTCATATATAATAGCTAGTCTGTTCAAGATGATATGTTTGTGTATATATGCGTATAACATTATTTACGTAAATTTGTAGGGGTTGAAGCCATGCCGACTACAAAGTGAAGGATATATGTTGTAGAGGCATCGGCTTACCCACCCCTTAAAGGGTGCATGTTTCATGGGAGTCCAGTACGAGATGGCATGGTACGTGTGAGCCCGATACATATACTCGCTGGCTGGACAAATCTTGTACTTCCTCGTGCACACCCAGATGCTGAAACACTTAGTGAGACAGTAGGCAGAGTGATACTGTGGCCCGAAGCAGATGTCCTCTATACTGATATTGTATGATAAATTTTCATTACTTTAATTAGTTAGTGTATATATATATATGAGTCAATTGATATGAAATTATATATATATATAGGTGAAAAAGATGAGACCCGCTACATCTCGGCCTCCACCTCCTCGACTACCAAGTTGGCTTCCAGGAGACCTACACGCCTCAATAGGTCCTAATTGTAGGAGTGTGGCAGTAAGGATCGACGAACATAATCCAAATTTCCCTATAAATGTTACTATTCTGGAGAATGCTACATGTAAATCATACGATAACAATCTATTTATACAAGTTTAGCATATGTATTAATGCATACGTAATAGAAGTTCTGGATACGTATTAATGCAGGTCAAACATTCGGAAACAACATATTTATACAAGATATTTTGGAGTTGTTTAGTTATGAATGGCTGAACACATCTATCATAGAGCTGTGGATATGGTGAGATTAATGCATACGGAAATCTGGTTTATACATCCATATACCTTGTTTTATATATGACAATCAGGTTTCTTATATATTAATGCATACGTAATACATGTTTTGCAACCACGTACACAAGACATGTACAGATTTTGGGTTTTCCCATGTGGGATTTTTGGTTCCATCTTTGATTAGTCTTGTAGATGCAGACCCGTATTCAGTTACTTCATACTGCTGTGATGCTTTTGAATATTTTTATAAAAATAATAAGACGGTGATTATAGCTCCATTCAATGTCGAGTAAGTTTACTTTGCTTGTAATTTGGACTTAAGCAAATTACATTTTTATTGCGGATATTGAGTTATTAATTTTATACTTTCTTACCTGTAGTGCTAAGCATTGAGAGTTATTAGTTGTTATTCCCAAGACATTCACCGTCTATTATCTAGATCCTGCGGGGAGTGAGTTGGATGTATTATATGGACATGCAATTAAAAGGCCATTATTCTCATGAGAAATATTTTATGTTTTTATATATGTTAACATATGTTACTGCATTACTATTTAATTATGCAATTTAATGTATTATATTAACATATATAGGGCTTTACAAGAGTACAAAAAGCTGGAGGAAAGGTCCCCAGGAAAAAAAATCTGACACTCATTTGGGAGAATGTGAAAGTAATTTCCTGACTCCAATGTATATATTATTTATGTGAACTGTGCTTATTTGTATTTTTGAATATTTCTTATGTTTCAATTTATAGTGTGCTACACAACAACGGCTGGGCATGTGCCTACTATATGATGCGATTTATCGACCTAATTATCAAACATGTCGTATTGGAAATCGATAACATACAACATGTATTATACATAGTCTCGTTAGATAATGTGAAATATATGAATCTTATTATATATTATTATAATTATGTATGTACGTCATTCTCTTTATAGGTCTTTAAAATTGAGGACTTCAACACGAGTGCAAAGCATTTCGATGTACATGCTCCCTATACGAGAGATGAATTAAATGTTGTAAGAGAAGATTGGGCAAAAGCCCTGCAAAGAGTGGGAATTTTTCAATATGATTTTGCTGGCAATGATGACAATGATGACAATGATGAATAAAGAATAACTTTGTTCTCATAATTAATTTTGTGTGAATGTGAATGTTTTTTATGAATTGTCATATGTGTGTGAAAATCATCAATACATGAATATTTCTACATGTGTCTGAATGTGAAAAGAGATGAAATAAATAGAACTGCAGGTTGCTACTGGTTTCTATATGTGTGTGATGAAAAACTAATATGAATTAAATGTTCTTATACATGAGTGTGAATCACATATATATAATATTGGCCATCATGTTAATTTTGCATGTTTGTGGCCTGTTGTTGGCTGATATCAATGGATGTCATAAAACATGCAATTCATAACTGAACTGCATGTTTCTCATCCTGCGACCAGCCATAGTAGGTCTGCAGACTGACAGAAAAAAAATCAAAACATAGGTGTTGATTATTTGAACAAAACCAACACCTGTGTTATACGGCGGTGGTTTTCCACCTAAAATCGACGTCTATGTGACCAGCACGACCGTGGAGGTAGGAAGGGGATATGGCATCAGTTAGTATCACAAAACTGACGTCGGTTCAGATGATGTGGCGTCGGTTTCTATTAGAAAACTGACGCCTAGAATCCCTTTGCTGGCGTGTTTTTGGTGGCGGGAAGAGTTTTGCCGGCAGTTGTTTAGTAAACAATTGACGCCTATAGTCCCTTTACTGGCGCGTTTTCGGTGGCGGGAAGAGTTTGGGCGTCAGTTTTTACTAAACAACTGACACATATAGTCCCTTTGCTGGCGCGTTTTCGGTGGCGAAAAATGTTTTGACGTCGCTTGGGATCCGACGCTGAAGGTGTCCCCCTTTAGCGGCGCCCACTTGGGTGTCGCTTTGAAACCGACACTAAAGAGCTTAAATAACCGACGCTAAAAGGCTTTTATGTAGTAGTATGGTTTATTTCCCACGCAACACCATGCTTATAAATTTTTTATTTGGCAGCATTAGAAGCTACCTAACCCTCCTTTAAGAAATGTAAATTTTCAATCATTACAGAGACTCTAGTTAGATCAACACAAAAGTGATTTCCTTCAGTTCAATTAAATAACAAGATGTAAATAGATTTTTGGGCGTGTAAACTATCTTGGCGTAACCCAGGAAAGACAATTGGAGCTTCTTTCAAGGATTTTATCCCATCAAGAAACTTTTTTTTATCAAAAAGGACACCTCGAAAGACATCTTGACATAATTTAAATCGTGGGCGGATGTGATAATATGCAACATAGTCTCTAAGAGGATTAAGCTCAATAGAATGACAAAGTGGACAAAGCTCATTATCAGGATATAGAGTGGTCATGAGTTAGTAACATAAAATGAATATGTACTCAACTAGTGTCACAAATAATAAAAATATAAATTGGCTACATATAAAAAATCAATATCATATAAATAATATTGTGTTATACCCAAAATATTAGAAACAACATTAGCGTACAAAAATTAACCAAAACAAGCAAGCTAAATAGTGAAATAATTAGAACGGAGAGAGAATATTGACCATATATTGAAACCACACTAATAAATGGCATACATGATTATAACAATTATTCAAACAATACATGCAGCTGTATAAGCTAATACTTAAATTTGTACTGTAAAAAATATTAGAATAATACACATAGATGAACAGACAATAATTACACTTAAAAAACAAAAAAGCACCATCGTTAAGTGAATGAGTTCCAATGCTTGCACAAGAAGATTTTGTATATTTTAATATACCTTTCTCTATTGTGGAAAAAATTTGTATTAAACATTTTTTATATTATTCGTATATATATATATATATATATATATATATATATATATATATATAATTTCAAAATGTGTACAATTCTACTCACTTCTATGTACTATTATGTTCATACACTACACTTGATTTTAAATTAGTACCACATATTATAAATATGTACTATTATAGCTATAGTACCATTTAAACATGGTTTTATTTAGTAGTAAAATACACAATAGCATACATAGGCAAAATCAAAACTTATAGTTTTGAATATTCAAAAACATCAAAAAAATAACCAATTCATGCAAATAAATAGTGAAATACTTAGAATGGAGATAATAAACTAACCACTATCGCTAAGTTACTTATAAATAAAATGCAATAACCATGAATTAATCAAATGATGCATTATTCTCATGCAAAAATTGGAAATTTAATTATTTTAGTAGAATATTGGACCATATTAGACCAAACAACCACTGCAGTACGACACAACCCCAACATTCCAGGAAATAGTGTCCAGCACACAACAAGCGACAGAGTCAAGCAACAAACTCCATGTATGGAGGTCTCAGTTACAAATCCACCATTATAGGATCTAGAGAACTGATTAGTTAGCTCATGTGTACATCTCTTTGTATTTATCTTTCTATAAATACATACTTGTATCATGTAATTGACATACCGTGAAATTAAAGAAACGAGGCAAGCTCATTAATTTCATATGGTATCAGAGCCATGTCAGGCGGTGCAGCTACTTCATTCTCCTCTACCCCACCCCTAGATTCTTCCTCCTTTGATTCGTCTTCTTCCCTTACCACCATAAACTAGGTCCACCATCATCTCTCTATTAAGCTCTCCCCCACCAATTATCTACTGTGGAAAACCCAACTTCTTCCATTTTTATACAGCTATAATCTCCAGGGCTTCATGGATGGATCTCAGCAATGTCCGCCAGCCCTCCTACCTGACTCCACCCCAAATCCGGAGCATGCAAATTGGCAATGTAAAGACCAACTTCTCTTGAGCTGGCTACTTGCCTCCCTCACTGAGCCGGTTCTTGTTGAGGTGATCAGATTAAACACTTCGAAGGTTGTATGGTAGGCTCTTCATGTCGCATACGGTTCTCCCTCTCACACTCGCATAGTCCAACTCAACAACCAGCTCCAGTCCTTTAAACAAGGTCACCAACCTGTCACAGACTTCCTCCGTCACGCCAAGCATTTGGCAGATCAACTTTTTGCCGTCGGACAACCTCTTGCCCTGCCAACGTTCAATGCTATTATCTACAATAATCTTGCCCTCATTTTGGTGCAATGATAGCTTCTCTCACAGCTCGTGCCGACCCCGTCAGCTATCCGGAGCTCAACAGCCTGCTTGTGAGCCACAAAATTCGTCATCAACTTTCACAGTCTGTTCTTCTTCCAACAACAACCGTTGTGATGACAGCAACACATGCTACGCCAGATATGTGTGCCACTACATCAACTGCATCCCGTGGTCATGGCCGCCGCCAAAGTCCTCATCGAGATCCATGTCCCGTCTGTGGAATTCATGGATACAGTCCTTATCGATGTCGCTTCAAGCACTGTGGTACCACCTTGACTCAAGCTCATCATACGTCGGCGCCACTTCTCCCGACTCCACGTGGACCACCCTGCCTTCCTATTCCTCAACTCCTTATGAGGAATGGTACAGGTTTGCAAATCTATAATATTGGAAAGTCTCTTCTCCCTTCCCGTTCCCGCTCCCTCTCTCTCTCTCTCTGACATACTTCACATTCCAGCCTTGACTAAATCCTTGTTATCTATTTTGCAGTTTACATACGACAATAAATGTTCTTTTAAATTTCACTCTGATTTCTTTATTGTCAAGGACTCGGCGACACACAAGCTTCTTCTTCATGGTCGCACTAGCGATGGCCTCTACCGTCTACTTCATCGGCAACTTCCCAATGTTCATTTGTCGAAACGTGTCTCCCTCAACTGCTGGAACTGTCGACTGGGTCACCCTCACTCTCGTGTGATCCGCGACGTGATTACCTCTAGCAATATTTCAATTATGGCTAGCACACCTTTTAATAAATGCACTGCTTGTTTTCTGGGCAAATCATCTCGGCTTCATTTGCCTTCTACGAATACTCATAGTGTAGAACCTCTTCAGTTTTTATTTCTTGATGTATGGGGTCCCTCCCCAGTTGCTTCCTCTGCTTGTCACCGCTACTTTTCTAATAATTGTGGATGACTATTTGAAATACACCTGGTTGTTTCCATTATTCAATAAATCTGATGTGCGTTCTATTTTTGTCACCTTTCAAAATTTTGTGGAACGTCAATTCTCTTATAAAATTAAATCAATTCAGACGGACGGGGGATGCCAATTTTGCACACTCACTCCTCATCTCGCCGATACTGACATTCATCACCGCATCTCATGCCCTCACACACATGAACAAAACGTTGGTGCAGAACGGAAAATTCACCATGTTGTAGACACCGGCCTCACCCTTCTTGTGCAGTCCCATGTGTCTAAACGCTACTGGAAATTTTCCTTTGAAACAACAATGTATTTATTCAACCGGCTTCCGTCTTCCCACCATAAAAAAAGCTCGTCTCCATTTCACTGCCTTTATGGCCAAGTTCCTGATTATGGTTTCCTTAAAGTTTTTGGGTGTGTTGTTTTTCCCTCACACGTCCCTATAACACCCATAAGTTTGAGTTTCATACCAAATCATGTGTCTTCCTGGGCTATCCATTGCAACATCATGGCTATCGTTGCCTTGATCCCTCTACAAAAAAAATTTATATTGCACGACATGTCCGTTTCGTGGAAGATGCTTTCCCTTTTCAACATCAGCTCCCCCAGTCCACACCCCCTCCACCTCCACCTACACCTTGGCTATCTGTTACTTCTCCAGTTCCCAACAACACCTCATTACCATCCATTCCTTTCATTCCATCTTCACGAGATCCCAACCCCAGTTTGCCTCCCACCACTCCCGTGGCCCCTCCCCTACCTCAAGATGTTGCCAAATCTACTCCTCGCGTCCCCCATCCCACTACCATTGTGCCTACCATTCCACCTGTCAACACAACCCCCATGCAATTACACAATACGACCCCCATCAACGATTGACGCTTAGCCAGGCTTCCACCAACCAAACAGCGAAAAACCTCACGTCATGCCCTTCCCACTGCTTATGTCCTTCATTATCACCCAGAACCCACTACATTCACCGAAGCTCAACGCCATTCTCATTAGCGTCAGGCCATGACTGCCGAACTCAATGCTTTATTGACCAATGGTACCTAGAAACTAGTGCCTCGACAACCTCATATGAACGTCTTCGTCTATAAATGGATTTTTCACAACAAATTTAATGCAGACGGCTCTCTCGCACGACACAAAGCCAAGCTTGTCACAAAAGGGTATCACCAACAAGAAGGTTTAGACTATACTGAAACATTTAGCCCGGTTATTAAATCTACTACCATCCGAGTTATCCTTGCACTAGTTGTTTCCCACAACTGGCCAATCCACCAATTAGACATCAATAATGCATTTCTGCATGGCGACCTCACTGAAGATGTGTTCATGGCTCAGCCACCGGGTTTCATTGATGCCAACCATCCCCACCATGTTTGCCATCTACGGAAGTCCATTTACGGCCTCAAACAGTCTCCCCATACATGGTTTTCTAAACTTAGTCATGCACTCCATACTTATGGTTTTCATTCTTCTAAAACGGACACATCTCTCTTCATCTACAGCCATGCCACCAAAATTATCTATGCCCTTGTCTATGTTGATGACATTATCATCACCAGCAACCACCATGCCAACCTTGCTCATCTCACCCATTACCTCAGTACGCATTTTCCAGTCAAGGCATTAGGTCCACTCCATTACTTTTTAGGCATTGAAGTATCAACAATACAAAATGGTATTTTTCTATCGCAACGCAAATACATCCTGGATTGCCTCCGATGTAGCAACATGCTTGATGCTAAACCCATATCCACTCCGATGTGTTTAACTACCAAGCTTGTCAAAACCGGTACCCCCCTTCATGACCCTGCTCCGTATCGTCAAATTGTGGGTGCACTTCAATATCTTACACTAACCCGGCCGGACATCTCATTTGATGTGAATAAAGTTTGTCAATACATGTCCAACCGGCAGATGAACATTCGGTTTCCGTCAAACGCATTCTTCGTTACTTAAAGCACACCATTTCTCACTCATTGTCCATTACTTTATCTTCATCCCTTACATTGCATTCTTTTTCTGATGCTGATTGTGCTGGGTGTCTAAATGACAGAAAATCCTCTGGGGGTTATGCTATTTATGACAGAAAACCTTATTTCTTGGTCAGCTCGTAAACAACAAACTGTATCCTGCTCATCAACTGAATCGGAATATCGGGCGCAAGCAAACACCACAGCTGAGATACTTTGACTTCACGCACTGTTAAAGGAATTGCAACAACCCCTTATCCACCCACCTATACTTTGGTGTGATAATATTGGCGCAACATATCTCACAGCCAATCCCATTTTTCATGCTCGCACTAAGCACATCAAAATCGGTTTTCATTTCGTGCGTGATCATGTTGCCAAATGAAATCTTCAAGTTAAATATATCTCTACAAAGAATCAACTTGCAGATGTCATGACCAAAGCACTACCAAAATCCCGTTTTGAATTCATTCATTACAAGCTTCGCCTACAGCCTAGCGAAGGTCTTGCTTGTGGGGGGTATTAGACCAAACAGCCACTGCAGTACGACACAACCCCGGCATTCCAGGAAATACTGGCCAACACAGAGCAAGCGACAGAGTCAAGCAACAAACTCCACGTATGGAGGTCTCAGTTACAGATCCACCATTATAGGATCTAGAGAACTGGTTAGTTAGCTCACGTGTACATCTCTTTGTATTTATCTTTCTATAGATACTTGTATCATGTAATTGACATACCGTGAAATTAAAGAAACGAGGCAAACTCATTATTTTCACAGACCACAACACTACGATTAATAATTAAAAATCTCCAAATGTAAGTGGAGAATGTTGCCCGTGTAAAATGTGTACACAAGAAAGCTCTATATATTGTAATAATCTTTTGCTTCAGAATAACTTTTTATGTAACGCTGTTTTTATTTGTTTATAAACATGTATTATTTAATTTGGAATGTGCACTACTCTAGTCACTTGTATGTATTGCCTAATTGAAAATATATATTGTTTTATTTGATATTGAGTATTGTAAAACCAGCGAAGGGAAGCCCAAGTATAGAACAAACTAATAACCCTAATGAAGAGACACCAGATTGAACTCTTGATTGTGAACTTTGAAAATAAATTAATTCGAAACGTGCAGTATCCTATTCACTTGTATGTAATGTCTGACTTAAAATACTACTATATATTCGACTGCATATTATAAAAGTGGCGAGGCGTAGCCAAACCGGAGAACGAACGAGTAACCACAATGAAGAGATCCAAGATTGAACCCTTGATTGTGCACATTAAAAATAATTCAATACAGGTTAGCCCATCATTTGATTTAAATGGTGGCACTCTCCTGTGTCTAGGTAACTTGGAGAGGGGCAAGTGGTTACTCTATCAGGTGGTTCCATTAGTTACCGTACTTGTCAGGAGGTTTTCTTATGCTCTAAAGAAATACATATTATTTTATCTAAATGTTGGAAATTTTTACTTTATAAAGGTGTAGTACGTTATATGTAGGTTTGGTCCAATTTGAATATGTCCTATTTCGTACCAATGGAATATTATTTGGCTATTTTCTGTAACATGATTGATAATTTGTTTTCTACATATTTATATGCAAGTGTATATTTATTTAATGTTGCTTGGTATTATACTTTAAAAATATTGGTATAATTAATTGTAGTCAATATTTTTCCCTTCAAAACTAATATTTTTTTCTAGAATCAAATTAAAGGAGCACTTTTCTCTTTTCTGGAATCCGGAGTCGCTTAGTGAGAATAAAGGTTTTCTTTGTCTCTCCTGCTTTCACGTGAGCAATGGTTGTAGCTTGTAGAGGAGATGGTGTTTAGCCTTATGCTGGGCGTAACAGAAAGAAGGCAACCGTTCTTATTTGCTACTGACGAACAACTTCCAGGTGTCATTATAGAACTTGTTCATATGAAAAGGATCTACTTCATGAGTTTCTGTCTGCTGTGGAAGATGTGGCAGTGTATTATTCCACGTGCTAAGTTGGTAGTATATTCTTTCAACGGACATAATTGTTGCGCGTTGATTGACGTGGTATCATTATTGTCTCAATTATAAGACAGTCTTTCATTTTGATTTTGCCCCTGGCCAACTGCCGCAGGTCGTTCAATTTGGCGCTTTTCAAGTGACCCAAACATTGGAATATTTCGTGTCGACTGTGAACGTTTTTCCCGTAAAAAATGGTTAATGCTACACCATGGCCTATAATTTAGATGGACTCCCGCGAAAGCGAGGCGCAAAGTAGAATATGTTCTTCTCCATTTAGCCAGTCGAATGACTTTGTTCAGAATTATGATCTAGACCGATTTTTGTTCAAAAAACTACATTGCATTGCAAACTAAATAAATATCGAACACCACACCATAGTACCGTTAAACAGGAGTTTTTATGCAAAAAAAGAACTAGGCTATCAAGGCAGGAGTGTTCATAACACAATAGCAAATTTTCCACTGTACCATTCCTTGGGGAAAAGATGCATGTATGCTGGTATAGTAAAAAGTTCACAAGGGATTCCTATAATACAAGCCACATTTTTTATTGTTCTGAATAATGCAGCCGGAGAACTAACATGGCATTTGCTTTTTTCATGCTTTGTCTTGGTCACCTTTTTCTCTATCACCAGCAATTGATTTATAGCACTTGCAGTTGCAGAGATCCGAGTGGTTTTGGTGTTCGGGAAGGCCTAGCTTGGCACGTATCATAAAGATCCTACTAGCTGAGCCTGGAGAATAAAGAAAGGTTGAGAAACCAGCTGGGTCCCGATTTGGAATACACACTATCAATAGTTTGCTTCAAAATGAAAAGCGACCGTATTAACCACTCCTAAATAATCTATTACTTCTTTCTACCAAGTGTGTCAGAGGCAAAGGCTAGTCAGCACACTAGTCATGATAATGACCGAATATTGTGATCGATGGTAGTTTTATTGTGGACTTTGAATGAGATTTACTGTGGCATCTGTCTAGAGAATAGGACCAAACAAAGAAGGTCTATAGTTTCAAAACCATTCCAATATAAAGCCAAACTAAAAGGTCCATGGTAGGATCTCTATACAGATTTAGTCCCATAGTTAGTTTGCAAGAATATAGGAGGCATCTTAAAAAATATATCTTTGGTTTCGTTTTGAGGTAAAATTTTGTTTTATTTTATTGAAAAGGGTTTTTGAGCAACTCAAGGCCAGGAAGTCATAAGTTTGTTTTATTGTCAATGTGCACTCTCACTTTCATGTAATGATGGCGCTTGGTTGGGGAAAGGATACGATCCCTTTAATATGGTCTTGTGAATGACGAAATTTTTCATCAAAGGTAAGTTAAAGTTCATAAATACCCTAACTTCCTTTGGGTTTATGTATACATATCATAGACAAAGATATAGGATGGATGCTTCTTTTCCCAAATGAAAATTCTTCGGAGCTTATCTAATGGTATTTTAATGATAGAGGGGAGTGGTATGCATCAGATATAATAGATGGGAAGTTGTATTAGCATAGAGTTAGCAAGAACAAACCTTCCAGTAAGGATAGGAAGGAGTTGGACCGATGATGAAGCTTGGTTTGAGGGATTCATTTGTTTTGTTCTAAGAAACAAGTTTAAAATAATTGGAGAAGGGATTCAAATACTTTTTTGGGAAAGGGATTATATTGAAACTAGGATATGTGAATTTGTATCCATGTCTATCTAAGGAATACTTCTACTTCTTATGGATTCTATAGAGCATCGATTAGAAGCCTAACAAAAGCTAGAAGATAACCAAGATGCATCTGATGTTAATAAAGTGTTGCTTCATGGTTTGATAAGTATAATTTTTTGTTTTCAGAATATAGTGACGGGTCTTCGTGTGGCCAAGAATTTTAATAGGATTAAGGACACCACATGATATGGCTCACGTCAACAAGATATTGATGTATTGTGTTTTAACAATATATATTATTGGAGATATAGGATCACCTTGTATGTGCTCGTTTGTATTTTTGAAGAAAAAATGCATGATGTGAACCATTTTAAAGAATTAAAAAGGATTAGGTGGTGGTGAACGCTTTAGTCGAAGAAATCCATGAGTGTGGGGAATTATGTCCCTTAAGACAACACCATAGAAATGGAAATTACTCTCAACAAATTCTTTCAAGATTAAGTTTGAGAATTGCAAAAGGAGATTTTGATGTATTGCCAAAGCATGTAATTTTGTGAGAAGAGAAAAATAAGTTATGTATATTGAGATCCTTTATGAAATAAGATTGACTGGTTGGGATAATGTGATTAAGTGGAGCAACCCTAGACATTATAAATATTGAGATTATTTCAAATAGTATAGTTTATCATGATGATAGTTCTAAGTTATGATATGAGTGCAAGTTTAGGTTTCTTTGGGATCATATTATATGAATATCATTTATAAGGGCGATCAAATGGTCGTTGTTGACCTTCTCAGGTTTTAAATATTTTTAGTGAGATTATATTCAAGAATGCACTTGCATTTTTAGCAAAAACATATGAATAAACCATTTGATCTGGAATTTTTTGTTTTTACATATACCTAATTTTATCCAAACTTCATGTGTCATTAATGGAAGAATGTTTGAAGCAGCTCAAGGGACCTTTTTCCATCAAAAGGGAATACATGAATCTAAAAGGGACAAGATCAACATTTTGAGAGTGTGTTGGGAATGATTTTGAAGTATTGGATAGAGTGTGTATAGTGTCAACTATGTTATAGTTTGAGTGACCACATACAATAAAGAAGTTTATTTGTTGTGTCTTTCAAATACTTAGAATTTCTTTAAAACAAGGAGGTACTTATATGCACTTACTCAAGCCATTGAATTTAGTTGTTTTCTTACATCTAATATCTTGGTGAAGTATTTGTCTTAGATACAATTTGAGGACATCTTCCTTCTCTATTAGATGTTTTTATCCACATTGAAAGGGTCTTTTAGTTATAGAGACTTTATATTATTTTATCCAATACTAGTGTAACTCATCCAAACCTAAAAGTCTATTAAAACGAGCTACATTATGCCTTCTTCATTATAGTTGGTGTTAACCCATTTGCTGCATGAGTTAGAGGATGACAGTAATATTAGCAGTTTAAAGATAGCATGTTTCTAGGAAAATGTTCAAAAAGGAGGATTTATCAAATTATATAACTTGAGGTCTAAGTGAGGGTTTAAATACAAATTTATTACTTAATATGAGATCATATTCAAAAAATGCCTCTAGAACTTTTCTTAGACCAGTTAATCAATAAATGCAAAAGGAATACAAAATAACACTTGGAATATGTAGTGTAATAATAATGTCATTGATAATAGTGTTAAAATTCAGATTATTTCTTAAGCAACTTAAACAATATTAAAATTGGAAACTTGCATACAATAATTATGACAGTTGAAATATGGATATTAAGGAAAATTGAACACAATTAAATAACCATAAATTAAAAAATCTCTAAAATATTATAGAAATATATTTCTTAGAACAATATATATGCTAATAATGTCTGTGAACCTAAATGTTGAATAACATAACAAATGATCATAAATTGGGAATCTAATGATATCTATAAATTGTAGACATATATATTTTCTTGGGGGTAAATTTTCATCTCATTTAAAGCTTATATACTTCCTGAACTGATTAGGGAAATAAAGTATAATGATAAAACCCAAAATTGATATATGGTTTATTTAAAATGTAACTGGTCGGCTATGGTTTTGTTATTAAACAACTATCACACATACTATTTCCTCATGTATCCATTGGTTTATGGATCACACGCCTCACTTTGTACCCCCAAACTTCTCATAGAACATAAGAAAATTCAATTCTTTCTAGTTGTCTTCCTTGCACACTCTGCTTTCTTTTCTCATACAATAATATCTCTCTCTTCCTCCAACTTTAATCTCACTCTATGTTCCTTATCGCATCATAATTTCTTAACCATAAATTTTGTTGTGTTTTCATAAATGTTTTGGTCCCATATTCCTGTCATATTAGCTTTAACCATGTTTTATTGTCTTCTGTATAGTTTCCTTATACGCTCCATGCCCCTACTTCTATGAGTCTTCAAACCCTAAATAATCATCTCAAAACCATCACAACACCTTTTTACATAATATCCCAACTCTCCTTCTCCACTCAAGCATACTTACCCAACACCACCTATCCCTAATTAGCATGTGGAATATTCTAGAGTGTTCCCTATCAGAGGAAATCACTGAGGAGATCTAGAACCTATCATAAGATTGTTCTAAGGTTTTAGTACCTTCAATTTAAGCTATGTATGCAGAAATCACATGTTTCTTATTTCAACTACTTCTTGATATATATTGCAATTTTTATGTTTACACAATATTTCCAAGTACTTACAATGTGGTTGTGTTCATATTGATGCATTGACCAAGTGCATAGACATTATTTTCATTGAGGTTCTCTCATGTGTCATCCCCGAGAGTATTTATTCATTACAGTTGTGGTGGGGTTCCATGTGGTGGGTTTAGATGTAAAAAAACACCATGTTTCTTATCTTGTTAAAATCAAGTCAACCTCATAAACATATTGGAAATGGTATCCTTTTCCGAAAAATAAGACACAAGGAAGCAATGTGTGTTATCATAGTCCACTTTTTCCACTCAAAGTGGTTCTTGTACGAGATTTTTTGGACCGTCTCCTATGTTTATAAATGTAATATAGGAATAAGGGGTTTTGATATTTCTAGATGTCTTATTTCCAATCTATTTATTCATGTTTCTAATTGCTAGATTAAACAAAATTCTAGGTCATGTAGATAGACTCAAATGTGTTATGTGGGGCCAACATCATATTTATTTCAAGATTTTGCTAATAAAAATTAAATTAATACCACTAACTTAGAGAATACATAAATCCATGATAAGTCTTAAAACTAAAAATAACATATGTTTTGAAATTATAAATATGAACCATGTCATTTTCTATAATTTTGGACCTATATTGACTAGGTAATTTAGAATTAAATTGTTAGATTTTGTAAATTTATCAGAATATAAAACTAATTCATTATCTAATTATTGTACTTATTTAAGTTCTCAATAATATATTGTAGGATTGTGATTTGGATAACTAGGATCAACTCATTAGGTATGTATATTTGATCTATTATCTTTTGAGCATTCATTTACTAAACCTAATGCCCTTATAATGTAGTATGAATTTAAAATCGGTCTCCTCTTGAAATCTTTTGAAATCCTTATGGTATATTCCTTATTATTCATAGAATCTCCATTTTTGTTATTGAAGTAAGTGCATCCCTTGTGTATGGGTCAGTTGACCCAAGTCGACACTCCGCATGCACTTTAATATATTTTATTCTTGAACTTTGGATAAAGGACTAATATATATATATATATATATATATATATATATATATATATATATATATATATATATATATATATATATATATTTCCACTGACGATTTATTCGTGTGATATTCTTCACTAATAATGTCTAGAGTTTTGGTTTATTCTTTAATAACCATACCTTTAGGCACTTTGTTTTACCCCCCTGCACAATTTATATTAGGCACTAAGTTCCATTCATTATGCCATGCATTGATGTTTTATTTCCCATACCATGTTTTATAAGCTTAGAATTGATGCTTAAATCCTCCTTCCATGGATTAGGATTGATGGTCTCCCATCCCTTCTCAAAACAACTCTAGTGTTTGTTATAATTTTTGATGAAACTATTAGTTTTTATTCTTAGAAAATGTAAAGAAAAGGAATCATCATTTTTTATTTTCTCCTCTAAAAGACCAACCTCATTAATCTTGTTATCCTCTATGTCGAATGGGAACAACCTTTTCTTGTAATTTACTATTTAAGGTATAAATTGTTCTTCTCATACACATATAGTAGTTCACATTTGACATATAAATCATTTTCCCACCCCCATCTAGGTGTAGCTCTCAAACTACCTAAGAGTGGAGAAACTTATGGGAGTTGACTAGGAAGGACTTGATCAAGCATAGTTGATTTCTTGAGATGGCTAGATTTCCCTTTGTAATTGGTTTTGGTTAGTCATATCTTTAGTTTCCTTTCTGTTATGACCCCCATGTGGGTGAAGTTGTTGCAATATGATGCAGGGGTTTTGAGCTGTTTTTATAGACTGGTTTTGCATACATTTTATGTGTATTTTGATCATATTTGTGATTAATATCACATGATTTACTACCTTTAGTCTATAATCTCATTTTGCATCAAATTTACCTTGTTTCTTTTTGTTCTGTATAAAAGATCATATTTTTGGGATTTGATTGGTGTTCTTCTCTTCATTTTAGGAAATTTAGATATCTGAATACATCGATACCATCGACGGATGGTCAATACCATCGACGGATGGTCAATACCATCGACCTGGCCACAGTGTATTGTCAGAGAAGAGCAACCAGAAGTCGATACCATCGATGGGACTATCAATGGTATCGAGAGAGCGTCAGTGAGCCAGATTTCCAGGTGTCGATACTATCGACCCAAAGTCGATACTATCAACCTCGCCTCCACAAACTTAGCTTCAGCGTCAGATTCCAGATAAAAGCAATGCCTAAGGTGTCGATACCATCGACACACCGTCGATGGTATCTAGGCAACATCAGAGAGAACCCCAAGAATCGCGCAAGCGTCGATGCCTCATGTTGGTCGATACCATCGACCTGCGTCGATGGTATCGACGCCGTCAGATCAGGTTTTGCTAAAGATCATGTCTAATCGTACGGTGGTGATTTTTGGGCGACCTAAAGTGGTGCATATAGCTAATTAAGGTGGCCCTAAGCAATCTATCACATCATTAGCCATCGGAGAAGTCTCAAGAAGGACAGGAGAGAAGAATGGAGCCGAGAGCTATGCCTCGATCGTTCAGAGAGCCGCAGAAGACGTTTTCCACCGCCGAAAGGCTGTAGAACGTTCACCCCATGCCAAGGAACGCCCGAATCTCCTCCGTTTAGGGGTTTTCATCACATCTATTCACATTTCCCTATGTTTTCCCTTTCCCTCGTCATGGTTTTCGTTGAGATGAACATGCGAGGCTAATCCCCTTTATCTTTAGGACCGAGAGTAGCTCGGGTAATCGTTGTATGCTACTTTTTACATAGTTTATCATAATTTGTCCCTTAAATTCATGGCATGATGTTGTTTTCTCAATTATATCATTATGATTGATCACCCTAATGATAATCTAATACCATTAATTACTTTGAAAGAAGAATTAACGGTTGAAAAGAGATGGATATCACATTAACTAATAAATCCTTTGAACAAGGTGTTGTACAGTTAATGGTGGAAACCCAGAGTGTGATCTTCATGCACCTAATTTAGGGTATAGGTTACTACTATCGTGGAACCGACCTAGATTTAGGTAGTGAATTGTATCGCGACAGCAAACAATTCTGACTACATGCCACTACTCAGAATAGGAGACGAATTAGGATAATTGAGTAGGAATGAGTATAATGAGAACCTGCGGTGAAACCGCAATCTTAAAGATTCCATCTTTAATTGATTAAACCAACCATTTAATTGATTGTTTTGCTTTCTTTTATTTTTCTTTTCTTTTTCAATCAACTCTCAAACCATTTTAATCAGTCTAATTGATCGCGAATAGTTTGTAGTAGTCTACCGAAAATCTATTTCCTGAGTTTGACTCGAGCCTCACAAAGGCCTATATTACTTTGGCACGTGTACTTGTATTTTACACACGGTAAATTCGTGTCAAGTTTTTGGTGTCGTTTTCGGGGAACGGTGATTTTTGGCACTACGAGGGCTACAAGCGGTCACTCTAGGCCACATTTTAAAAAAAAATTAAATTCTGGAAATTAGTCATCTATCTTTTATAATCTGTAACCGTCTAGCACTATGCCTAATTAAATTTATTACTGTGCAGGTGCTAGTGCATGGTGAGTATACGTAGCACAAACTATGCACAGTCATCGTCGGAGGTCCGATTTTTGGGATCAGACTACGAGGAGAATGACACCCAAAATCAACTCGAGAACAAGAATTCAGATTCTGAACCCAAAGCAATGGCTGCGGAACAAACAATTTGGGAAAAAAGCAAGGCGTCGTCCTCTTCTGCATCTAAGGGGCCAATTAAGAAATAGGTCATCAACATTCCTAATTACAAAATTGACACATGCCTAATCAATTTGTTCAAGTCTAATGCGTTTCACGGGCTCAAAAATGAAGATCTGGTGGCCCACATAAGCCAGTTCGTGGAGAACTGTGATACGATCAAGATAGACCGGTTTCCACAAGATATGCTCGACTTGAAGTTATTTCCCAGTTCTCTAGCTGGAAATGCTCGAGAATGGCTACATAATCTGGATGATGAGTATGTGGAATCTTGGGACCACATGGTTGAAGTTTTCTTCAAGTGATTTTTCCCGCCTGAGAAGACAAATGATCTCATAAGAAAAATCCACAATTTCAGTCAGAAAGCTGGTGAAACATATTCTGAGACTTGGGAGAGATTCTAGATAATGTTGAGGAGATGCCCACATCATGGGCTGGACAAAGAAAAGCAGGTCAAGATTTTCTATTTTGCTCTTTCTGAGCATCATACAAGCAATCTAGATTCAACATAATCGAGGTTCTTCTTGAATAACATTGATACAAGGTGTTGGGAAATTTTGAAAAACATGGCTAAAAAGTAGTAATGGGGTGATAGAGATGCTCCATAACAAGTTAAGGTTGCGGGAGATGCCAAATCCATCATAGAACTCAATGAAAAGATGTACCTAATTACTAAAAGGCTACTTGCACAAGAGGAGGAAACAAATGAATAAGTGTGGGTCAAATACATGCGTCAACAATAAGGGTACATAAATAATGATTACTCTTGGAGGAAAGACAAAAAGTTTTTGTGGACAGATCCAAATAATTTTTTGTAGGATCTGGATGCCAAGCCACAGCCCACAACAGAGGAAAAGAGCAATGAGTTGCTCAATCAAGTGATAAAGCAGAATCAAGAGCTAATGAGCACCTTTGGCCAACAAATCAAGAAACAAGGAGAGTTTATGAATCAGTTTGGCCAAACTCTACAAAGTCATGGGGCCCAAATGCAGACTCTTGAGACATTCATAGCGCAGATGGCAGCTGAAATAGCAAGTCTGAAGAAACCAACACAATAAGGTTTTCTGGGAAATACCAACATTCCAAGAGGGAATCAACAAGCCATAGAAATTTTGTTGAGGAGTGGAAAGAAGACTTTAAACTCTAAGGCTGATGAACCAAGCATAACACATCCATAAGCAATGGGTGAGGCCACAAAGGATGTCACATCCATAGAGATAGTGGATGATGCTGCAGAAAAGGTCACAGAAGAGCCGATCCTAGAAGAAGAAACTGTTCAAGAGACTGAGAAGAGGACGTCATATGTGCCACCACACCAGAGGGCAAAGGTTTTCCCCATCCCTTACCCCAACAGCCTCAAAGCCAAGAAAGTGGATGCACAGTTTAAGAAATTTTTAGAAAGCTTTCAGAAACTTTCTGTTAACATTCCTTTATTGGAGGTGATTGAGAAGATACCCTCTTATGGTAAGTTTCTGAAGGATGTAATTACCAAGAAGAGGAAGATTCATGATACTGAGTTGGTAGTTCTTAAAGAGCAGGTTAGCGCCTTCATTTTGGGCACATTGCCACCAAATCGACAAGATTCAGGCTGCTTCAATATTTCATGTTACATTGGCAAAGTGAAATTTGGTGAAGCATTGTGCGATTCTAGGGCAAGTATAAACTTGATGCCCCTATCTACTTTTAAGAAGTTGGGACTTAAAGAATCTAGACAAAGCAACATGATGATTCAACTCGCGGATAATTCGGTGGTTAGGACATATGGAATTTGTGAGGATGTCTTGGTGAAAGTTGTAGATTTGTATTTCCAGCCAATTTTGTAGTTATGGAGATGCAATATGAATAAGGAAATGAGTTGCTCTTAGGAAGACCCTTCCAGGCTACTACTGATATGATACTAGAAATGGGTAGAGGTCGTCTAACGTTGGGTATAGCAGATGACATATTTAAGATGGTCATACCACCAAGTACAAAACAATCACAGGAAAAGGAGCAATGTCGTATGGTGAAGCACTTTGATCAGAACATTTCTCTTTATTTAGGGCAACCATTTCTGGATATGGCTCATGTGATGACTAAAGTAGACAAGGGGACACTGGCCGTGGACATCATGGAACAAATAAAAGTTGTATCTCTTTGCAAAGTCGTGGGTTATTCAAACGATGAAGAGGAAGAAATTTCTCTATCTACTGAGGATGATGCTATAGCATTCTTGATGATCGACTCATATCCGAAATTGCCCCTTGAGGCATGGCTATTCAATGTCATGGATTATTGGATGAGAAACATGTTTTTATGAGAATGTGTAAAGATGCTTCAAGTGCTTCCTTTCTATTATGCCAAACACTATGAGGATCTCGGGCCGCTGCCACCACCGCTTCAATCTTCGTTGGTCAGCCCCCCGAATATCGAGTTGAATCCGCTACCCCCTCATTTGAAGAATGCTTTCTTAGCGGATGATGAGAAGCTCCTGGTGATTATCTCGGCATGTCTGAGTGTCGAGGAGGAAGAACAATTGATGATCGTGCTAAGGAACCATCGTGGTGCATTCGGGTGGTCAGTCTCTGATATTAAGGGGATCTCCCCTACTCTTTGTTAGCATAAGATTCGGCTCGAGGAAGGAGCCAAGCCGGTGATTCAGCCACAACGTCGACTCAACCCGAGCATGATGGAGGTCGTCAAGAAGGAGGTGATTAAGTTCCTTTCTGCAGAAATCATCTATGCCATTTCAGACTCGACGTGGGTAAGCCCAACACAGGTAGTCCCTAAGAAGGGGGAAATTACTATTACTCAAAATCTTCTAAATGAACCTGTCACTACCTGATCGGTAATCGGGTGGCGAGTGTGCATTGATTATCGTCGCCTCAATTCTGCCACTTTAAAATACCATTTCCCTCTCCCATTTATTGATCAGATTTTAGAGCGGCTAGCTGGACGCTCTTATTTTTGCTTTTTGGACGGTTATTCTGCCTATAATCAGATTTCTATAGACCCGAAGGATCAAGAGAAGTCTACCTTCACTTGTCCTTATGGGACTTTTGCATATCGCCGCATGCAATTTGGGTTATGCAACGCACCGGCCACTTTTCAGCATTGTATGCTTGCTATATTTTTTGATATAGTTGAGCATTGTTTAGAGGTTTTCATGGACGATTTTTCTATCTACAGTGCGCCATTTGATGAGTGCTTATATAATTTGGATAAATTTTTATAAAGATGTGAGGACACGCATCTAGTCCTTAATTGGGAAAAGTGGCATATGATGGTTAGCGAAGGAATTGTGCTTGGACACAAGGTGTCTAGCAAGGGACTGGAGGTGGATCCCGTTAAGATTGAGGTTATTTCCAAACTACCTCCACCAAATTCAGTAAAAGGGGTGAGGAATTTTCTCAGTCATGTAGGGTTTTATCGTCGTTTCATTAAGGATTTCTCTAAAATCACTAAACCGTTGTCTGAATTACTTGAGAAGGATTTCACATTTGATTTCAATGAGAAATGCATACATGCCTTTAATGTCCTTAAAGAAAAATTAATTTCTACACCGGTTGTCCAAATGCCGTATTGGACTAAGCCCTTTGAGCTTATGTCTGATGCATCAAATTTTGCTGTCGGGGCTGTTCTTGGATAGCATTTTGAGAATAAACCCACAGTGATTTTCTATGCATCTAAAACTTTAAATGATGCACAACTTAATTACACCACCATAGAAAAAGAACTACTTGTCGTGGTTTTCGCATTTGAAAAATTTAGGCAATATTTAGTGGGGTTAAAAGTTGTGGTTTGGATGGACCACGCTGCCATCAAATACTTAATGGAAAAGAAAGATGCCAAGCCTAGATTGATTAGGTGGATCTTGCTCTTACAAGAGTTTGACATCAAAATTAAAGATAAGGTGGGCATTGAAAATGTGGTTGCGGATCACTTGTCTCGGTTAGAGCGGGTAGATGAGAGAGATATCAATATACCCATTACCGAGACATTTCCCGATGAGCAAATCCTTTCAATAAAATCTAAGGATTCGTGGTTTTCAAATATTGTGAATTATCTTGTATGTAAGGAAATATCAGACGATTGGACTTATCAAGAAAAGAAGAGTATTTTCCATTATTTAAGATATTATTTTTGGGATGACCCAATTTTGTTGAGATAGTGTAGGGATGGCATCTTACGCAGGTGTGTACCAGAAGGTGAATATGATAGTGTGCTCAGTCACTGTCATACACTACCCACTGGCGGTCATCATGCGAGCACAAGGACAGTGACCAAAGTGTTGGAGAGTAGCCTTAATTGGCCTACACTCTTTCGGGATGCCTATGACTATTTGAGAAGATGTGATTCGTGTCAAAGGGCGGATAACATCTCAAGGCAGAAAGAGATGCCCCTCAATGTGTTTCCAAAGGTTGAGGTATTTGATTTATGGGGCATCAATTTCATGGGACCATTTGTGTCCTCAAATTCCAACTTATATATTTTTCTTGTTGTTGATTACGTGTCGAAGTGGGTAGAGGCAATACCCACAAGGACTAATGACATTGCGGTAGTGTGCAGGTTTGTGAAGGAAAATATTTTTTGCAGGTTTGGTGTGCCACAGCTGATTATAAGTGATGGAGGCACCCACTTCACAAACAAGAAATTTGCTACATTATTGGGTAAATACAAGGTCAAACACAATGTTGGTACCCCGTATCACTCACAGACACAAGGCCAGGTCGAGGTTTCCAATCGAGAGATCAAGAATATATTGGAACACATAGTGGCATCTTCTAGGAAGAATTGGAGTGCACTACTACCAGATTCTTTATGGGCATATAGGACCGCCTTTAAAACACCTATAGGCACTACGCCTTTTAGGCTGGTTTACGGGCGGGCTTGTCATCTGCCGGTCGAGTTAGAGCACAAAGTGCACTGGGCGTTACAAAAGCTTAATATGAGCTATGACGATGCAGGAAAGAAGAGAATGCTAGAGCTCAATGAGTTAGATGAGCTTAGGATGAATGCTTATGAGAACCAAAGGATCTATAAAGAACAGACAAAGCAACTCCACGACCTCCACATTCAAATGCACATTTTCAAAAAGGGTGATCGCATGTTATTGTTCAACTTGAGATTAAAGTTGCATCCCAGGAAACTAAAATCCCGGTGGAGTGGACCTTTTGTGGTGGAAGATGTCCGACCACATGGTGCTATTATGTTGAGAGATGGAGAGCTAACGTTCTTAGTGAATGGTCAAAGATTGAAGCCCTTCTATGGGAGATTACAGAAGAAAGGTGCATGAGGTTAAACTCATGGCACTTATGGAAGAATGATGAGCTTGATTGCGTCTAGCCTAAGACATGAAAATTGGGCGCTTGTTGGGAGGCAACCCAAGCATCGCTAGTTTACATTTTTCTATTTCCTTATTTTCTTTCGTATTTTCAAGTTAGTTTTGATTAATTTTGTTTTTAGTGTAAAAATGATACCCTAATAAGTTTGATCAGTGTGCAGTACTATTTAAAAGTCGATACCATCAACCACAGTGTCGATGGTAGCGACGTGGGTGCAGGAAAGAGGCTATAGAAAATTTTCTGAGTCGATACCATCGATGGCCTCGTCGATGGTATCGACCTACCATCTGTGACATAGAAAAAAAGAAAGCGTCAGGTCGATAGTATCGACCAAGAAGTCGATGCTCATGAGATCCCTAAAGATTTTCATAGAAATTCATCTCAGTAAAGTCGATACCATCAACATCCCTATTGATGGTATCGACCCGACAATAGTGAGGAAGCGGCGCCCGGGCCTCACGAGGGTATTTTAAACAGAAAGGGTCAATACCATTGACCAGCTGTCGATGGTATCGATGTGACACGTCACCGATCTGCGAGAAGATATCGATGGTGCTCCCAAATTCAGAAGTCTATCCGTGGGAT
The DNA here is from genome assembly GCA_963693085.1 of Alisma plantago-aquatica. Classification (NCBI taxonomy): domain Eukaryota; kingdom Viridiplantae; phylum Streptophyta; class Magnoliopsida; order Alismatales; family Alismataceae; genus Alisma; species Alisma plantago-aquatica. The sequence goes on from OY856413.1 coordinate 157,291,470, forward strand.
GGGTCGATACCATCGATCTGTGTTGATGGTATCGACGCGTCATCGATCCGGGCCCCCACATCCAGCCATCGACGACCGTCGATAGCAGCGAATACCTAGATTGTGCTACAGGTGTCGACACCATCCACACCTCATCGATGGTATCGACGGGTCAACAGTGGTGGCGATCTCAGCTATAAAAGGAGGGGTTGAATTCACTTTCTCTTCACACTTTCAGACCTTCTCCTTTCCTACTTGCGCTTGAGCACTTGTGAGCATCAGGAGGTCTTCACCGAGTATCTTGCAATCGAGAAATAATCACTGAGCTCTTCATCGACATTGGAGATCATCTTCTCCAACCTTCACTGAGCTCCATTCTTCTATCTCCTTTCTTTTATCATGGTGAGGACAGCAGGAGCTTCTTCCTCGCGAGCGGCCCCCATAGAGATTGAGACATTCATTCCACCCCCACCAGGCTCGTTCACCCTTCGGCGGAAGTAAGGAAGATTTATGAGGAGCTATTGAAGCGAAAAATCGAGCCTACCCGATATGTTAATCGGGCTATGATTCACGATCTCAGGTTTGAGGCCAACCTTGCTTATGTCCTTCAGGGTCAGTCTAGGCATACCTAAAGGTTTCCTTCCCAAGTCCAGTACCACGCCGAGGGCCACCCCTTTTTCGGTGAATGGCCAACTTACAAGGAGTTGGTGGCCGAATTCATGGCATCTATTGACATATGCGTCGTGTCCAATGACCTCATCACCACCGATCAGGAGTGGATCAAAGGGAGAGTGTCTTTCTGACTCTTCAACAACAACTACACCATTACCCTCAACCAGTTCAATTCTATCTACAACTGGTATCATTCTCCTAACCAGCACAGGAGGCCAGACAGTCAGGAAGAATATGATGCTATATTTGCTGATCTGGTGACCACTCTAGCGGGAAAGGCGATGAGCTATCACAATGTGGTCATGGTCAACTTCGAGCACCCGTTTGTTCGGGTTTTGCATCGCATGTTATACGTCACCTTCTTTTCTCACAGCGATCTGGCACTGAGTAAATTTCAAGAGACGGATCTGTTTTTCCTCTACAAACTGTTGACTAAAGAGGAACTCAACTGGGGCACGTTTTTCTTAACGCGTGTGTTGGATGTACGGAGGAGTACCAGACGAGCCCCTATCCACTTTGGGGGGCTTATCACGCTGCTAGCTCTCTATCTCGGGCTAGATCTGTCACAACTCACTCCGCTGGTCAAAAAAAATAAAGTTGATCTGGAGCACTTACACCGCTCCAACCTTGTTATCGTTGATGGCAGTGTGGCATATGCTCATTGCCACATCGGGAAGGAATATCTGTGACTATCACTCCCGAACCCCATCTTCAACATTCAAGAAGGCCAACACTTTCGGTGGCCCATCATTCCTATTGTCGAGTCCGTGCAACAGCCATTTTACGATCATTAGTGGAATCAAGGTTACCTCGGGGGCTCCCAACAACCACCACTGATGCCCCCATATGATCCAAACTTTCAGGGACAATATCCATCTTGGGATCCCACCGCCCCACAGTACCCACCACCTGAGCAGTAAACTGTATTAATGTTCCACCTGCCGAGATTATTTTTGACTATGAGGTCATTGTCAAATTCTAGCTTGGGGGGGAGATGGAACAGTTTCTATCTTTTATTTCCTTTTCTATCTTTTATTTCCTTTTCTTTTATTTTAGCAATTTTCTTAGTTTTTAGGATCCACATGCTATCTAGTGTAGCCGTGGATGTCTAATGTTAATGTATCATCTCAATGTTTTTCACATGGGAGTTATGGGTGCCATTATCTGAAATCGGAGCATAATTGAAATTTTTTTTCAAGAATTTGCAAGTTGAATTTGTTTGATCTTGATCACTTAACTTATGAAAATAATTGGGTTTGTTAACTTTAAAACATAAGATCGTAACTGTACAACCGTATGATTCAAGAAATGTGGACAGACATGGATGTTGAGCCTAAACTGACCAAACAGTAATGGGACTTTAATCGAAAGTGAGAGAGAGAAACCCTTTGGTTTATTGTTACACAAGTCAGTAAAGAGGGAAATATAATGTATTCCAATGGTTTTGTACATTAGTCTTGTGATCTATCCATTTCATTCCATTCAATATCCACCATAATAACTGGAAGAACTTATAGTTTTTCATCTCTTGATTGCATGACATGTAGATAGGATTCATTGTAGCTAGATTTTGCATCTATGAATTCACACATTCTCAAGTGCATGTCATTATAGTTGCATTTTGTATATTCTAGAGCAAATAGGACTTTTTGTGCCTTATTTCTTCTGGAAAATAAGAAAAATAGGAAAATTGTTCTATACCCTCTGAAAAGTAATTTGTAAGGCATCAATGATGTTAGCTAAGTGGAAATAAGCTCGAAAAAAAAATTAAAAAATTATGGTGAATGTTCTTCTAGTCAATTGAAAAATGAGGGCTTGAAAAAAAAGAGAAGAAATGTAAGAAAAAAAAAGAGAGGGAGAAAAGAACTTGTTTCCCCTGCATGTATACATAAAGAATAAAAGAGGAATAAACACATAATGTAGTTTTAGTAGTCATTCCATCTCATCTTGAGACGAAATGATAGTGTATGTACCATTATACCTAAAATTTAGGCATTAGGTCATTTTCATATGCACATGCATCATTCAAGTCATTTTGTTGATTTTGCATGATAAAACTATTTGGTTCTTCTCTTTCTTCCACAGTCGCCCATTTCATCCACCCGTTGCTCAAAATGGTAGGCTACTCATGATTATCTCCTCATTATTGTATACTAGGAGATATGCTTCCATTTAGATGGTAGTTAGGACTTGAGCAACGTAGATAGGATATCACAAGATGCACTAAGTCTGAATAGGAGGAATTCATTATATCAAGTACTTTATTTGGTAGTGTTTGATGATCTTGGGGTGGACATTTCTTATGGATGATCATTGTCAACTTTAGGGTAGTTATCATTCTGTGGTCAGTGAGGTCCGACATGTGCATGACAGGTGGGAGTCATATTGAGATGTCTTTTATGCTAATATGTTCTTTAGTTGACTCTCGCAATTCTATTCTACAGTTTTATGCTCGAGGACGAGCAATGTTCAAGCTTAGAGGAGTTTGATGCAGGGGTTTTGAGTCATTTTTATAGATTGGTTTTGCAAACGTTTTATGTGTACTTTGATTATATTTGTGATTAATATCGTATGATTCACTACCTTTAGTCTATAATCTCATTTTGCATCAAATTTACCTTGTTCCTTTTTATTCTGTGTAAACGATCATATTTGTGGGATTTGATTGGTGTTCTTCTCTTCATTTCAGGCAATTCGGATATCTGAATACGTCAATACCATCGAAGGATGGTCGATACCATCGACCTGGCCATAGTGTATTATCGGAGAAGAGCAACCAAAAGTAGATACCATCGATGGGACTGTCGATGGTATCAAGAGAGCATCAGCGAGCCATATTTCTAGGTGTCGATACTATCGACCCAAAGTCGATACTATCGACCTTGCCTCAGCAAATAGAGCTTCAACGTCGGATTCCAGAGAAAAGTGATGCACTAGGTGTTGATACCATCAACACACCGTCGATGGTATCGAGGCAACATCAGAGAGAACCCCAAGAATCGTGCAAGCGCCGGTGCCTCATGTAGGTCGATACCATCAACCCGTGTCGATGGTATCGACACTGTCAGATCAGGTTTTGCTAAAGATCGTGTCTAATCATACAATGGTGATTTTTGGGTGACCTAAAGTGGTGCATATACGTAATTAAGGCGGCCCTAAGCAATCTATCACGTCATTAGCAACCAGAGAAGTCTCAAGAAGGAGAGGAGAGAAGAACGAGGTCGAGAGCTACGCCCGGTCATTTTGAGAGCCGCAGAAGATGTTTTCCACCGCCGGAAGGCTGTAGAATGTTCACCCCGCTCCAAGGAACGCCCAGATCTACTTCATTCAGGGTTTTTCATCACATCTATTTACATTTTCCTATGTTTTCCCTTTCTCTCATCATGTTTTTCGTTGAGATGAACATGCGGGGCTAATCCCCTTTATCTTTAGGATCGGGAGTAGCCCGGGTAATCATTTTATGATACTTTTTACATAGTTTATCATAATTTGTCTCTTAAATCCGTGGCATGATGTCTTTTTCTCAATTATATCATTATGATTGATCACCCTAATGATAATCTAATACCTTTAATTACTTTGAAAGAAGATTTAACGGTTGAAAAGAGACGAATATCACATTAACTAATAAATCCTTTGAACAAGGTGATGTACAGTTAATGGTGGAAACCCAGAGTGTGATCTTCATGAACCTAATTTAGGGCATAGGTTACTACTACCATGGAACCGACCTAGATTTAGGTAGTGAATTGTATCGCGACAGTGAACAATTCTGACTACAAGCCACTACCCAGAATAGGAGACGAATTAGGATAATTGTGTAGGAATGAGTATAATGAGAACCTGTAGTGAAACGACAATCCTAAAGATTTTATCTTTAATTGTTTAAACCAACCATTTAATCAATTGTTTTGATTTCTTTTATTTTTCTTTTCTTTTTCAATCAACTCTCAAACCATTTTAATCGGTCTAGTTGATCGCGAATAGTTAGTAGTAGTCTACCGAAAATTTGTTCCCTGAGTTCGACTCTGGCCTCACAAAGGCCTATATTACTTTGGCGCATGCACTTGCGTTTTATGCACGGTAAATTCGTGTTACACAATCAAAGTTAGTAATAGTTAATTATGATTTGACTCCTACATCACACTAAGTAGGGTATCTGTGAAAATGCACCCCTTTAGTTTTAATATTATATATTCATGTTGTTTGAACTTAGATGTTAATTATTTCCTCAAATAATTATGAGTTGGTCCCCTTGTCATTTCACTCATCACAAGTATGGCATCAAATAACCAATAATTGATAAACATATTATCTCACACTATATTCCTTCATCATCTTATACTTAAACCTATTCTCAAGAAAAATGACCTTTTTAAAAGTATGGACAACATGTAGGGTTTTACAAACCACAAAATCTACAATATGAGTTGTCTCTATGAACTCTCTATTATCTACCCAACCTCCAAGATTAAACTTGGGAACCTTCCCATCATTTTCATGACCCACAACACCAAAGTTGACCCTTCTGTGGGCATTCCTCATGAGCAAGATAATTTTTTGTTTCACAAGCACCTAATCACAATGATATTGGGTGATCTTTCTACGATTCCTTTTGTTGACAACCCAGAGGAGTTTGTGACAAGTGAGTTCACAAAGATGAAACAACCCTACTTTAAGGGTGAGAGTGAGATGAACATGGTACAATGGAAGATGATTGGGTGTTGGCCCTAAAATGTACCTTATATTGCATGTCATGCCCTACTCTCCTTAAGGTGCATTTAGTTGCCGATGTGATTGATGGTCCATAGTGATTCTGGTGGAATGGATTTACTAGTATGCATGGCATCTACATAATGACATGGGAACAATTCTATGTTTTCTCTACGAGAAGTACATGTTTTTACAACCCTAATAAAGAAGGAAGACAAGTTTTACATCCTAAGGCAAAGATTGATGTCCATGTTTTACTGTGTAGAATATTATTTTTCTAGAGTGCTACACACAAACCGTGAAAAGTCATCTGGAAGCAGACCCTAACTTCCAATCCCATACTCATAATGAGAGTAGAATCATGAAAAAGACTTATGGTGAAGAGTGGAGGCATTCTAGGGGCAACCATTGTCACTAATACCTTACCACCAATAAGAGTTGCACATGGAATCTTATAGATTAGATAGGTGGTTGGAAACTCATCTACCAAAATTGGCCAGGATGGGAACAGTTGACCAGAATGCCCTCAATTTCAATGAGGGCATACCTCTATCTCTACCACTTATACAACAACAACCACAATGACACCATCATTAAACACCACTAAACAACAACTCTTAGGGGTGAAGATCCCTCACTTAAGAGGTGTACATGTTGTGTCTATGGTATTAATGTTGAAGTTGTTGAATATAATAATGTAACACATGTATTAGTTATGCTCAATACCCAAATCTCATGTAAGTAACCTTTTCATTATAGACATGTTTCCATTTGAACCCCTATATTATAGAAATATAGGAAAACCTAATTGAATATGGAGAGGGGAAAGTTGCAACATTATACAATGGTAGTAGTACCCACTAGGGGCCCTAAAGAAGGTTACATTATATAATAAGGAAGCCTAGCTACCTGTCACACTTATGATGGGGGTCTAGAGTTGTTATGGTATGCCTTATAGTCTTAAAAACTAGATGCTCTGAGTTGTACAAAATGATAATGTAGAAGTTAATAGAATAGTTATGATGATGGAAAGGAAACTGAATTGGTTCTCTCTTTTTTTGTGGAATTGTTTTTTACATATCATGGTTTTCTAGATTAACTTATGTTATATATATTATTATTTGAAGAAAAGTTTTTTTTTTTTGATTTTACTGATGTTTTTGAAAAGTAAGTCATCACATGTGGAACAATTATTTACTCTTATAGAGGAATCCTCTAGTTAGGTCAACCCCTAAACACTAAACTTGATTGTGAAACAATGTAGGAGAAAGAGCTACCTATATGTATGACTTAGTTTCCTTACCCCTTGTTGTCTTACTACATGAAAAGTTTGGTTGTATTTTTGTTTTTTAATGAGTTGGATACTCCTACCCTTAAGATGTATAACTCGATTCATATTAGGGTTGTATAATCTTAGAAATGAATGCATTTAAATTCTTTGTGAAAGCTTCCTTAGTTATATAGCTACTCTTGGTTTAGAGTAAATAGACAAAACTTAATTATAAACCATCGTGGGCATTAGTGCGATAACTGAGACAAGCACCAGATTATTAACATAGAACATAACAAAACATATTGAACATATGTAAGGTGATATATTAAATTCATTAAACCTAAATAATAGTTAAAATATAGAGGGTCAGATAAAATCAAGATAAGTGGTGTAATGTTATAGGTATGGATGTTTTATTAAGGACAAAAATCCTTTTTCAGGGGTGGAGTGTTGTAACATAGCCAAATCTTGGAATATATGAAATTCCTGTATTTTCTTAGTCCTTCTTCATTAGAGTTAGTGTCAATCCTTTTTTTTCCATAAATTATATGATACTTGTTATATTATTAGTTTAGAGATATGATGTTTAAGCTAATATTCATAAACATGAGGATTTAGCATAAGTGAATTAACTTGAGATTAATTGTCATTTAAAATACAAATATATGACTTAGTCAATTTTTGCATTGAATAAATGACTCAAGAACTTTTTTTTGGGATGTCAAGATGCTTTTTTTGTTCATCTCATCCTCCTTTTGCATGAAAATTCAAAAAGGAACAACAAAAATCCAAGTTTTTTGAAAAACTAGACATGGTAGTTTTACTACCATTACAAATATCATAAGAGAGGAGAATCTCCATCTCCCTATTGGGGCTTGTGTAAATACAAGATCCTTTGTTGTTTTGAAGCTGATGTTTAGCAAGCCAATCCGCCACACGATTGGACTCTCTTTATTCATAAACAAGCGACCAATTTTCCTTGAGCTTGCTTTGGACCCCTACAATCTTGTTAGCAAACTTAGGAATCATCTAATGCCCCTAGAGGATCATATTTGCTGCTACTTGATTATGCATGGCAATTATTATTTTAGGATAGTTTCATTCTATAGAAATGTTCAGTTCCAGGTCGATGGCATTAATATATGCCTCAATAAATTATCAGCTAAAATTAATTTTCCCACTCCCCTTCTGATCTTCTAATGCTATGATGGTCCACCACCACTTCTGCACCCATTTTCCCCTTTCAAACAACATCGATGTTGGTCTTTATGTAGATTGTCGGGGGTCTTCATCAAATTGAGTTTTGTGGTGTTTCAATTTTTTAGAGTTATCACTTCAAGCCTTCCGTGTGAACCCAAACTTACTTCCTGACAGAGTTTATTTGATGTGCCAGATCTCTATTTTCCTTTTTGAATATCTGTTAGTTTCTACAATTCCAAATGTACAAGTAGCTAAAAACGAAAAGGATGGTATGATCCTTATTTCTTCAGATAATGTACCTTTCCCATTGTTGTAGGTTCATCACCTGCATGAATACACCTATATCAATGTTAGGCAGAATCTCAATCCATACCCCCCACATGTTTATAGTCATCCAAAATCTATAAAGTAGTTTTCTCCTCCTCCACACATCTGTTGCACTGGGTATAAGTAGTCATTTTACTTTGCATTCTGTTGCGATTGATGAGAATGGCATTGTGACAACCAATTTATCTTAACTATGACATTCAACCTCACTATAGCATCCTAGTCCCCATCCATTTTCCTTAATTGATGTTTCTCAAGATGTTAGATGTCGATTTCATAGAGTATTATACATTAAGGGTATGCCACCAAACTCTAGTATCCTTAGTTTCATTGTCCTCTAGAATGCAAATTTTCAATGACTTTGCCACATTCTTACGGAACCTGACTGTAATGAAGCTTTTATCACATTCACCATTTAATTTCATGAGTCTATTCTCCTTTAGGTTGACAAGATCCTATGGTATGGGTATGGTCGACACTATGTTTAGTGTAGTTAAATTTGGGAGTCAAGCATCCTGCCAGACGTTAATGTTAATCCCAATAATGGATACTAGGTAGGAGTTGCTCATAATGACGTTTTTCCTAGCACCACATCTCTACATGTATGTGAGTTGTGCACACTAGGTATACCACCATGCAGGGTCCATCTCTTCTTCGTCGCATCACACACTACTACAGAAATGGCTTATAACGTCATATTTACGGGCGTCAGTTGTATACAAGAAACTGATGCCTAAACCCTACAACGTCAGTTTATTACAAAAACTGACATCTATCTGTGAAGAACGGTCAGACACGGGTATCACTTTTTATTTAGTGTTGGTTCCTTAATAAGTAACCGATGCCTAAAATCGACCGCCAAATCCAAATTTTCCAATGGAAAAAAATTACCTCCAAAATTTAACATATGGCGTCAGTTGTGAACAAAACAACTGACAACTAAAGGTTTTTCGCGAGACAGAAATTGGGACCATTTTTATCATCGGTTTTCTTACAAAAACTGACACTGATGTGTTTTGCGCGATGTCCCTATGAAAAATGTCACCCCCCTTTGGCATCGGTTTTATACGACAACCGACGACTATGGTCAGAATTAGAGAACATTTTGTTTTTTTTGGCATATGTAGATAGACTTCAGTTTTTCTAGTAGAAACTGACAACTATAATTGAGAAAAGGTGTCGGTTTTTTTGTGGTAACCGACTCCTATTTTTATAAGCATCAGTTGGTTTTAATAACTGACGTCGATTGTTAACTTAATAGCACCCGCACAAAGTAGACTCTTCCCCTTTCTCTATTTCATTGCAATCGAACACCGATTTTAGGGTTTGGAGATTCTGCCGCCGACCGCTCCCTACTGCTCTCTGCTTGCCCCCGCTGCGGCGATCGTTCTCTTTGCTCGTCGATGCTTCCCTCCTCTTTGGTCGCCACCGCTACTGCTATTCCTTCTGTGCTCGCCGGTCGGCTGCCAACAAATCACCGTCGCGCGCTCACCGCCGCATGCTCACTGGCTCACCCTCTCTCCTTGCTCGCTCGCCTGCTGCCTGCTCACCGCTTTTCCATGCTCGCCTGCCCACTCGGCTTCCACGTGCACCCCTCTGTCTCACCCTCTCTCCCTGCTCCAGAGCAAGATGCACGACTGGGCTCAAACAGAGGTAAACATCCCCAAAAACCCTCTGTCTCGCCTTCTCTCCCTACTCCAGAGCAAGATGCTCGATCGGCTGGGCCCAAATAATAAATTTTTATATACCAAAATGATCAAAAAACCCTCAGCTTTCCAATGATGATGTCTATTTCCCCTAATTGTGTTCATATCTTCTCTGAATCCCTATTTTATTACACTGCTTCATCTTTAATCACATAGACTTAATCAACATTGCTACTTGTATGATCCTAGTGATTAAAAGCACTCTTTCTTGGTACCTCAGTAACTAATGTTTCCATGAGATGAGTGTTAATTGATCTAGCTTGCTTACTTTCCTTCTAATGCCATCGTTTATGTGCTATGACCCACTAGTCACCTTTAGAGTATTAAAATTATGCAACTTGTACACTTGTTAAGTTTGAATCTATAAATCCCATGAAATGATATCACCTCACAAAATTAGTAGTCACTATTATGTCTTGTACACTCTAGAATCAAGATCTAATACTCTTATGCTATTTTAACACCATGAGACCTCTTTTGCTCATTCTAGTGGATTATTATGACCTATGATGACCTAACATGAAACCATGCTCTTAATGATATGATTTTTTTGGCCTAGAAACTTGTCCAAGATTTACTCATTAGGAGTAAATCTCAGATAGTCCCCGGTTTGGGACTGTTCTTGAACACCTAATCTCACTTAGGATGTAAGTGTATAATGTGTATTGGGTTTTCAAGAAAACTTCAGTAGCACTTCCCCGTTTGTTCTCTAAGTACGTATGTACTTGGAGAATAGTGAGGAAATGCTGCCGAAATTTTCTTGAAAACCCAATACACATTATTGACTTACTAGTGAGATTAGGTGTTCATGAATGGGATAGGTAGTACACATTTATTATATATAAGAATGACAACACATGTATTTGTTGGCCTAGAAACCCATCCAAGATTTACTCATTAGGAGTAAATCTTGGATATTCCCCGATTTGGGACTATTCTTGAACACCTAATCTCACTTAGGATGTAAGTGTATAATGTGTATTTGGTTTTAAAGAAAATTTCGGTAGCATTTCCCCATTTGAAAACCCAATAGACATTATACACTTACTAGTGAGATTAGGTGTTCAAGAATGGGATAGGTGGCACACATTTATTATATATAAGACCTTAAACCATAAAGTTTTAACCATGCATAAACTCTAATCTATTAACCCTAGACCCTAATCTTGTTCTAATCTATACCTGTTTTCTCTTTGATCATAGAATGGATAGATCATGGATGTCCATTCCAAATCGCTACACCCCAGAGTTTATTTCTGGTCTTGATCAGTTTATTAGATTTGTCGAGGAACATAGGAAACAACCTGGAGATAGGTTCTACTGTCCATGTAGGCATTGCGGTAACAACTTGAAAGTCAACACTGGTGACGAAATCAAAAGTCATGTCATGTGCAACGAGATTGTACAAGGCTATACATAATGGCACTGGCATGGAGAGATTTCAAACCTGAACTCAGTAGATGTTGATAGCAATTCTTGTGTGGAAGAAGTAATTGCCTCCGATGACGTAGATGTGAACGAACCAGTTCCAGTAGACATCGTTGATGTGATGTTGGATAGTTGTGGGGTAGAGCACACCGATCCACCTCCCATGTTTAGAAACATTGTGCATGATGCTGAGATACCGTTATACGCATGTTGTAAGATTACGAAGCTTAGTGCTGTGTTGAGATTGTAGAAATTGAAATCTAACAATCGATGGAGCGAAAAAAGCTTCACGTCATTGTTGTCTTTGTTGAAAGAAATTCTTCCTGAAGGAAACGAGCTACCAATATCAACATACCGGTTAAATAAATTGTTGTACCCAATTGGAATGGAGGCCAAGAAGATACACGCATGCCTGAATGATTTTGTATTATTTCAAAAGGACTATGTGGATTTGAAAGATTGTCCAAAATGTGGTGCATCAAGGTATAAATTGACGACTTCGGGGGAGTCCAAAATTGGTTCTCCTGCCAAGGTGATGTGGTATCTACCTATAATACCACAGTTTCAATGCTTATTTTCCAATCCTATAGATGCGAAGAATTTGAGGTGGCATGCAGATGTTAAGAAAAATAATGATGGGATCCTACGACATGCGTCTGATTCCACACAGTAGAAGAAGATTGATTTATTGTACCCTGAATTCGGTCAAGAAGACATGAATCTAAGACTTGGGCTTTGTACATATGGGATGAATCCATACGGGACATTGAGCAGCCAACATAGCACTTGGCCATTTATGCTTGTTATATACAATCTTCCTCCCTGGTTGTGTATGAAAAATAAGTTTGTTATGTTGTCGTTGTAGATATCGGGCCCTAAACAACCTGGAAATGATATCGACATTTATCTTGAACCTATGATTGATGACTTGAAGAAGCTCTGGGGTGAAGGTGTGATGACCTATGATGCTTCATGAAGAGAGACATTTTGTTTGCACAGTATGATGTTTTGCATTGTGAATGACTTTCCAGCATATGGGAATTTATCTGGATATTGTGTCAAAGGATCTAAAGTGTTTCCTATATGTGAAGACAATACTAATTAAATACGACTAAAACACGGCGGCAAGACTGTATATCTTGGTCATTGAAGGTTTCTTCCAAAATTTCATCCGTATCGTAGGTTGCGCAAAGCATTCAATGGAAAAAATGAGAAACAGAGTGCACCTAAACCTATATCAGGGGAGGATGTTTATGAAAGAGTAAAAGACATCACCAATGAATTTGGTAAGAGATCACAATGTACGATGGCCATACAGAGTGACGAGTCTTTATTCAAGAAGAAGTCAATATTTTGGGATCTTCCTTATTGGAGTTCTTTGATAGTCAGGCATTGTATCAATGTCATGCACGTTGAGAAAAATGTATGTGATAGCATCATCGGTACTCTGTTGAATATACCAGGTAAGACTAAAGATGGGATAAAATCCAGAATGGACCTATGTGAAATGGGAATAAGGACATAATTAATAGAAGTAGTTAGTAGCGATCAGAGAACATACTTTCCTCCTACTTGTTACAGTTGTCTAGAAAGGAGAAGAAAACTTTTTGTGAATCCTTGGTAAATGTTAAGGTACCACATGGTTACTCATCCAACATCCATACATTGGTATCAATGAAAGATCTAAAGTTTATAGGTCTTAAATCTCATGATTGTCACACTCTAATGCAATAAATATTGCCCGTGGCAATTCGATCTATATTGTCGAAGCATGTACAGTTTGTAATCACCAGACTTTGTTACTTTTTCAACAGTCTATGCAACAAAGTTATTGACCATGATACTCTCGATAAATTGCAAAGAGAAGTGGTTGTTACCCTATGTCAGCTTGAGATGTATTTTCCTCCTTCGTTCTTTGATATCATGGTACATCTTGTTGTCCACTTGACTAGGGAAGTGAAAATGTTGGGACCCGTTTTCTTGCATTGGATGTATCCCTTTGAACCATACATGAGCGTTTTTAAAGGTGATGTTCGAAACCATTATCGGCCTGAAGGGAGTATTATTGAGGGTTATGTGGAGAGAGAGGTTATGGATTTTTGCAATGACTTTCCGAGTGGTAATGACGCTCCTGTGAATGACAAGAATATTGAGGAGCATTTTGGCAAAGGAATTTTGGGATCACGAGTGAAAGTAATCATCCGTGAGCAGTTGGAGCAAGGTCACTTGTATATTTTACACAACATCGACAAAGTGAGTGTTTATATCGAGGAACATACCAATTTCATCAAGAGACAATATCCTCGATCCAATTCAATGTGGCTTGCTAGAGAGCATAACAAGACATTTATTAAGTGGTTTGAAGATAAAGTCTTACATTAACTATCTCAAACACTAGATAATCTTACTGAAACCATCAAATGCCTCGTCTTTAACCCAAAATTGAATGTTATGTCTTATGAAGGGTTTGACATAAATGGATTCTCGTATTACATAAAGCGTCAAGATGATGAGTGTCATCCAAAACAGTGGGGTCTCCCTTCAAGCATCTTCATTGGTTTTTGCAATTGCAAAGGATAAGTGTCCACATGAAGCTAAAATGTCATATTATAGTGTCATTGAAGACAAATGGGTGTTTAGCTATGTAGATTTCAGAATTCCACTCTTTAAATGTAGTTGGGTTGACAACAACAAAGGAGTTATAGTGGATGAATTGGGTTTCATGTTAGTGAACTTTGAAAAGATTGGCGAGAAGGGTGAACCATTCATATTGGCATCACAGGCAAAACAAGTATATTATATCAATGATCCTGTAAATGATAAATGGGCAGTTGTTCTTCATGGTAAAAGATAGTTCATTGAAGATCCTATAGATGAAGAAGAGTACTATGATAAGTATGATGACTCCATTCCATTCTTAGTTGGGTTGACAACACCACCAAACATTAAAGTTGGGGATCATAATGACTTCTATGTTTGCGGGGATCACAATGAAGGATTGTTAATTGATAAAAGATCACAATATTAGAGGCATGCATGTTTATATTTTTTATATGTATTATTTTTCTGAATGTGAACTTTACAATGTGAATGTGGACTTTACAATGTGAATTATTTTATAATGTGAATATGAACTTTACAATGTGAATGTGAACTTTACAATGTGAATTACTTTACAATGTGAATGTGCACTTTACAATGTGAACTTTACAATGTGAATTACTTTATAATGTGAAATTTATAATTTGAATGTGAACTTTCAGATGGCTAAGCATTCCCATGATGACTGTGCTGATGATCACCGTGAGGGTGAGCACGTGCCTGTGTCGCCTAACAATGTAAGTTTTAAGAATATATCCATGAGGTTTCTATCTATATGTTCATTTATAATTATATCATGTAAGTGTGTTTTTTATCAAATTTTAGGTTGGTGATGTACCCCCTGAAGAAATTACAGCACTTGATGAGCAGCAAAAGAAAATTTAGAAAGTGAGGGGCATCACAATGATGAACAAGTTACTACAGCAAAGGGGCAATGGACCCAAATTGGCTGTGGATTTCGATAATGCATGAAATCCATATGGAGTGAACCGCAACTCATTTGTTACATATCTTGGGATTCTTACTCGCAGCCATTGCAGTCCTAATCTAGAATCATAGCATAAAGTTCCTAAGGGGAAGAAAGACCATATATGGAAGGAACTAATCATGAGTTATTATTATTTATAATTCTATTTGTGTAGTTTACTAATTTTTAGGATACTAGTTAATAGCAGTTTTATTTAATTTGCATAGCATATTTGATCTGGATGAAAAGTTGCATCGTAAATGTGTGATGTAACGTTGTGGGAGGGTCCTAAGGAACTATAGGACCAATCTCACCTAAGATTACATACGCGATGCTAAGAAGAGGTTCTTGATTGATTTCCAATTCTATACATTGATAACTATTTGACTAACTCTACACTAATAATTTTTGTTTGTATTCTCTTTAAAAAATAATTTTAGGCAGAAGGAAGCCACACATCAATGGAACTACCTAGACCCCAAAGATTGGGAGGAGTTTGTTACCCAAAGAAAAATGAATGAATTCAAGGTATTAAGTGACACTCCCAATTTAATTAATATACGTTCTTATGTATTCAACTATTCAAGATTAACCTATAGTGTTACTAACCAAATCAATTTTCTAAATAACTAAGCTATCAATGATGCTCAACAAGCAAGGCGTGCACTGAATGTGCACGACCACACAATGGGTCCAAGAGGATATGCAGGCGTTCACCAAAGACTACAGGTTGAGTCTGCTCAGCATGCTGCTACTCAGGAGACTGCAGAGTCCTCTACTATTGTTCCCACACCTCTTCCTCGCCATGCTATGTGGATAGTTAGGAGGCAAAATAAGAAGGGAGACATACCAAAGCCCGTAACTGCTGAGGCGGCTGCAAAAATGGTAAAAATCAACTCTTAGAGAAATCGATAGATATTGATTATTGTTATGTTTACTTACTAATTTTTGTTGATGGTGATTAACGGGGGTTGCACGAGCATAGGAAGGAAGGCAAGTTCATCCCTCAGGGCACAAGGGATGAACTGATAGTTGCTTTGGGTAACCCAGAGCATCGTGGACGTGTCAGGGGTACATGCACTGGTGTGGGCATCAAAGCGTTCTTTGGGCCATCCCAACACAAACCTGTCTCAAAAGAGGGACTTTCACAAGTTGAGGTAACTGATTCTTATTTGAGAATGTTATTGCAAAAGGGAATTCAATAATCAGAATCTTGCATTTCTTTTATCCATGTATAGGTAGATGCATTAATTGATAGGAGAGTCGAAGAAGCACTTGATAAGAGACTCCATGACACAATTAGAAAGTGGTAGGCATCTGAGACGGCCACTCAGATAGTACCTATGACGTGTCACGCTTCTCCTACTACTCCTACTACTGAGGTTGGGAGTAATCCTATAGACCCACCACCTACTACGTCGTCTGTATGTATTTTTATGACATAGTAGCTAGTCTGTTCAAGATGATATGTTTGTGTATATATGCATATAACATTCTTTACGTAAATTTGTAGGGGTTGAAGCCTTGTCGACTAAAAACTCAAGAATATATCATTGCAGAGGCGTCGACTTACCCACCCCTTAAAGGTTGCATGTTTCATGGGTATCCAGTACTAGATGACGTGGTACGTGTGAGCCCGATACATGTACTCCCCAACTGGAGGGATCTTGCACTGCCTCATGCACACCCACATGTTGAAACACTTGGTGAGGCAGTAGGCGAAGTGATACAGTGGCTCGAAGTGGATGCCCTCTATACTAATATTGTATGATAAATTTCCATTACATTAATTTGTTAGTGTGTATATATGAGTCAATTGATCTGAAATTATATATACAGGTCAAAAAGAAGAGACCTACTACATCTCGACCTCCACCTCCTCGACTACCAAGTTGGCTTCCAAGAGACCTACATGCCTCGATAGGTCCTTATTGTAGGGGTGTGGCAGTATGGATCGACAAACATGATCTAAATTTCCCTATAAATGTTACTATTCTGGAGGACGCTGTAGGTAAATCATACGATAACAATCTATTTATACAAGTTTAGCATACATATTAATACATACATAATACAAGTTTTGCATACGTATTAATACATAGGTATTAATGCAGGTCAATCATATGAAAACAAGAGATTTATACAAGATATTTTGGAGTTGTTTCGTTATGATTGGCTGAACACATCTATGATAGAGCTGTGGATATGGTGATATCTTGTTTATACATCCATATACCTTGTTTTATATATGGTGATCTGGTTTCTTATATATTAATGCATACGCAATACATGTTTTGCAGCCACTTACACATGATATGTACAAATTTTGGTTTTTCCCATGTGGGATTTTTGGTTCCATCTTTGATTAGTCTTGTAGATGCAAACCCTAGTTCAGTTACTTCATACTATGGTGATGCTTTTCAATATTTTGGAAAAAATAATAAGGCGGTAATAATAGCTCCATTCAATGTCGAGTAAGTTTACTTTGCTTATAATTTGGACTTAAGCAAATTACATTTTATTGTGGATTTTGAGTTATTAATTTTCTACTTTCTTACCTGTAGTGGTAAACATTGGGAGTTACTACTTATTGTCCCCAAGACGTTCACTGTCTATTATCTAGATCCTGCGGGGAATGAGTTGAATACATTATATGGACATGCAATGAAAAGGCCATTATTCTCGAGAGAAATTTCACATTTTTATATCTGTTAACATCTGTTACAACATTACTATTTAATTATGCAATTTAATGTGTTACATTAACATATGTAGGGCTTTACAAGAGTACAAAAAGTTGGAGGAAAGGTCCCCAGGAAAAATAAATCTGTCACTAATTTGGGAGAATGTGAAAGTAATTTCCTGACTCCAATGTATATATTATTTACGTGAACTGTGCTTATTTGTATTTTTGAATATTGTGTATGTTTCAATTTATAGTGTTCTATACAAGACAATGGTTGGACATGTGTCTACTATGTGATAAGATTTATGGACCTAATCATCAAACATGATGTAATGGAGATTGATAAGATACAACATGTATTATACATAGTCTCATTATATAATAGGAAATAGATCAATCTTATTATATATTATTAATTATATATATACGTCATTCTCTTTGCAGGTCTTTAAAATTGTTGACTTCAACACAAGTGGAAAGCTATTAGATGTACATACTCCCTATACGAGAGAGGAATTAGATGTTGTAAGAGAAGAATGGGAAAAATCCCTACAAAGAGTGGGAATTTTTAAATATAATTTTATTGGCAATGATGACAATGATGACGATGTTGAATAAAGAATAACTTTGTTCTCATAATTATTTTTGTGTGAATGTGAATGACGTTTTATGAATTTCCATTTGTGTGAATGTGAATGACTTTTTCTAATCAATACATGAATGTTTCTACATGTGTCTGAATGTGAACAAGATGAAAAGAATGGAACTGAATGTGTATGTAAATAACTTTGCAGGTTTCTACATGTATCTGATCAATACATGTTTCTGAATGTGAATAACTTTGTAGGTTTGTGGCTTGCTATATTGTTGATATCAATGGCTGTTGTAAACCTACAGTTCAGAACTGAACTGTAGGTTTTGCATCCTGCTGACCAGCCATACAGTAGGCCTGCAAACTGATAAGAAAAAGAAAATGTGCAAATAGGCGTCAGTTATTTATAAACAAGTAACACCAAATTAATACGACATCAGTTTTTAGAAAAAAACTAACATCTGTATCCCGTCTTGGTGTCAGTTATCGGTAATAACCGACGCCTCTTACCATGGCCGTGTTGGCCAGCACAAAATGATATGGCGTCGGTTTTTTGCATAAAACCGACGACTTTATTGATGGAGGGAAGGGTAATGGCATCAGTTCTTTTAAAGTCGACGTATGTAACCACTCTATTGTGTCAGTTTTCTTAAATAACTGACGCCAATAGTTCCTTTGCCGGTGTGTTTTCGGTGGCGGGAAGTGTTTTGGCGTCGGTTAGGGAACCGATGCTGAAGGGGTCCACCTTTAGCGGCACCCACTTGGGTTTCACTTGGAAACCAACGCTAAAGGCCTTAATTAACTGACGCTAAATGCTTGTTCTGTATTAATGTGTACACTCATTCATCTTACTGCCTTTGTAGATCTCCCAGGCATTCTTGCTGAGTAACACTTGATTCAAGTTTTGCATTGATTCAATACCAAGCCCCTTATAACTTATTGCTATCAATTTTGTCCCATGCAACCAAGGAGAAAGCATGATGTTCTCTACCCCCAACCCATATAATCTTTTGGATAGTGGTATCCACTATAAATAGGTCATCTGTGTCAAAATATGGGAATGGTGGTAAGTGTTTGTTTGGTGAGGCATACCTTACTTGTAAGAGAGAGACATCTAGCTGACCAAGAATCATTTTTGTTAGTGATTCCATCTATGACTTTAACATATGTATTGCAGTTTACTCTAGAATGGATGATCAGGACTCTAAGATACTTGCACATGTAACTTGTTTTTAGGAGACGATTTACTTCACATATTTCATGTTTTGTAGCTTGAGTTATGCTCTTGGAGAAGAAGATATGAGCTTTATCAAAATCTCTACAAAGAATAGATGCAAAATTTTCAATTTTCTTCCCATCAGGTGAACCGAGTTCCAACTCTTCCCTTGCACTCTAGTTTCAATCATTTGTCTCAGACTCTCTAAACACATAACAAAGACATAGGAGGACAAAGGATCTCCTTGTCATAGGCCTCTCAAACTTTTTTTACTGAGGTAATCAATAAAATTAGAGGAATATGAAATATTACTTTAAAATATGTAGAGGAAATAATTATTACAATGTTAGCCTTGAGATTCAAGTTGTTAAATAAGCTATAAAATATAGTTTTGATATAAAATCATATGGAATAATGATGATAGTGTATATAGATATGAACTAAAGTCATATTTGAAAAGATAAACCGAAATCAAATTCATTTTTAAAATATTTGAGGAATATATTAGCTAAAAAAATAGATATTCATTAATGCTATTAAATCATACAATATTAAATACCATAAAGGATGGTCTCGTATGGAGAATGCACTGAAATGAAATAGAGTCAAAATCTACTTAATAGCTTGGGGTTTGAATTACATCAGTATTAGATTTTGTTTGCCCCCTCATCTAATCAGGTGAAGAAGACATAATACTACTATAATTGATTTAACATAATCCTCTAGCTATAGCTTCTTGATGAAGTTCATGTCATGTGTTATGTTTACTTGTTTAGGAATTAGTTTGTAGATTAGATGACTCATTTTGTACCCATTAACTTCTTGTTGAATCCAAGAAATCCTACATTTTTCATGGATCTTCTTCGTCGGGCCTCCATTCTTTCTTGAAAAACATTATCTTTCACTTAAAACAATATATTTCTATGTTCCTTACAACACCATTATTTATTCTATACCACCTTCCTCTTATATCAATTAATCAATTGATCCCAAGTTTCCTATCTTATAGTGATCTCTACTTCTATGTCAAACTCTAATATCTTAATCACACAATTTCCCTTGCCATTTCACTATTTCTTCCTTGATACTTCAAACACCTATATAATCAATTTCAAACCTTTTATGCACCTTTTTACATAATATTCCATTACTCAATTTCTTCCTACTCCCCTCAGGAACAACTAACCAAATCCACCTACCCTATTTGGGTTATGGAGTTCTCCAGAACTCCCCATCCATAGGAAAACCTAGAGGAAATGTGGAACCTCTTTTAAGGATCATGGAAAGGTTTTTAGACATGTAATTCAATATTTCTTTGGAAGAATCATTTATTCCCCTTTTTACTTTCTTCTTGTACTAGTGCAATTGCAAAGATCAAATGTTGTTAACATGTGATTCTAGTGTTGTTTCCTTCATATCAGTATAATGGGTCATTGAACTTAATCGAGGTTCCCTCATGTGTCCTACCTAAGAAGCTTCATTTCTTTCTTTCATGGCATGGTACCAAGTGAACCTTTCAGCATGCAAATCACACCATACATTGTCTTGTTTTCAACATCCTACAACTTTTGAAGAAAAAATGTTGTTCTTAGAACTGATAAGTCAACGAATCAAGTGGGTCCAAGAGTTTATTGTTTGAAAACTCTAAGACAAGATCTTTGAGTACTTCACCCTTACATATGTTTATAATTGTAACGTTGGTTCTTTAGTATATCCATGTGTCTTATTTCCAACCCAATTCTACCAGTTTTTAATTGCTTTATTTATTAAAATCCCATGTCATGCATCTAGGCTATAATGAAAGATGGGGGCCACAACATCACCTTTTCACTAGTATTTTACTAAAAATTCCATTAATTATAATTAACTTAGATAATTCAAAATAAAATTCTACTAAGTTAGTAGATAAACAAATTACATTTTGAAATTAGAAATATAAACCTTATTATTTTTTTTGGCATTTCCCCATGTTTGGAATACTTTAAAATATTTACTCTCAAGATTTTACATGTATTGGGAGATTAACTCTAATTCCCCATAATAATGTTAGCTATTTCAAAATCAGAATCTTGAACTCTGTGGTTTATATTTGTATAAAAATTCAAATCTTGAGGTATATACATCCTCTTGGTTATTATTTGGGGATTTATTGATGAAACTCTACATTCCCTTATAGTGGTGCATACGATTGAACTTAATCTACTATTCAAATTGTCTATAATTCTTTTAAGAAAGCCTTTATAATTAAAAATGTATCCTTTTTTTAATTGTTGTGATTCTTGTTTAAGGGTACTTTGGACCCAAATTTCACTTTATCTCAATTTATTCTTGAAATTTAGAAAAGGATTAAATTATATATCATGCCTTCACTATTTATGCGTCTAAGATCATTGACTTGTAATATCTAGGGCAGTTGTGCATTCTTACACAACCATACTTTTTGGACTAGGTTCTATTCCACCTTCCACACTTAATACTTGCAATTGAGGTGTTATATCTACTTACAAAATATGAGGTTTTATTCCATCAACCATGCATTTCATTTTAAGCAATGAGGTTTTATTCCCCCTGCCATGGCTTAGCATTGATGGTGTACCAAATACAATTTTTTATAGCAATACCTTATAACTTTATTCTTGCAATGAATTTTATTTATTGTTCTTAAATAATTTTTGGGAAATAACTTCATCCTAGTTTACCTTTAAAATAAATGTCTTGCTCCTCCTAGTATCTTCAATATTAACTTATTACTTATTACTTGTTAATTTTCCTCTCTCTTGAACGGGAACATCCATTTCTAGCACTTCACTCTTTAAGGCCAAATAGTTTCTATTGCGCACATATCAAATTTGATTGATGTGTTTTTCCTTGTTCCTCTCCTTTTGTGGTTGTTTTTTAGAAATATCCTATGATTTGAGAAGTCTGTAGGAGTTGGCCAGGATGGACTTGTTCAAGCTTAGTGTAGACATGGATTTTTTTGAGATGGAAGTTGAAACTCTAGAAAATGTAGTCCAAATCGAAGATGATGATGCATGCACTACGGCAGCCAAGGAAGGTCCGAAAGGGGACAATGATGAGGGGCATCAGATAAACCTAATCATGGGAGCGGAGGAAGCAGAAGTGAGCACCAACCCAAAACCACGCGAAGAAAAGAAGACGAAGGATAAGAATAAAGAAGAAGGAAGCGAGAAGAGTAAAGAAGACCCACCCCCGAATGGAAGAATACTCAAAAGCGTTGTTCCTAAGCTGAAGAAGACTAGGGCTTCACCACCGTATGAACAACAAAGGAAGAGACTGAGAGTGAAGGAAGCTCAGGTAAGATGGATCGACATGAACAAGGTGGATAATGCCGATGCATAATTGATGGAGTCCCCCGAAGGCCAGAAGGCCTAATCTCTTTCATCCTTAAGACATGATGATTGACATCCTCTAATGGAATACTAGGATGATAGGAAGTGATGAAAGGTGTAGAATTCTTAAAGAACTTATGAGCATCCACAAACCAAGGCTCGTAGCAGTTCTAGACTCGAGAATCAGTGCTGACAAAGCCGAGAAGACAATTAGAAACCTGGGATTTCCCAACTCGTACAAGGTTGAGGCCAGGGGATTCTCTGGAGGAATTTGGCTATGTTGGGATGCGAACCTATGCAAGATAGAAGTTACCCAGAGTCACAGGCAATTCATCACCTATATAATCAATAATGAAGCCATTCTTATTGTGGTGTACGCTAGTCCTCAAACCAACACTAGGTTCCTACTATGGAAACACATTATAAATCTAGGCCAACAAATTAGAGGCCCTTGGATGCTTATTGGAGACTTCAACACAGTATTGGATCAGAGGGAGAAAAGTGGTTGCAAAATATTCAATCAAGCTGAGGCTCGTAACTTCCAAACAACCCTCATGGAGGCAGGTCTGAGTGATTTTGGCTACTCAAGAATGAGATTCACCTTTAGACATGGCCTAAAACAAGAGAGATTAGACATAGCGGTTGTGAACTCTGACTTCATTAATTGCTATCCTTATGCTACCCTCGAACACCTTCCAAGGTTGGGTTCGGATCACTGTCCTCTCCTTGTCAAATGCAGACAGCAAGGAAGAGATCCACACTACTTCATCACGAAGGCTTCCTGGCAAAGCATGGACGGATTCACAAACATGCTGAAGAAGAACTGGGATCGGGACTTGGACTTATGAGACGCGCTTGAGAACGACGAGCAGGGATATAGAAGTGGAACAAAATCCAATACAAGAACAATAGAAAACTGAAGGACACTCTCATCAAGAATATCAAGCGGCTGCAAATGGAGCTGGCTGCAGAATATAACGAGATATTTGATTTGTTATGCATGGACTTTCAAAACATTCTTGACGAAACCCTCTGGAATGAGGAAATCGATCTCAAGTACAGGAGCCGCATAACATGGTTGAAGGAGGGAGATAGGAACTCTAAATTTTACCATTACTACATCAATCAAAGAAGGAGAAGAAATACGATTACCAGACTGAAGGATAACAATGACCAATGGATATCTGACGACAAGGCTCTTATGAATATGGTGGTGTCCCACTTTGAAATCACTCTCCAGGCTCTGGGGGGCAACCAGGAAATGGACATCCTGGTCATTCCAGTAGTGTTCAGCAATCTAACCAATGCTCAGCTAGCTGCTATTATGGTCACACCTTCTGAAGAGGAGGTCCGTAGAACCATTATGTTGTTGGAATTGGGGAAAGTTGTTGGGCCTGATGTTGTCAGTGGCTACTTCTTACAGAAGAACTGGAACATCATTAGCGAAAGAATCATTCGAACTATTAGGAGAGCACTGGATGATGGGATGATACCGAGAAATATGTGCGATTCAATAATAGTTCTAATCCCAAAAGTCCCAAATCCGGTAAAGTGTGAGAACCTGAGACCAATATCTTTAAATAATGTAGTTCTCAAAGTTATATCCAAATTAGTAGTGGAAAGAATCAAGCCATTTATGCCGAATTGGATATCCAGTGCCCAAAGTAGTTTTGTGTCAGGTAGAAAGATTACAGATTATATATCGGTGGTTCAAGAAATCATCCACATGATGAAGCGGAGGAAGGGAGTGAAAACCTTGGCGATCAAGATAGATCTGAATAAGGCATGCGACCAAATGAATTGGGAATTCATTGCTGATACGCTAGAACACACTAGATTACCCGGAAAGATCAGGAACTATATAATGAGTTCTATTACTGGTGGATACTCTTCCATTGTGAGGAATGGCATATTGTCCCACCCCTTCAAGGCTAGTAAAGGCCTCAGGCAGGGCGACCATTTGTCACCATATCTTTTTATGCTTTGCATAGAAAGGTTGTCCCAGATTATAGATAGGGAGGTTAGATCTGAAAACTGGAAACCTATTAAACTGGGTCGCAATGGACCAGCTGTGTCTCATGTGTGTTTCGCTAACGACCTCCTCATCTTCGCCCATTCTAATACATCCCAGATTGAAACCATTAAGCGATGTTTTGCTACATTTGAAGCAATGTTTGGTCTGACGGTGTCTACCACAAAGACAAGGCTGTATTTTTCAAGAAGTGTAGATAGATCTCTAAAGAGGAACATCCAGAATTGTTGTAGTTTCCAAATGACTGAAGACCTGGGGAAGTACCTAGGCGTACCGGTTTTGCATAATCGGGTTAACAAGGAGACTTATAGTGAGATCGCCAACAAGGTTGGCAAAAGAATTAACGCCTGGTCTGCGAGGTGTCAATCTCTTTCTGATAGAATTACATTGGACAAAGCCACCCTCGTTGTGCTTCCCACCTATGTTATGCAAACCATGACTCTACCTTTGTAGCTTTGCGATAGTATCGATAGAACCATTAGGCAATTTGTTTGGGGAGGTGCCTGCAAAACGAACCCAGTGGTGCTTGTATCTTGAAATAAAGTAACCTGTCCTAAGAAAGATGGAGGTTTGGGGATTAGGAGGATGAGGGAATGGAATGCTGCTCTGATCAGCAGGCATATGTGGGAACTTAGTTCCAACTGGACTTCAACCTGGTGTGGTGCAGTTCGAGATAAATTTATGTAGGCGTGAAAGAGGCATAGTGGAAGCTCGATACTGGGTAATGTATCATTGCAGCACAAAGATTATGTAAAAACCAACTCTTGTTAGATCCCTATGAATGGGAGTGACATCTACATCTGGTCTGATAGATGGTGGAGAGGGGGGAGGGACTGGGAGACTACACTCTTAAGCCCATTCCACCTAAACTGTCCGACCTCAAGGTGGAATCACTGGTGGATTTGCAAGGCAAATGGGATGAGTCATTCCTTAGGGAGTGGTTGCCGCATAACCTAGTAGAAGATATCTTGAAAGTTCATCTTCCAGAGCCTGAGTAGGCTGCTAATGTGAGGGTTTGGAGCTTACAATAGATGGCAAGTTCATGACGAAGTCAGCCTACTACAAGATGGAAGAAGTTCGTAATAAGCATGTGGCAGGGAAGTGGAAGAGAATCTGGAAGGTCAACGTTATAGAGAGGACTAGAACATTTACTTGGCTTCTAATGCATGAGGCACTGCTCACGAATGTCAGAAGATTTCAAAGAGGCATGGCGACGTGCAAACAATGCCCTAGATGCAATGTAGAAGATGAAACCACTATCCATTCCATGAGGGAGTGCCGATTCGTTAAGGAGATTTGGACCCAGCTCCCAGAGGGAACTGATACTGTTTTCTTTGCTTTGGCTAACCTGAAGGAGTGGTTGGAGCACTACATCTCAGGGCCTGATGAAGAGACCATCCACTTCCTCACTACCTGTTCGACTATTTGGAACTGTAGGAATAAGTTCATCTTCATCGGAGAAATGGTCGGGGCCCCTAGACAGTTGATGATGATTTGAAATGAAACCTCGACTCAACTCGAAGCAAACAGTAGAGGCATTCAATCTGGGCAGAAGGATTACACTGCTCTCTGGCACCCGTCGGAACCTGGGAGCCTAATTTCCAACTGCGATGCCATGGTGAATGGCTCTAGGGCAGCTTGCACAGTCGTTGTCAGAGACGACGAAGGGAAATGGGTAGGTGGAGTAACTCAATGCATGTCCACCCCAGATGTAGTTGAGGCAGAGTTGTTGGGCATCAGCCTAGCTATGGAGGTAACAGATTGGGACAATCTGAGCAACATCATTATAGAGTCAGACTCAAAGATTACTTTGGACATGGTAAATGAATCTGAAGAGAACTACCCCAGGTATGCGAAGACCTTGTGGAGAACTCATCATCTCAAATGTGTGAATTGGCTAGTGAGGCATATAGGTAGAGAGGGCAATCACGTGGCTGATGGCTTAGCCAAACTTAATAATCCCACACCTACAGGATACAAGAGTTACCTCACTCCTCCTCCATACATTACCAAAATCCTCTTTCAAGATCTTTGTAAGGGTAGTAGTACTACCTTATTTAATTCCCAATGTTTAATTAGTGAATGTAATATTTTGTTGGATTTTCTCACAAGGGGAGGTGGGATGAATAAGACAACCTATCGACTTCGATAAAAAAAATACCTTTTGTTTCCTTTATGTTAAGTCCCCATGTGGATGAAGTTGTTAAAATTGCAAAATAAGTAATAGGTAGATGTATTTCAGTTGCTACTTTACATGTTGATGAGTATAAATACATGTGACTAGATTAAATGCATCATTTCTCTTATAGTATCATTTCTACTTATTATTATACTTGGGATGCTAGCTAATTCCTCAAATGAGTAATGTTTGGATCACATCTCAGTCCTACTTATTATAAAGAAGCTTTGTGATGAATGCATATTCATCTTAATTTTAGTCACATTTTTAGTTCAAATTTGCACTTAGATCCCTCAATGTACCTTTCTACTTGACTACATTTAGTTTTTCATATTTATGTAAATACATAGGGTTTTATCATACTTATTAGTTTTTATTGTAGATTTAAGATTCAATAGATGAACACCATCTGAGACCATAGTGGTCCCACTGTCGACCAAGGACATGTGTCCCTAATGGTTGTCCCTCTTACAAAAATTCAGGGTCAATATTGACCCATGGTCAACCTTTGATGACCAGATGACCGATGTCTTCCTTGGGCCCAGTCTCGATCAGACTCTAGTATCTTAGATGATCCTCAACAAGTGATTTTCCATTGTTCAAATAGACTCTTCAACCAATTACTCCTATACAAGCTAACCCTGATGGAGTTGATGCCTCTTCTTCAATCTACATCTAATGGCCGACATGAAATGGTCGACTAAGACTCTGCAATGAGCCCAAATGAACTACCGTCAATGGAGCTTGTGCTTCACCCCCCAACAAAGACCTTACTTTGTGCCCCAATGGGAAACCCCACAATGGTGAATTTGACCAACGACTCTTCTAGACCCTCACGAGAGAGCATATCCAAGCCATCTAACGAAGCATCTGCTACTTATTCCCTAACGGGTTTTGTGCACTTCATAGAGTCACAACCTACAAATAGATGGCCCCACCACCAAGACGGGGGATCATATCTCTTATCCTAGATGACTTTACAAGGAAAATGTACCCAGGTCAAACTGGGAAGATGATCACCATCGACCCTCTACCATCGACAACTTTGTGATGCTTCTCTTTTTCTTCCATTCTACCTCCACTTCATAGAGGCCCATCATCTATCTTCAAAAGTGGTTGGATAGATGAAGATGTCACCATCCTTCCATCTGCTACTCCTTCTCTAATGGTTCAGAGCCCAAGGAGAAAAAAAATCAAGGAAGAAGAATTATGTTCGATGCCTGTCCTTGGTGTTCTCCCCTTCCTTTGATTGGAAATATCACTTACATCAAGTTCAAGGACTGTTGTTTCTCACACCAATATGCATCTCCCCTACCTACAAAGATTATGGCTAATTCTTCCTTCTCTCTTCCTTAATCTGAACTCGTCATGAAGAGAAAGTATCTCGTTTCACTGTGGTGTAGGGATTAGCCCCTCTACTTACACTTACATGTCCTTTTCAATGTTCCATGGCTTGTATAAAACTATTTTAATTGAATGCTAATTGTATGATTGCATGATTAGTGGCTTTATATCCCACTTTGCATTATCTAGTATAATCCTAGAATGTGATAACTTCAATACATATGTTCTGAATATCGATTAACTTGGTTGATGCACAAAGGAGAACTTCACAAGGGATGTTTTTGAAGCAGTAGATGCATGATTTGTGAGTAACAAGACATCATGATCAAAAATATATACATGATTTTCCTACACCTAATGGATGAAAACTTGTTTTTGCTTCAATTGCATGGTTTTATCAAGTTTGCATATGTTAATGATGTGTTTATGCAAGCAGTGGTGGTGAAATTCGAATCCACCCTGTTGATTTCCATCATTAACTGAGACCCAATTTTAATCCCACATTTTTACTTTTCTTTGCAATTAGTTTAACCCAACCCAATCAACTCTTTGTTCTATATACTAGTCTTAGTTCAACTAGGTACAAGCTAGAAAGGTTCTTCAAAAATGTGTCCCTTGGGATTTGATCCTTAACTCTACTTTCAAGTGGTACTATTGTGTATTTGTTTTTGTAAAAATTAGGGAATTTTTTGTATGGTGAATGTGTTAGTAAAAAAATCTCCACGTCACTTTGTCCCTATTTCAAGGTTTTTATAATTCCAGGTTTTAAGGAAAGAACATGTAAGTCTTAATTTATGGAAGAGAATGGCAAAATTATTCATTTGTAGTGGGTAGGGGAGAACCAAGCTGAGAAATTGACATTGGTAAAGAATGATTAGGAGTCCAAAGTTGTTCTTGTCTGCATGGTCTAGGGCTCTATAAAATGGGCTCCATGTCTAGGAGAATGGGGGAGTTCTCACATATAACTAGGCAGGGTGGAAGTCCTATATAGGGGAAAGGTATCTTATAGTGTATTAGAATAGATCGAGTCTAAATGGAGACAAAGGGCCAAAATTACGTGGGCTAAAGAAGGTGACAAGAATACTAAATTTTTTCATCAAATCTGCAACCAAAAGTTTAGAAATAATGCCATATCTCATCTCTCGATAAATGGCAGGCTCACTTCACATAAACAGACCATCATAACCCATATAAAAAACCATTTTAAAAAATCTTTAACAATAATCACAACCCTTCAGGCCTAAACAACCTCCATTGGCAGTCTATTTGTGAAAATAAAATAATAAACCCTCATGACCTCATTAAACCATTCACTCTTGAGGAATTACAATCTGCAATCTCTGACCTAGGAAAAAACAAATCGCCTGGTCCAGATGGCCTTAACGCAGAATTCTACCTGGCCAACTGGAATCATTATAAAAAAGACTTCCTTGCCTTTCTTACTGCCTTCCAAACAAGTTCAAACCCTCATAGCATCATGAAATACATAAATAAAACCTTTATTACTTTGATAAAAAAATAATAAACCTGAACTTATTTCACACTTTCATCCTATCGGTCTCATTAACACCTCCTACAAAATAATTGCAAAAACATTAGCTAATAGAATCAAACCTCTCATGGATGAAATCATCCCTCTAAACCAATCCGCCTTTCTAAAAAACAGAAGCATCCAAGATGCTTTCTTAATGGTCAATGAAACCATCCATCTTTGTCATACAAAAAAAACCCCCTTCTTGCCATTAAACTCGATTTTGAAAAAGCATTTGACTTTGTCAATTGGAATTGCCTTCTTCAAACTCTTAAAGGTTTTGCTTTCCCTGACAAATGGATTTCTTGGATCCATGCTTGTATATCTACTAACCACTTCTCCACTATCATCAATGGCGTCCCTTTTGGCTATTTCCATAATTCAAACAGACTCAGACAAGGGGACCCACTCTCTCCATACCTTTTCATCATTTTAACCACCATTCTCTCACGTATGCTCCACTTGGGAAAGCAAAATGGTCTCATTTCGTCCCCTGATGACTGTATGGAGAACATCATTCAATTTGCGGATGATACCATCATCTTCTCCACACCTGATTTTTCCTCTGTCCAGAATATCTTTAGGATCATTGGTCTTTTCTCCTATATCTATGGATTAAAAGTTAACATTCAAAAATCCTCCATTTTTGGGGTAAACATTCAACATTCCACTCTGGAGAACCTTAAAGACTTTCTAAAGTGTAAAACAGAAGATTTTCCGATCAAATATCTCGGCCTTCCCATCACTCCTTATAACATAACAAATGCCATTTGGAAACCTATTATTTCAAAAATAAACAACAAGCTCACCTCTTGGGAAAACAACTTCCTCTCTCTTGGGTAGGCTCACCCTGCTTAAAAGTGTCATTACTCCTATAACTACCCACTTCTTAAGCTGTATACCCCTACCCTCGAAAACAAAATCCATACTTGACAAAATTAGGAGAAATTTCTTGTGGAATAATGTTCAAAAGCAAAATAAACAAGGGAAACACTATCATTTAGTTAATTGGAAAACTATTTCTGCTCCCATTGATCAAGGTGGTTGGGGTATTATAAATATTGAAACTCACTCCCTCTGCCTCATCGCCAAAGTCATAGATTGTCTTATCCAAAACAAGAAGAAAATATGGACACATCTTATCAAAAATAAATACTACCAGCACTCTCCTCCCTGGCACCATATCCAAAGCAAAACTGCTTCCCCTCTCTGGAAATTCATAAATAAAAATATCAACACTCTTTCACAAATCATAAACTCTCCTCCACATTCCCATAAAAATATTTCTTTCTGGGCTGACCCATGGTTTGAAAAAAACTCTGTCGTAAATCTTAAAACATCTTGGACAATTCCAAAGAATCTACATAACATAAAAATTGATAAAGCCCTTGCTCTTATAACCAGTAACAGAACAAACTCCTTAAAAAGATGTGTTCTTTCCCAGGTCAGCCAAAATGATTTTAGAAATCTTACTAATACCTTGGAAAATGACATCTCAAACAACATCACCTGGAAATGGGGGAAAAAATATTCGGTCAAGCTTGCATACAATTTTCTCAGCATTAGAGGTATCTCTCCATCATCAACAAAGCTTTGGAAAGAAAAATGGCCACAAAAATACAAAACATTCTTATGGCTTCTTCTTCACAATAAAATTCTTACAGGTGAAAATATCTCAAGAAAGGGTTTTATCGGACCATTCAGATGTGTCCTCTGCGAAAAAAACAATGATTCAGTCAGCCACATCTTCTTCAAATGCGCTTTCTCACAACACATTTTTTCACACTTCATGCGAAAAAGTTTTCCCGACCTCTAGGAAGACATTTTCCCTATAAAAATCTCCCCCTCAAGAAGCTACAGAAAATTCAAAAGCAACGATATCTTCATCACAATTTGCTGCAACCTTTAGAAGGAAAGAAACAATAGAACATTCAACAACGTCAAAAAATTGGCAAAAATTATCATTGCTCAAGTAGAGGCCGATCTTCACATCCTTACCAAAATGCAGGTAAACTAACAGATGGAAAAAATGATGATTCGAATGAAGGTGAATCCGAAGCGGCATTTCTCTGCGATCTAAAAGCTATGGTGGATGATGAGGCCGAGGTCAGTTTGGTGCAGCAGCTCCTGTGACACTTTCAAACTCAAAGATGGTTCAAATCAATTTATCATTTTGGATGCAAAAACTTTATAGGAGGTTTGTCTTAAGGGGAGCCTCCCCCCAGCTAGCCAAACTTTGCCTCTTTCTGCTTCTATTTTTAGTTTCCCTTTCAATTTTTTTCTCCGTTTAGTTGCTCCCTTCAAAAACAATATGTGGGTACTTCACATAAGCAGGTCTTCGCTTGCTTGTTGTGCTTTTAATATAAACATTACCATTCCTAAAAAAAAGTGTATTAGAATAGATAAAAATATACAATTTGAATTTAAGGGAGGGTTTTTCGAACATACACACATGTATAGTTTGCTTTTTAGGGATAGGTCAATAAGGGGTTAGAGTCTATGAAATGATTGGAATAGTTCATGTTTGGTTCTTTTTTGTATGGGAAGGAACTATCATAGAGGTCTCGATTAGGTTACATACTCTAGAAATGGCCTAATGTGGGAGAGATTGAGTGACCCAAGGTCTGAGTTAACAAGCCAAATCTTCAACCATAAATTAAGAAATCAAAACAAATAGTGAAGAAGCAAACCAACACATAGGTTACTTAACTCGACAACTTTTTTTTCCTAAAATCCGCTTCAGAGTCTATACAATTGAGAAAAGTACTTGAGACGAGGTCGACAAAAGTTCAACAATATAAATTCAATTCTCCTAATTTTAAAATCAATTATACCTAAATCCATTGAATTATCCAATACATATATCACATTAAAGGAGCAATAAGCTGTCATATAATCAATACAAACAAGGCTAGAATGCATGTCAAATATGTTATTCTCTTTAATTAACTTACATAGAACATCTAGATCATCTTAGGTTAAGTGTGCATTCAAGCCATGCAATGAATCATCTAGGTACAACATATCTTAGTTTAACATCACTAATCTTAGTCATGTAATTTGACATGCAATTTGGAGTTTATTATTCATGTCACATGCATCCTTTAGATCATTACCCAAAGTACTTTGTGTATTCTCATACATCTTATTCACAAGAATTTGAGTGAAGCATGTCACATTCTTTCTGTTTTGGAATTTGGGCTTCATATTAACTTAGATGAGAAATGGTTAGGCTTAGCAAGAAGGATGATGAAGAGTTTAGGGTTAACCAAGGTTTGCGGCATTACCCATCATCCCAAGGTTTGTGTCATTACCCATCATCCCTTCAGAGCAAGAATAAAGTTCCTTGTCTATATCAACAAGGAATCTATCTATTGCTAGGAAAGGTCTTGGAAAAATAATATTCCCTATCAGGCAATAACATTGGTTCTATGTTTCTTTAAAATAATATCCATGTATAATACCATACAATGGAATTTTGTTTATGTAATCAATTATAAGGATGTCTACACACAAAATTTGGATAATATCATTGAGATCGTTCAATCATTCCCCTTGTAATGTGTTGACAGTCCATATTTCAACCTACCCAATCCAATTTTTGAACGAGTAGAATCATGATAAATTGCCAATGAAAATGATTCATGAATCAAATGTAGATATTCAAACAAATTTTAAAATCAGAACAGATTCAAAAATGAGATGTGGGTGTAACCCCAATCATCAAAATATAGGCTAAGGAAATAATCGTCACCATGGGGTGAGAAAATGTAGTATGAACATCTTAGATCCACGAGTAACATCCCAAGGGAAGTGAGGATACAAAATAAAAGATGATTTGATGACAATTCTGACTAGATTGAGACATGATTCCATATGATGAACAATCACTGCCTAGTTTAACAAAAGACAACTCGATATCTCTCATGATTAGAGGTCATTTTCATACTAATTTGACATCATATTCCCTCTATGAGAAGATTTCCCAACCAAATCAGGATTCTTTTAAAGATCATGATAGGGGTAATTTTGAAACAATCCTTGTAGGGATTACTTTTGGATCTCTATCTAAATTGTTCAGGGAATATGTTATGGTAGGCATGAATGTCTACTCAAAGACCACATGTACTTGAGATTCATAAGTATCATAAAAAGTGATACTGACGAGGAGATATAACCTCTTACTAGGGAATTTTATGTGAAAGAGTGTAAATGGTATATTTTCAATATTGTAATCATGTACTGCATACATTTGAATGGGTATTAGAAAAAATAAGAATTACAAGTGTGATAGCAAAAGAATATAATTACAGTCTCACAGAATCAGACTCTTTGTGGTCAAAACCATGAAACGATGCAAGATGATTAGTTTAAAAATGGAATAAATAAGGTTCCAGTCTACATTAGGATATACTTATTTGTCCATGTTGAGTTGGACATTACGCTACATAAAAATGTTATTAAGGGTTTTTCAATCACATTTTTAATTTAAGAAAAATGATATACAAATTACAAGAAATCATGGAACAAGAAAATGGGATAATTGGTTCGCAATAAAGATATGTATGTAAGGAGATATTGGAAAAAAATGAGGAAATCAGAAGACATGAGTTGATACATGGTACAAACATTATGGTGCATGTAGAAAAAAAGATGGTTCACGTTACAAAATATCCTAGAGCTTGTGATTCAAAAAATTGTCAAGAAAGAAAATGCCTTTTCATCTCTATCATTCCTCTACTCTAGATACCACCTATTTACATATGTATTGATAAAGGAGTTCAGAAGCAAGTTATTTCCCTTCAACCACATCATTTTCCATCTCCATAGGTGAATCCAACCATCATCAAACAAAGTATAATCTATGTGGATCTATGTTCATCATTCTCCATTGCAAATGATAGAGATTTGTACAAATCTACTAAAACTTGTAATGATTTCATGCTAATTTCATACCCATTGTCAATAACGGATGAGGGTATATGATGCAATAGGGTTTGAAGCTTTAGGACTCCTCGATTTCCTTATAAAAAAAATCATTTTGCCATGCCTGAATCATTTTTAGTGTATGGTAAACATAATCAAAGATGATGAAGCGTGAACATGAAAACCAGTAGAGACAATGACGAAAACAAAGTAGGAAATGCAACACAAGCATGAGCAAGGTGATAAAATGGTAAGGTGAGATCTGATATCCTCTCATAATAATTTGGGGGTTGCAGATCATTTCTAGTTAGTCATTGCAACGAACCATTTTCATATTAACCATCTAATTAGGTTTTACATGGATGATTGTATGCTTAACTATATGGGCCATTATTTAAAGCTTTATTAACTATGGTAGTTTAATTATGACATTTTAAACCTAATGAGAATCTTTGATCATTCTTTGAATCATATAACTAGGATTTGAGAATTAAAAACCCTAATTGGCCCAAATTAGGGTTTTGGTATCATATGAATACAAAATTTAATAAGTATAATGGTACACTCAATCACATATAAACCAACTTTAGGGAAATTGAATCGTAAAGCAACAAATTCCAACTAAAACACACAAAAATTACTAAAATCTACATGAAAATGCAGTACATGAGATGGAATGGTTAAAAAAATTGAACAATTACACGAAAATGCATGGAAAAAAATTGTGTGTATGCATGAATGCAAGAAGACACATAAGGTCAAGGATAGACAAGAATAAAAGTTAGTCATATTATTTGATAATCTTGCAAAAATTTTGCACATGGTACATATATCAAAATGCACTGAAAGATGGGCTTACCATCCTACCACCCCAAACTTTTAAATCGTGTTGTACGCAATATGAATTAGAGGTTTAGAATAGTAGGGTAAAGGGCATGGAGTTGCGGTAGACAACTGCCAAGAGATGGAGTGATCAATGTTGCACTAGATGAGCAGGGCAGGATCACTGTGGCTATGCTAACCAACACAGTCGTTCTGGCTTTATAGCCACACGACCGTGTTGAGTAGCATGGTTGTGCTAGACTCCTTCCTATAGCTCTTCTACTGATTTGCAATGTTCTCTTCAACTTTGATCTTCTCCTTGGCTAGAACCTTTATGCATCACCCTTTTCTTCCTTGTACATATACTTACATGATTCACAAATAGAAAAACTATCAAGTATGGTGTGTGTGTGTTTTTGGAAAAACCAAAGTTATGACAAAATAAAAAAGTTGGAAAATCTCAAACCACATGGATTGCGTCCCACTAGCGCTAGATTTAGAGCCTTCAGCCAAGCTTTTTTCTCTTTCTACATCAAGTGTTGACACCCCAGGTGTCTCCTTCCACTTTCAAAGTAATCCTCTCTAGAGTCCTGACGATGTGGCCTTCATCCCATGGAGTGTACAATGATCAGAAGTAAGGACTTTCCCTCAACACTTCTTGGGGATCTGGGTAGTCTAGACTGGTACCTAGATTTCTTCACCCAACATGTCTCTTTCTTCCACAGTATTTATAAAGAAGTCCACTTCCTCCTTCTATGTGTGATTGTCAAAGTGCATGTACACACATTGATCTCCGTACTCACGGTGCACAAGAAATGTCTTCCCAATATTCCTTTCAATCAATAGGACCAAATTTACATGATCAAAAGGTCAGTTGGGTATGCAATGTTTATCCTTTGATCCAATGCCACTATCTCGTTCAATAGTATGCCCATAGTTTCCTCTTAGATCCATCACCTAGCATAATGACACAGCCCACCGGTTACATTTTTTAGGCTGAACCAAATATATCTATAATGGCATAATGCTCTCTCCTATGCCTAAATCTAGGATAACATGCCCAATGGGTTGCGCTTTGATATAGCACATCATGGGAGGTGCATGCATCATCCCTTATTTCTGGCAAGTTGATATCTAAGATGAAGTTCACATATCTTGTAGTAGCAAATTCTTTGGGTGGCATCAATGCCACTTTTCTCCTCCCCCTACAACCATCCTTAACCAAGGAAATGAATGTTCTAGTGCCACCCTTTGTTTCAAGGTCCCTAAAACATTCATGATATAATTATGTTTCTCTTGGGAAAAGGGGTCTTCTAGAGCATCATGGAATTGTTGACCCCTTGCATCATCCTCTTCTGTAGAAAGTTGTGGACCTTGAGGTGGTATGATGGTGAATGTTTTCTCATGAGGTGGATCTTGTTTTTCAATGACTCTTCATATATTGGCATCTCAAGTCATATCTCTGTCAAAACAGATGGGATGGTGAAACTTTGGGTACCCATGGCACTTTCACAAAATGGTGAGGTAGAAAGTTGTTCTTTTTCAAACAATGATAGAACAAGTGGGGGTGCATTCCCAAGAAAAGGTGGAATATTAGAAGTCCTCTCCTCAATAAAAGGTGGGACACTTAGCATTGTCTTCTCAAGAAATGGCGGGGGGGGTTGTGGAATCTTTGATGGTGCAAAAAGAACTTTGATGCAATCGACATCCTCAAGAAAGAATGGAACAATGGGATCTTTGATGCTATCACAAGTCTCACAAGACTTTTCCAGATGTGGTCCTTCATCACAGGCTTCGGTCACCTCATCGTCATTTCCCACTAATCCTCCAACAATCATCTTCCCCCATATGATCAACACCATATTCACTTACTCAAGGGAAGAAGGGGAATCTCATGAAGATGGTGGGGGTGGTATTTGGTGAGGGGTGTTTGGGTTTTGGAGAATGAGGTGGGTTGTTGTGGACGCTATTTTGGAGGTGGTTGTTGTGGTTGTTGTGGAGGGGGTTGTTATTGAGGCCGAGGTTGTTGGTAGTCTTGTGGCGGGTCGAGTGTAATGGTAGTTAAATGCTGGTTGTGGTGGTGGGTGAGCATAAGGATTCTGGGGTCCTTGATATTGGTCCAATGTGGACAATTCCTTGTAGTGTCCCATAAGAGACTTGAGGAGAACCCATGGTCCCACTAGCATTGTTGGGATTGGCCATGGGTTTGGAGAGGATTCTTCACTCCTCACGGTGGGCAAGTGAAAGTGAGATTTGATCAATTCTTTGCTTGAGGTGGCTAATGTTTTGTCCTTGAGTGGACACATCTTTCTCCACATCATCAAGGATCCTAAATCTTCCCAAGACTTCATCTTCAAACCTTGACCTTTTTCTTGGCCCTTGATGTTGTCTTGGTTGTGCTTGTCCATCTTCACCTTGTTGTTTCCATGATAAATTTGGGTGATTCATCCATTCCGAGTTATAGGAGTTTGACAGTGACCCTTGGTAATCGTGGTTTCCAAAAGATTGTGACGCCTTCACTTCTTCATCAATAGAATCAATGTCCATGGTAGACTGGCTAGCAGAACCCCCATCTTGGCTCTTCATCATGTTCATCATATCATCCAAGATCTTTACCATTTGAGGATTGACCTTGTCTTTAACTGGAAATGGAGGAGGGGGGAACCTAGTTCTTACAAATTTGATCTCTCTTTCTTGAAGTTTGGTGGAGAGATTTCTCATCTAGATCCTCAAAGAGGCCAAGAGTTCTATGGAGTCTTAGACATGAATGTCCCTCCATAGGTTGAATCAACAGTAGTCTGACCCAGGTCAACCAACCCAGTGTAGAATGACTATACCAGCTTCCATAGAGGTGCTTCATGATGAGGGAAGTCACACAAGAGCTTCTGAAATCTTTCCAATGCTTCATGGAAAGGTTCATTCTCCCTCTGGGTGAAGGAGGTGATGCACCTTCTCAAATAAGTGAGCTTTGATATCAGATAGAACTTCTTGCGGAAGTCATTCTTTCACCACCACCCACATCACCAACTCGGGTTTGTACATATACCAATCTTTTGGTTTTTCCTTTAGGAATAAAGGTGATGTAGCACTATTCTAGGGCTCCATCTTGTGCCATTTTATACTTAAATCACATCTAAACCTGGTAGATTACAAGCTATTTCCCCTAATATGTTTATCATTTCCAAATGCGCTTATGGATGTTCTTTGCATCATTTTCAGGTACTTGGACCTTGATTAGGTTGAATGAGAGAGAAGGAAGGAGTCCTAGGGTTCCTCCACTCATGGAGGGGTCCAAAGAAGGCCCCAAAAGCTCCCTGAAACTACCTTCAATGGCCAAGGATCGACCTCAATCAAAGGAATCCATGAATGATGAAGTTTGAAGTTAAATTACAAACTGCATACCCCAACACAGTTGTGGGCTTACCCTCACGGTTGTGTCATTTATGGCAAAGAATTGAATAATTCAACAGGGATTTGCACCCAGATTCCCACGGCCTTGGCCATCAACATGGTCGTGTCCAATTGAAGACACCACAGTCATGGCCATCCGCACGGTCATGGCCAGCAAAGTGAAAGATGGTCGTGGGCATGCCCCCATGGTCATGCCATTTATGATGAAGAATCAACAAAACTAACAGGGAATTTCCTCCAAGTCACCACGACCATGGCCTACCACCACGACCGTGGCCTATGAAGTTCAACTCACCTATGTTGATGCTCTACGACCGTCCCATACCACCCTCACCATGGCCGTAGCAAATCGACACGGTCGTGGTGACCAACCAACCCTACCATATTTTACACTATTTTTCATATCCTACCCTTACTTACCCTAGTACTTCCCCACACCTATATATACCTAGGTGGAGGTTGGGATACGAGGTTAGCTACCTTCCACCACCTCCTAGCTCCCCATTTTCTCCCCTTATCCATTCCACTCCATTTCCACCTCCATTCCACTCCATTTAAACATTTCCACCACCAAAACACTAATTTATACTAGTTCCTACCCATAATCCCCTTCATTCCACACCCTTGCACCTTGGAGGAGAGAGGAGGTCATCTTACAGTAGCTAGAGAGGGAAGATTCCTTCATCTACACCGAGCTCCATGGCTTCTTCTAATTCTTTCTCCTTTCTTTTTGTATTTTCCATTTCCATGAGTAGCTAGGTCGCTTGGGTGGGCTATTTGGGGGAAATTATGTTACTTTGATACCATGTTGGGGGGAAATGACATGTAAACTTTGTAATTCCATTTGTTACTGATTACATTCTATTTCTATCTCATTCTCTATGAATTTCTTGTTGGTTTGTGTCTGAAATCACCTTGGAATATAGGCAAATTGCTTATATGTGTGAAATTTGGGATTTTCCCCCTAGGTCCAATTCTTGGATCCCTAGGTTGCCTCTCATCATCCTACATCCTAATCAATCTCCCAAAACCTAAGTGAGAGATCTAAGTAGCTAGATTAGATATTTCTAGTGCAATTAGCATGGAGCCTTCTCAAGGCTAGAATGTGGGGGAATTGGGGTCCAAAGCCCTAATTTCACCTCCCCATTACTACCCTTGGCCCCTAATTGCCCTAGAAGTATCTCGTCTAGAAACCTAGACTTGATTAGACTCTAATTGAATTAAACCTAATCCCTAACCCAATTGAGTCTAGTAAGGGTAGTAGGGGTGTTAGGAACTAGTTCCCCTATACACAACCTAGCATATCCATGGCTAGTTAGTAGCTTAGGTTAATTCATTAAACTCTAAATTGTTGTTTGGTTTGGATAATATAATGGAATCATAATGTGCATATGTCACCCTCCAACTTAAGTGATAAGTTCATACACCTAAATAGCCCATACCCCTCTTCATTGCTTAAAACCCTAGTTTTTGTGCTTGTTCAGCTTAGTTAGCTCATTCCTTGCTTGGTTAGC
Organism: Alisma plantago-aquatica; assembly: GCA_963693085.1. Taxonomy (NCBI): domain Eukaryota; kingdom Viridiplantae; phylum Streptophyta; class Magnoliopsida; order Alismatales; family Alismataceae; genus Alisma; species Alisma plantago-aquatica. Next base: position 157,331,939 of record OY856413.1, read on the forward strand.
TTCTTGCTTTGTTCTTGCCTTGTTCAGTTAGTTTAGCTCTTTAATTTCTCTTTTGCTTCTCTCTAGATTGCCTTAGTGTAATCTGCCTTTTCATACCTAGCTTAATCCTTTCTTGCCTATTTAGCCTTACTCTAGTCTAGTGTTAACTTAGATTTCATTCTTGCCTTTAATTGCTTGTTTTCCCATAACAGTTTAACAATAAAAACAACCTTCAAACACTTAACCCTAGTCTCCACAGTAGGAACCTAGTGAAACTAAACCTAGCTTTAGTTCCCCCTTTTTCCCTGTGGATCGACCCTATACTTACCATCTTCCTATACTATGACACGACCCCATGCACTTGCGGGTGTAGTTTTCTTAGTGTGAGTAGGTGTTAAGTTAGGTTTTATAAATATCAAAAGTGAATCCACCTTGTTCTTCCATCCGCTGGGTTGCATCTATTCAAAACTACAATTGAGTAGTGTCTAACACCATTAGTGGGAGCGCACCAAGCTTTCTGGCACCGTTGTCGGGGAGAAAGGAGATCAACCTAGTTTAGTTGGTTTTGCTTTGACTTTTCCTACTGCCCGCATCATTTCTATTCTTTATTCATTATTCTTTGCATTCTTTGTTTATATTGGTTTACCAACTTGCTTTCTTTTGTTTGGTTGTGCTTTGTTCATGTGACAAGCCATTCAGGAGGAAACAAAATTGAAGGCCAAAATGCACTTCACAAACCACTTCAAGACTACTTCATGCCTAGAAACTACAAATCACCAATTGCTAGTAGGGTTGATCAGATGCTAGGGGAGCAATTCTCCATCCCTCTAGGTCTTCTTGGGCTCCTACCCACCTTCTACAACTCAGAGGGTGACAACCCCTATAAGCACATGGACTCATTTCTTGAAGTATGCTCCACCTTCAGGACGCCGACGGCGAGTGACGATACAATTAGGATGACTTTGTTCTCCTTCTCCCTCAAAGACAAAGCCAAAGTGTGGTATGATTCAAGAAGGGACATCATGAGTTGGGGAGATATGAAAAATGCTTTCTTGAAGAAATTCTACTCTATATCAAAGCTAACACAAATGTGGCATGCCATAGAAAGTTTCATTCAAATAGATAATGAGCGATTCCACGAGGCTTGGGAGAGATTTCAAAAGATTTTGAGAGAATTTCCACATCATGAGATCCCTTTGTGGAAGCTAGTTCAGTCCTTCTACTCCAATCTATCTAATGCAAGTCAAGCTACAGTGGATTCTTCTTGTGGAGGAATTTTTATGGCTAAACCACCTGAGGAGACATGGCCCTTGTTTGAGAGTTTGGCAGAAAGTTCAAGGATGAAAGATGCTAGTATGGTTAGTGGCGGTGACCTATCTTTTGGTGTGATATCTCCAACTCACGATGATTCAAGCCCATAATTGATGAAAATGTTTGGTGAAATGGTGAGCTTTATGAGAAACCAAGTGACCAAGCCTCCTTGTCATTCAGTCAATGCTATTGAGTTCTATGGGGAAGAAAAGAAGACACCTCACTCCTAAAGCTACCAGGAACCAAAAAGTCCCACATATAGATCAAGGTTTGAGGAAGAGGTTCTCTCTAGATTGAAAGTTTTTTATGATGTTCAAAGAGATGTTTCAAGGTTAGAAGAGAGAATAGAGGAGCTATATTTCATAATCGCTCTCCAAGAAGAAAAATTATCTTCAAAACCCATCATGAGACACCATGAAGCAAGTGGACCTATGCCTTCTTCCCACATTTTCTATAGTCCACCTCCCATGAAAGTACATCCCATTCACTCCTTCCAAGTCTATTCCAAGCCTTATACTCCTCCACCACCTCCCTCACCTGAAATTTCCCAAAACTTCACTTTCCAACCCAAATTCTCTCCTCCCCCTCAATTCTCTTCTCCACCTCAATTTCAACCCCAAGTGTCACCTCCACCTCCTCCACAGCCACAACATACTCTCCCTATCCACCATGAAAAAGGTAGTGCTATGACAGTTCTAAGGAGTGGAAAAAATCTTAAGCAGCCCGCAAGTCAAAGAAAGGTTGATAAAGCAAAGCAAAGGCAGCTAAGTGGTGATATTGTGATTGATATTGCTGAAGATGATGTTGTGATACCGCATGTTGAGTTTGAGATTCCATGTGATCCACCACATTCCCATTTTGCAGGTCCTACCATCCCTAGTGTTCCGCCTCATGTTCATGCAAGTACGGCAAAAACTAGTGATCCTCCATTTGTAGAAGCACTAGATGAGCCACCGGAGTTGAAAAGGAGGTAAAAGCACAATGTTGATATTCTTGAGGTGTTTTGCCAAGTGAAGGTGAACATTCCACTTTTGGATGCTATCAAGCAAATCCCATCATATGCCAAGTTTCTCAATACCCTATGCTCAGTGAAGAGAAGGTCAACAGGGAGGATTCCAAAGAAGGTGAGATTAACTGAACAAGTGTGCTCCATCATACAACATTCACTTTCCATGAAGAGAAAAGACCCAGGAGCCCCACTCATACCTAGTTACATAGGGGGACATCGCATAGACAGGTCCTTACTTGATTTGGGATCTAATGTGAATTTGATGCCATTCAATGTCTATGTTGAGCTGGGCTTAGGCAAGTTGAAGCGGGCACATTGCACTCTCTAGTTGGAGGATAGATCCATAAAAGTGCCTAGGGGTAAAGTGGATGATGTCTTGGTGATAACAGACAAAGAGAAAGGTGTGATGTTCTCGGAGGATTTCATTGTACTTGATATGGACTCGGAGGATAGGAAGATTCCCATTATCTTGGGAAGGTCGTTCTTATCTACAACTGATGCTGACATTCATGTGCATAGTGGCACTATGACGGTCTCATTCATGGACATGAAGATCAACATCAACATGTACAAGACCCCAACCCAGTGAGTCCGAGATAGGGATATTGGACATGATCACTTCATAAGTCCAAACGAGCATTTGAGAGGACACTAAGGTGAAGAAATTGGTGATGATTATTGTGATGAAAGGGAAGAGGAAAATGGATTGAGTGCAAATGAGGGATGCATGTTTTGCAAGAATGAACACATGAGAATTCCAAATGGATGAATGAATGAAGTATCACCAAGAAGCCTAGCTGAAGGCAAGAAACTCAGCACTTGTGGGAGGCAACCCACCTAGGTTTGGTAATTTTTGACCCAACCTTCACTTTTTGATACTTTTTCTTTGTTTTTACACTTTCTAAGAAAACACACACACACTTTTGTTTAATAGTTTTTATCTAGTTTTAAGATGTGTAGGTGATAACCGGGTGAAATGAAGGAAATTTGAATACAATTGAGAGAAGGATTCAAAGAAAAATTACTTTGGGTCAAGTTTTTGAGTGTTTGATGTTCCTCATTTTGAGAGTAGCAGCTACAGGGACCACCACAGTTATGGCACATCAATATGACCGTGGTCATTTGCATGAAAAATACACCAAGTCCCTGGATTCAAAAGAAAAATTGAGAAAAACTACCAAAGGACTACACCACGACCATGCCAGGTAGCACGGTCGTGCAACCTGAAGCCACCACAGCCGTACTGCATAGCACGGCCATGCTGCAGACTAATTTTAGCCACTTAAGGCAGATTAGTGGGGCAGCTACTACGCATATCCTCCACCATAGGGAGGAACACTACTGGAGCCTCGAGAGAGCCATGATCGTCTACCCTATCATCCTAAACTCTAAGATCATGCTGAGGAAAGCATGATTCAAAAGTTTGGAGTGGTAGGGTAGGTATGCCCTAGTTTCACTTTGCATTTCACCTGCCACATCCACTTTGGTTTTCTTGTTTTTGCTATCAACCTTAGTCATCTTTACTGCTTTGCATCCTTGCATGCCATGTCGTTTACATTCCTGCCATTTTTATGTAATTTTCAAAATTTTGCCTTTTTGCCATACATTGCATATCATGTAGATTTTTTTGGTAATTTTTGCATGTTTTATGTAGGATTTGCTTGTTTATTGCTTTAAGCTCAATAAAATAAGATTAGATGTGATTGTAGGCAAATTGGCACCATTTTGGCCAATTTTGCCCAAATTTGATATTTCTTGTCTAAAAAGTGTGTTTTGACCTAATCTCTACCATTTTGAGTAAAAATGATGACCTTTGACAAATGCAAGTGAATTATCATTGTTTGTTGCTAAGTGGTATCAATGTGTGACTTTTACATGTGCATCACCTCTCTTAGGATTGTGATTTATTTGGTTGAATTGTGAGTTCAATAAGCTTTGAACGCTTAGTGTTTGTGGAATCACTTGATTGATATATCAATTTCATCTTGTTCATTCATGTGGTGTGATATCTAGGATTAAGTATTGGATTAATTTTTACATGATGTCTTATGTGGAGAATCATACCAATGACCCGACTATTCACTCACCATCTCCTTACCCCTCTGCCTCATGAAAGGATGCCAAACTGAACATATCAGTCGTGGCCACCTCCAAAAGTTTGGGGTGGCCACATCTACATCTCACTGCTTCACTCTCATCACCATATGCCCTATCTACTCCAAGGAAAAAGAAAAGAAAAAAAAAGAAAAATTGCAAAAAGAAAATAAAAGGATGCTCCTATTTAAGAGCATTCAAATAAAGAAAAGATGATTGATCTGTGTAATAACACTCCAAAAATATTACCGCAACCCTTTCTTCCACTTTCATACCCATTGAGCTAGGAAACATCAAACCTAGCTCATTTTGCCCCTTTCTGCGGCCACGTGGGCCATTTGGTGTGATTTAAAACATAAGATTGAATGCATGGATGTGAAATAATACTCCTAGTAGTCCTTGATTAACACCATCATAAAACGTTTTACCCAGAACTTTATGGAAGAAATATGGATAACTTGTGTATTCTATGCGCTATATTTGAAGTTCATATGCTTTGTGCTATTTTCATGATTGGATTGTGAAAGTAGGAGAGGAGAGAGGTGAAACACATGTACTCAGTCAACTTTGATCCCATTCAACAATAATTATCTTTTACATTGCATTTTTCATTTCTTGTTTGAGGAAAATTTGTAGAGAGATTGCGTTGGAGCATACTTGAGGACAAGTATGTTTCAAGTTTGGGGTGGTGATGTAGTCCTATTCTAGGGATCCATCTTGTGCCATTTTGTACTTAAATCACATCTAAACCTGGTAGATTACAACCTATTTCCCCTAATATGTTTATCATTGCCAAATGCGCTTATGGATGTTCTTTGCATCATTTTTAGGTACTTGGACCTTGATTAGGGTGAATGAGAGAGAAGGAAGGAGTCCTAGGGTTCCTCCACTCATGGAGGGAACAAAGAAGGCCCCAAAAGCTCCCTCAAACTACCTTCAATGGCCAAGGATCGACCTCAAGCAAAGAAATCCATGAATGATGAAGTTTGAAGTTAAATTGCAAACTGCAGACCCCAACACGTCCGTGGGCTTACCCCCACAGTCGTATCATCTATGGCAAAGAATTGACAAATTCAATTGGGATTTGCACCCAGATTCCCACAACCATGGCCATCAGCATAGCCATGGCCAACTGAAGACACCACGACCGTTGCCATCCACATGGTCGTGGCTAGTAGAGTGAAAGACAGTTGTGGGCATGCCCCCATGGTCATGTCATTTATGATGAAGAATCAACATAACCAACATGGAATTTCCCCCAAGTCGCCACAACCATGGCCTACCACCACGACCGTAGCCTATGAAGTTCAACTCGCCCATGTTGCTGCTCCACGACCGTCCCATACCACCCTCACCACGACCGTGGCAAAATCGACACGGTCGTGGTGACCAACCAACCCTACCATATTTTTACACTATTTTTCCTATCCTACCCTTACTTACCCTAGTGCTTACCCACACCTATATATACCTAGGTGGATGATGGGACAAGTATGCTAGGGTCGGGTTCCACCTTGCCTTGCTCTCACCCTTCACCCATTAGTATATAAGCAACCCTTCTTGATTTCTAGGCCTCTTTGGTACCCTAAGTTGCTCCCTTTCCTTTGGTGGCAAAGCTAGGAGAAGAGAAGAGGAAGTGGTGGCCGCTACAACAAGAGTGGTGGCTCATACAGTTGGTGTCTTAGCCGATACGCTTTCCTTGGTGGAGCTTGGAGGGCGACATAGCTCTAGTCTTCTTCTTCCTCTAGTGGTGGATGAAACCCTAAAGTGTGCCTTGCCCTTTCTTCTCTTGTGGTGGGTATATTTCTCTCTTCCCTTGGTACCACCTTCTTCCTTGTTTGTTCGGCTATGGAGGTGATATGTTTCCCTTCTTTTCTTGAGGTGGCTGAAGGTGGTGCTTGGAGCTTGGAGCTTGAAGCTTGGTGCTTGGAGCTTTAGAGCTTGCTTGAGGCAGGTTACATAACTCCTACCCTAGATATATTACCTTCTTTTTATGTTGCTTGTTTATATGCTATCTTGATCGGCCATGCTTATCTTGCTAGTAATATCTTTGCTCTAGTATGTACCCTTGACGTTGTGGGATATGATGACATGGTTATGTTGTCTAGATGTGTTCTTGGACCTTGTTAGCCAAACCATTGGATTAGGGTTCTTTGGGCAAAACCCCTCCCTCTTAGTTTTTGAGAGGTGAGCCTAGGGTTTCCTAATACCATGGTGCGTGTGGTGTGTTCTTGGGGCAAAATCCCTTTCTCTCTTTGGTCTTGAGAGGTGAGTTTGAGCTCTAGCGGTGTAGGCAAAACCCCTCTCTTCCTTAGTCGTTGAGAGGAGATTCTATGCTCTAGTTGCTTGGGCAATACCCCTCTCTTACCATGGACTTGAGAAATGAGCCTTTGGTTGGGTGGTGACCTAGTTGTTGGTTGGTTGGCCGATATGGTGATGACCCACCTTGCTGTCCGATATGTGATGGAAGTTGTGCAAAACCCCTCTCACTTGGTTGTTGAGAGGTGCGCTAACTCTCTTGACCTTTTAGGGTTTCTAGGTGGCAGCCTTAAGGTTGAAGATGGCCAACCTGATATGGTACCTTGCTCGATAGGTTATGTGGTTCTTGGTCGGCATGGTTATAAGGTTACCTAACCCGATGTGGAGTGAAGTGTGTTGGATGCTTGAGTTGCCCGATATCCCTCTTCTAGGGTTGAGCTTGGGCGATATGCTTGATAGATATCTTTTACCTATTAGTTGTAATAGTTCCTTTCTTATCTTCTTTCCGCAATTAGTTTTAATTAACCTGTGTTTTTGGTAATACGATGTTTATGACAGTTCCACATGTTTTCACGTGGCATTTCATTGTTTGTGTGATAGAGGGATGTCACAAGTTCATACTAGTTCCTACCCATAATCCCATTCATTCCAAACCCTTGCACCTTGGAGGAGAGAGGAGGTCATCTTGTAGTAGTTAGTGAGGAAGATTCCTTCATCTACACCGAGCTCCATGGCTTCTTCTACCTCTTTCTCCTTTCTTTTTGTATTTTCCATTTCCATGAGTAGCTAGGCCCCTTGGGTGGGCTGTTTGGGGGAAATTATGTTACTTTGATACCATGTGGGGGGAAAATGACATGTAAACTTTGTAATTCCATTTGTTAATGATTACATTCTATTTCTATCTCATTCTCCATGAATTGCTTGTTGGTTTGTGTGTGAAATCACCTAGGAATATATGCACATTTCTTATATGTGTGAATTTTGGGATTTGCCCCTAGGTCCAATTCTTGGATCCCTAGGTTTCCTCCCATATTACTACATCCTAATCAATCTCCCTAAACCTAAGTGACAGATCTAAGTAGCTAGATTAGATAATTCTAGTACAATTAGCATGGAGCCTTCTCAAGGCTAGAATGTGGGGGAATTGGGGTCCAAAGCCCTAATTTCACCTCCCCATTACTACCCTTGGCCCCTAATTTCCCTAGAAGTGTCTAGTCTAGAAACCTAGACTTGATTAGACTCTAATTAAATTAAACCTAATCCTTAACCCAATTGATCCTCGTAAGGGTAGTAGGGGGTGTTAGGGACTAGTTCCCTATACACAACCTAGCATATCCATGGTCAGTTAGTAGCTTAGGTTAATTCATTAGACTCTAACTTGTTGTTTGGTTTGGATAATCTAAATGGAAT